>NW_019168470.1:21602759-22134558 GCF_002303985.1 Durio zibethinus
ATGTCCGGTGGAGAATCTTTAAGAAATTTTTTAATCGTATGTTATAGATTTTTATTTTTTTAATATTAATATATAATAATTAAAAATTTAATGTTTATATTTATAATTTTATCAATTCAAACAGCTCAAATAAATTACAAACCAATTCAAGCATTAAAAATAAAACTCGATCCAACTTGATCTAAGATTCTAACTTCAATTTTATGAAGCAAGGTTAATATTACGTTTATTAGACTCAATTCAATTATACCATTGCGATAATGCTTGATAAAAGGTAATTCTTTCAAAAATTATGATAATTTATACATAATAATTAAATTATTATATTTTGTAAGTATTTTATATTCTTACGTGATTATGATCTAATTTTCATACAAATAATGAAAAATTTTTATTATTGAAATTGAGTAAGACATAAAATTAATAATAATTAATATTATTTATTTAAAATATGAATTAAAAATTTATTTTCTTTTAAAATTATAATTATTTTATATTATAAATTTTACATTTTAAAACTATTATTTATTGAAATAAAATCAAAATAATTTATCTGTTTTTAATATTTTGTATAATATAATTTAATAGATTAGTTTTATTTCTAATTCAAATATATTTTTACATAATTTATATTATAAAAATTAATTTACTTATCAACAAAATATATTTATTAATTTAATAGTTTAATTATATTTTATTATAAATTAAATACAATATTATTAATATTTTTCAATTATTTCTTTAAATAACATTAAAATTATTAACTTCTGTTAATATAACTATTACAATATATATAATTATTTTAAAATTTAAACAAAATAATATTTAATTTTAGTAATAATAAATACAGTGATATTAATTACAAAAATATAATAATTGTTAATCAAATAAATGATTTTAAATCATAATAAATAAAATCACTTTATAAAAAATCATCTTAATAATTACATTACCATAATGATCTACCAAAATAATCATTTAAAAAAATTATTCTTGGAACAAGGTGACAAACTTCACCATCTCCATGTTTTATTATTTCCTTTGAAATTTGATACATTATAATGTGAGGGTAAAAAAAAAAAAAAAAACCCACAAATTTACAATATTAAATTAAATTGAAACACAACAAGCTATTAAATTAATTACTACTAGTTTTAAATCCAAATTATGCTAGGAAATATGGATTAGTTATATTTTTTATATTATATAATATTATTTAAAAATTAAATATATTTTATTTCAAAAATAAATTAATTATAATTTAAAATCAAATAAAATTATTCATGATAATACAATTTGGAATCTAATCTCATTAATGGTGGTAATATATACGTTTAAATTTTATATTGAATTTATAATTAATTTCAATATATGATGTTTATTAAAAAAAAAAATAATTGAATTTTTTTAAATCATTATATTAAATCTTATGATTTAATATTATTGAACATCAATATGCTTTAAGTAAAGTTTTTCTAATAGAGTTCTCAATGTAATAAAAAAATTTTTTTTTTTTTAATTACATTATAAGGATAAAGTCTTAGTATAAGTAAAAGGAATATGATAAGTTTAATTTAAAACCAAACTCTTGATATCTTCTCAAATGTCTTTAACCACTAAATTAAAAATTAAAAAATTTTTCTTCTACAATCATCTAATAAAATATAAAACATTATAAAAATATTGTTATTATACAACATAATAACATTCTCACAGCTCACGGAGCCCCGCTGATCGTCTGGAGTATTGAATTTCATTGTGAACTTGCAGAATTGAATTCCTTTGTGTTTTAGAAAGAGAGAAATATTGACGTGGAAAATTGTCACCTTTGATTTAAGTACACGTGTAATTTTGTAATAACAACAATTGAGATCTTACTATTTTTTAATGCTGAGGAATATCTTTGCAAAACTAAATTAAAATTTGAATAATATAATTATAAATAAATCATTGAACTATTAAATAACATACAGTACTAAAAATTTAAATATGAAAATAAAAATCAACATTAATATCAGAAGTTATTCTAATTTTTTTTTTATTTTTAATCTCATCACAATTAATCTTATTATTTGTCCAAATGAAACCTAAATAACCTAATACCGAAGGAATATCCAATGACAAATATTTTTCATAAATTAGCAAATGGGAATAAATCAAGTTTATCAAATGTGTATAATCAATACAATACTTTTCATATACAAAGAAAGTCAACTACATGTATTCTATTTTTTAACCATAAATATTTGGTTTGAATTAATTATATTTAGGTATAATTTTATAAAAATAAAATTGATTTTCTAAATTAAAAAAATCATATCAAATCATACACATTTATTAGAAAAACATGATATTTTATATATAAATTTAATAGAGAGTGACTTAAAATAAATAATAATAAAAATAAATATAATTAATTTAATTTTTTAAATAATTCAAATATAATAAATTAACATTTTTTAAAAGACAAATAATAAAATTTTAAAATCATTCATACGTCAATAATATTGATCATTCATCATAAATAATTATCATTTTTTATTAAAGTTTTGAATTTTTATATATTAATATAAAAAATTTTAATTGAAATAAAGGAATAAAACTTAAAAAGTGTTATATCAAGAAAATAACATCCCACACATAAAGCAAATGCTTGCCCATAAACTTAGGAGAAGACATCTAAATTTAGTTTCTAATAAGATCATTGCTTTGGCTTCCTTTGCTCTTTTCCTCTCCTCAAAGTTAAAGTCCACCCCACCTTTCACTCTCTAAGCTCAACACCGTACTGACTCATCAAATCAAATTATCATTTTTATTTATTTAAAATTATTCTTTTTTTTATTTTGTTAAAAGATAATTAAATTGAATTTATTTAAATTTTTCTAAAAAAAATTAGATGAGTTGGATCCAGCCAATGAAAGAGTTTCCAAGGAAAGAGAAAAATAACCATTTTTTAACAAAAAATAAACAAAAAAAAAAAACTAGTTTCTTTTTCTTTTTTCTTTTTTTTTTTCCCACTTTTCTTCCTTTCTTGATCCAAGGAGAGCAAAAAATAACAAAGCTAAAGCTTCAATAATCAAAACCCAGACTTCCAAAACCCCCAAGCTTGATTCTTTGATCCGAAAAATCCTAAAAAGGGGGTGAGAAGAAGAAGGAAAAAGAACCCATATTTTTGGTGGGTGTTAAAAATCCAATGCAGTGGAGGCCTTTGTTAGAAAGACCAACAAAAAACGGGAGAGTTTTGAAGGAAACTCAGATAAAAAAAATCGAAGATTGAATCAGGAAAAGAAGAGAAAAGGGTTGGATCTGATGGTGGTGGGGGTAGGATTGGGTGTGGAGAGGAGCAGAGAGAGATATTGTGGAGGAGCAACAGCTGGTTTTGATAATACTAAGAAAGGCGGTGTCTTTTTGGAGAGAGTGGAGAAGAGTTGTTCAGGTGTGGTGGAGCTGCATAGACAAGGATGCAGCTTCACGTCTCGCCTAGCATGAGAAGTATAACAATATCAAGCAACAATGGGTTTATTGACTTGATGAAGATCAAGGTGGCAGCTAGACATATTTCATATAGGACCCTTTTCCATACCATTCTCATCCTTGCTTTCTTGTTGCCCTTCGTCTTCATTCTTACCGCTCTTGTTACCCTTGAAGGTGTCAACAAGTGCTCCTCATTTGGTACCTTTCCTTTTAATTTCTATGATTTTGTTTTCATTTATTGTTTTCTGATAGATCTTGATTGGATTTGATTTTTGGTTCTTTTGTTATGCATTTGATGGGGTGACAGATGATTTGATATGGGTTTTCTTTTGTTATTGCCCTTTGATGTTAGTTTCATTATTTTTTAGGCGTTTCTTGTAATCTTAATTATCTTGATTCTCACTTTGTTCATGAGTATTGGATACGCGTTTGATTGTCGTTGACATTATGATGCCCACATTTTCTGGATTCATGTCAATCTGACATCGTATGTGGATGAGCTAATTGGATAATATGTTTGGTTCTTTGACTATCTTCATGTAATGTTATTATTATTATTATTCTATAAATGTGTGTGTGTGTGTGCGTTTGTGTGTGTGTACACACACACACACACACTTTGTTGATATGCGATTTGGTCATGCTATTAATTTGTGGGTAGGGGGAGCTCTTGATTTTATTTCATTTGGTTGATATGATGATGCTCCAAATTTTTGGGATTCATGTCGATTTGATTTGGTGTATGGATGGAGCTTCTTGGTTAATATGTTGACTTTTTCTGGGTTACAGATGGTTTAAAATATGTGGGTTGTTATGCGGCATGATTGCGTTGGTCCCTAAATCTCTATTTTGTAGCGTATGTTGATGGAAAATTTGTGTGTGTTGCTGCTGAAAGTTGAAAAAGTTATTTGCATTCTTATAAGATCCAAGTATAACATAAATAGATCTGTCAATGGGTTTCTTTGACTTAATTTTACTGGTTGAATCTTGTTAAGTTAGTGTAGTTCATTTGTTAATCGATACATGCTTTGTGATATCAGATTAATTGAACTAGATATTATGCAGATAGTGCTGAACGTGCAAAGTTCAAGACCCATATTATTGCTCCATAATCTCTGTTCGTACACATTTTTCCATTTTCTGATGTCTATATTCCACCTGAAGTTGTATTCCTGGTTTATGGATTTATAGTCATGCTCTTCTTGTATTCTTATTTTTTTTCTTTTTGTTTATCACTGTATGAATTCTTTTCCAGTGATTTATGCAAATTAGCCTTAGTGAAATTCTAGGTTTTTTTTTTTTTAAATATTTCTGTGGAATTTGTTGACTGAAACCAGATCTTTCTGTTTTTCTAAAGTTTATTTATAAATTTAGTGTCTAAATTTGAGCACTTATTTTCCTGATGGAAATACCATGGGAATTGATTAGAACTGGTTAGGCCAAACTTATATAATGATACCATCCTTGATGCTTGAAATTTATTGCTTTTAACCCCAATTTTTTAGTCTTGTTTCTTTGCTTCTTCTGGTTATTTCATTTCAATGTTTATATTGATAAAATTTGATTACGATCATTTAAGAACTGAATCTGCTTTTCTTGTTGCATTCCGAGTTAACTAGATTGGTATTTTTTTTTCCTACTTTCTGCCTTTTAGCTCTTTTTAATTTTGTCATTGGGTCCATGACTATCTTCTTGTTGTTCTACCTTGTCCAGATTGTTTAGGCAGGCGGCTAGGACCAAGGCTTCTTGGTAGAGTTGATGATTCAGGAGTAAGATCCTGTTCTCTGCACACTGGAAATGTTTTTTGGTTTTTATCTTGCGTTCAACTATTTATTATTGATTTTAACTTAGATTTGGTGTTTTGTGGTGCTGATGGTGGTGCAGCAGAGACTAGTTAAGGACTTTTATAAGATCCTCAATCAAGTAAATGTTGAGGAAATCCCAGATGGTCTAAAAGCTTCCAGATTCGTTTAGTCAACTTGTTTCTGAAATGAAAAACAACCAGTATGATGCAAAGACCTTTGCATTCATGTTAAGAGCAATGGTATGGTCATGTTACATAAACTATAGTTACTTTGAATTCACTTTATTGTTATTTGCTATTTTTTTAAACATGGTTGAGGGTTGTTAGAACTAAGGTTGATATTTATTTCTTTTGCATCAATTAATAAATTAAGCACCTTGGCTTGATTGTTGAATGGGTTTTGGAGCATTTTCTTGTAACTATATTAGGCCTAAAAGTTCTTGGTTTAAGTGCTTGTTTTACTTAGGTGGTTTTATGGACTTTTGGCTGTATATTAATGGGAGGAAGTGTGCATAATCTGGATGGACGACTAACTTAATGGTATTTAACATTGTACCATCTTCCCCTTCAACTTTGGCCTAAAAACAAACAGGATAACAGACAATACAGACAGAAAAATGAACTAAAGAAGACTAAGCACATCAGCTTCTATATGACACCTAAGCATATGTGTCAGGTTTTAGTTTTTGGATGTGAAGAGAGTTAACAAACAAGATTTCATCTTCTATATGAAAGCGAGCTAGTATTTGCATACTTTTTCTGTTCTAATGGACTTGGAGATAACTTCGTCTTTGGTACATAACTTAGATGTATTCACCAAGACGGAAATCCAACTATTATTGTGAAAGTTTAACTTGTTAATTTGTTAATGTCCATAAGATGATCTGGTTAGATCTGTTATCTCTTCCTCCCTCATTCACTTCCCCCTGTCCCCTTCTCCATTTTTTCTTTTTCAATTATAAATCTGCAATTCTTCAGCCAAATAATTTCAGAATTTTATGTCATTCAACTCAATTAGATTTTACTGAGCTTTAATCCCTACGATTTTGGGAGAGATCAAGACTGTTATTCAAGCCGAAAATTCATGTAGTTATTTTAAATATAAGAATTTCTAATTTGGTTCAATATTCAAATTTTATGATTCATGAGCATGCCTAAGTTCCTATAAGTTGCAGCCGAAAAGGAAAAAAAAAGGCGAAAAATTGAAGTTGATGTGTGTCCATAGCTTCCTTATACGGTTTTCTTTTGTGGTGTTAATGAATTATATGGAAGAAACTTTTGGCTTTGCTTGGTTGGAAGGATGGAAAGAGGTGAGGATGTAAAATAATGGTTAAGCGACAAAGTAGGAAAGTTGTCATATAACCATTAGATTAACAAGTTTTCTATCCTTACCTCTTTCCATCCTTCCTACCAAGCAAAGCCTTAAAGAATCTAGAGAGTGGCTGCATTGAACAAAAATGCTGAAAGTTAGGCTGTAACTATTTCAGCTCTGTAGGATACTTAACTTTTTGAAGTCTGAGCTGATTCTAGGTAATAACCTGATTCTTGGCCTTCCATGGATATATTAAGTGCAGTTTGGATTACATTATGGGCACACGATCTGTTTGCTAGGCCTCAACCTGTTTGTTTTCTGTAGATCAGCTAAATTCTAGTGTCATCAAATGCTATCATCTTGCTGTAGTTTGGATAAGTTTTAGTGTCGGTGACAGAAAAGCCTTGTATGGCCTTTGGAAAGCTATAATATTTTATGTTGTGGTGGGTTTTGACTTTTGACACGTCCAATATTTCTAAAGGAATATATCATCAGGCTGCAAAGTTTTATGTGCAGAGAATAAATTAATTGATCTTCTTGCATCTGTTATTATTTTTGCTAGTAGGGTATCCTGACCTTAAGGTGTTTTTAAGATGTCTTTTTCATACTAGCTTTGGCTTACATTACCCTGTTTTTCTGTTGTAGCTCCTATTCCAACCGTGTCTCTTTTTAATGAAATTTCTTCTTTGTTTTTTGGTATATTTGCATCTTGAAAAATGTAAGAAAGTGTTCGGAGATTCAAATATCTGTATATACATTCGGTATTGATTCTAATTTTTCTCATATTATGTAAGTTTGGTGAACTTCGTAATTAGTATCTGTCTTTTCTGCATAGATGGAGAAACTTGAAAGAGAAATTAGGGAATCTAAGTTTTCAGAGCTTATGAACAAACACTTCGCTGCAAGTTCCATTCCAAAAGGCATCCACTGTCTTTCTCTGCATTAACTGATGAATACTCTTCCAATGCTCATGCACGCAGACAACTCCCTTCTCCTGAGCTCCTTCCTGTGCTTTCTAACAACTCTTACCACCACTTCGTCCTGTCAACGGACAACATATTGGCTGCATCGGTAGTTGTTACTTCTGCTGTCCAGTCCTCACTAGAACCTGACAAGATTGTCTTCCATATCATCACAGACAAGAAAACTTATGCGGGTATGCATTCCTGGTTTGCACTAAACCCTGTATTCCCGCCATAGTTGAAGTGAAAGGTGTTCACCAGTTTGATTGGTTAACTAGAGAGAATGTTCCCGTGCTTGAAGCTGTAGAGAACCATAATGGCATCAGAGATTACTATCATGGCAATCATATTGGCAAGGGCAAATCTCTCTGATACTACTCCTCGAACATTCGCTTCAAAATTGCAGGCTAGAAGTCCAAAGTACATATCCTTACTCAACCATCTTCGGATATATTTACCAGAGGTAATTAGATGTGACTATAACATTTTCTTCTCTTACGTGGACAATTTCCATTGTTGCACATTGTCTTTCCTCCTTTAATGCGTATGCTGATTGTGTGTTTTCTACAGCTTTTCCCGAACCTCGACAAAGTGGTCTTTCTAGATGATGATGTTGTAATTCAGCGTGATTTGTCTCCTCTTTGGGAGATTGATCTATGGGGAAAGGTTAATGGAGCTGTAGAAACTTGTAAAGGTGAAGATGAGTGGGTGATGTCCAAACATTTCAGAAACTACTTCAATTTTTCCCATCCCCTTATAGCTAAGCATTTGGACCCTGATGAATGTGCATGGGCTTATGGGATGAATATATTTGATCTCCATGCATGGAGAAAGACAAATATAAGAGAAACATATCATTCCTGGCTCAAAGAGGTAACTTAGCAGCTGCTAATTTTCCTGACCGTTTCTGTAGTTTGACCTTCCCTTTTAGACTTTACTGACAATGACCATCAAAGTTGAATGTTGGAAATGAAATATCATCTACTTAGCTGCAAGAGGGTTCAGACCAATGATGGTGCCCCCCTCCTTGTGTCTGAAACTGAATTTCATCATTGTCATCCTTCTTTTACATTTACCGATCATCAATATGTGGATGGGCTTCGATCTTTTTATATTTTGTGTAGGGGCACTTTTTGTATGGAAGAAATTCCGTTTGTTTTACATTATTTCCAAGGCAGAAATATATACAGATTTATGACTCACCTTTGGTTGGATTGAACAACATTGATGGAAACTAAAACTTCACCGTGGATGTAAACTTAGACAAGAATACATTGACTAGTATTTAGTATTTTATAGTGAATTGTTGGCAAATAACAGTTTCTTTCACTCTTTTACTCTGATTGTTGGTTTCTTTGTGGCAGAACCTGAAGTCAAACCTGACTATGTGGAAGCTTGGAACTCTACCACCTGCTTTGATTGCATTTAAAGGCCATGTTCATCCCATTGACCCATCATGGCATATGCTTGGCTTGGGTTATCAGAGTAAGACCAACATTGAGAATGTGAAAAGAGCTGCAGTTATTCATTACAATGGCCAGTCAAAACCGTGGCTGCAGATTGGCTTCGAGCATCTTCGGCCATTTTGGACCAAGTATGTCAACTACTCCAATGATTTTGTTAGGAACTGCCACATTTTGGAATCATAGCTAAGCAGCTAGAGGAATAGAAGGAAAATAGACTTGGAAGAGACACTAGCAAGTCAAGTGTCATAAGTTTTATTGTGGCCTGAAAGTTTTCTCAAGATCTATTTGAGAAGGTGAGATGAAAATTGGCCAAGAGAGCAACAATTTTGAGGACTAGATTTACTATCATAACGCAATATTTTGCAGGAAGGACCTGCATTACTAGCACGGGCATGAATTCATTCATTCAGTTTGTAACATAGCAATCAATGTTTAATTTTTTCAGGGTGGGAAAAGGTTACTCATATGGGTTTTCCTGCAAGGGTTCTTGGCTTAGTGCATACGTTGGAATAAGGTGCAAAATACACAAGACTAGAAGTGCTCCCGTTGATGTCATTGGATTCATTGGTATAGGAAGAGAATGGCTTGGGCTGTTCATTTGGTGAGGCTCCCACATCAGCCCAGACTGTTCTTTCCCTTCCATTTTTTTAAATATTTTTTTGTTGGTTTCAGTTTTGTTAGTTCCTCCCCTATTTTTTTTCCCTTGATTTTTAATATCTTGTTGAATTTTAGGACTAACTAGATCATGGAGATTGCCCTGTTACAGCTCCCATGAATTGGGGACCTGTTCTTAGGTTATATTTCGGTATTTGTTATGTACACTTCACGAGAAACACTTAAAAAATGTGCAGAAAAATTCTTTTCCAATTTTTTCACATATTTGTGAGTTATTACCATGTCTACTGCGCCATGCAAATGTTGTTGTCAGCCTCCAAAACAAACTAAAGACCAAAATGGTTTGAAGAGATTTTTTTAAACTAAAGTTGTAAATGATATATTAATATTTATAAGTTATTTAAATTCGATTTGAATAAATTTTAAATTTAGTTTGGTTATTGTTGAGTTTGTATTCGAATAATTTAATTTATTTAACGAATCAAGTTTGAGTATCTTAATATTCGATTTAAGTAACATCTTAATGTTTAATTTGAATAGCTTACAAATTTAAAAGAACTTTTAAATTTTAATATATTTTATTATTTTAATTAAAAAAATTATTATTTTACTTATATATATATATATATTAATTCGAGGTTATATTCAAGTTCAAACACATAATTGAATTTGAAATTGAGTATAATAATTAAATTTGTTTTTATTAACTAAATTTAATAGAGTAAGTTCGAGTAATTCGAATTTTATTTTGAGTTAAATTTAAATTTAAAAATTAAAATTTAATCAAATTAAAGTCGAGTTTTAAATAATAAATTTTGAGTCAAATTAAAATTTTTGTATCAACTTAATTCAGTTTTTTGATTATATTTATAATTTAGAGACTTGGACAGCATATATTTTACATGCAGCCATCTTTTTTTTTCCTTTTCATATTATCATTAAATTATTTATAAATTTGTTTCAATCTAATGTCTTTTAAGCGATTTTAAAGGAATAATTTTATATTGATTTGATAAATTCAAAATTATACTTGCAAATGATTTTAAAAATTCATTGAATTTTAACTTAAAAAAAAACAAAAATCCTTCTCTTTATCAGCAGAAGTAACCTATATCTAGGTATTAAATATGTACCAAAAAAAGCAAATAGTTAAATGATAAGATGATAATTATAGCTTTGTTTTTTTTAAAAACCTAAGTTTCAAAGTCAAATCTGCACTTAAATTTAGCCTTCAAAAAAAAAAAAAAAAGATAGAATTTAATCTCTTGTTTAAATGGCTCTTAAATCTTGTGCATTGAAATGCTCGTGAAAGCATGAAGTCAGTTGTGAATCTTGTGATCTCATCTTATATATTATGCAAACGGAATTTTTTTTTTTTTATGCACAATGATTCTAATAAACAAAAAGTTGTTAATAAACAAATATGGTGAACAAAAAGATTCTTATTTCTGGAATTTGTTAAGCTGATGATTACAAGAAAACCCAAGTTAGAATAATTCTTATTTCTGATGTTTCAAGGTGAAAGGTTCCTTGTTCTTAACACATTCCTAATCAATCCTATTGGCATATTTTTTTTTCCATTTTCTTTAATACAATTTTTGCTTTCATCTTTCCATTAATTTAACCATATGTATAAGACTTGATTAGCCTCTTCTCTTTGATTTTTATTCCAATTTCCCTTGTATCGAAGAATCTTAAAAGCTTTTGAACATGTCGAACTGCCAAACTAAAGCAGACATCAAAATCTTTTCCTTTTTTTTTCTTTTGTCTATTTGAATAATAAAAAATTCGATTTTACTCACAAGTAATTGTAATAAAATTTTTTGATTTATATATATTGGAATTACAGACATTAAATTTAAAAATCTCTTAAAAAGGTGAACTAAAATTTCTCAAATAAAAAATATTATTATTATTATGACAAGGAGCGTAGTTTAGTTTAATTAACAAAAGGTCATTCTTTTATTTATTTAATTAATTTTTTAGAAGAGAGAGAAAGAAAGAAATGTGTCCATTCCCATAGCCATAAGAAATAGAAAGGAGGAGGCAAGAATGGAAGCATTGACCATTGGTTTAGAGGACTAAAAAAACTTATAAACAGTCTCATCTGTACAGATTTCTTATTTGATCTCGTCCTCTTCAACTCTCTCTGTTTTGTTTTTTTAATTGATTTGATTTCATATAATAAATAATATCAAAGCAGCCTCGTCGCTGTTTCTTTTTCTCTTCTTCTTCTTTTTCTTCAAAGCTTGCATTCTACAGCCAAAAGAAACCAACCTAGATCAGTTTCAGACTCAAGTAAGATAACCCATGAAGCTTTTCACTTCTTTTAAATATTTGTTTAGTTTTGGAGTCACCAAGTTTTGGATTTTAGCGGATTTTGTGATCTCAAAGACTATAATTTGGTGATTTTACTGTATGTTTATGTCAAATTTTTTTTTGGTGTCTCACTAGTTTTTGTTTTTGTGTGTGTGTGTGTGTGTGTGTGTGTTTTTTTTTTTTTTAAATTTTAAGGAGTGGATTATATTCTATTTTTGGTTTTACCCAATTTGCGCTACTTGAAACAGTTGTTCAAATCCCTACTGTTGTTACTTTTATAGAGTATTTTCCTAAACTAGATTGCCTGCATATCTGTTTCTAATATATCTACGAGTCTAAGTAATTCAATTTTTTTTTCTTTTCTTGTATTTCAATTCTGCAGAATTTCCAGTTGAGAATTCTTGGGGGGGTTTGATTATTGCAAATATAATAAACCAGGCACTTGAGAGGAGTCTTGGTATCTTTACAGCAATCCAGATTGAGGTTTTTGTATGCAGTTTAGGAGAAGGCCCGAGTAAAGATCTTGGGTGGTTCAGATTTTCAAGTCTCTAAGGTTTTTGGAGATGGCTGGTGTCCAAAATCAGTTGGAGATCAAGTTTCGTTTGACTGATGGATCCGATATTGGTCCTAAAACCTTTCCTGCTGCTACTAGTGTTGCAACCTTGAAGGAAAGTATTCTTGCTCAGTGGCCTAAAGGTTGAGTCTCAGGCAAACTTTCAGCTTCTTGTATTTACATATCTGCTCTTCATCTAATTGTTTTTTGCTTACTGTTTTATTGTTCCTTATGGTTTGAACTAGAAGGATGGAATCATGACAATATTTTTTCGAAATTTATGCAGTTTATTCATATTGCTGGTTTAATATTCAGATGAGAGAAACTATGCAAGAAAATAGAATCATTATATTATGCTTTACTTCCTTCAGAATTAGGACAAAATCTATCCTTCATAGCAGAGTAACTGGAATATGTTCTTTTATCAGTAAATGCATTAGAAATGCATTAGAAATGCTGATTACTTCTGCTGTATGAAATGCTTAATAGTGAAATATTTCCAAGGTAACCAAAATAACATGCTAAAAGAATAAAGAATGGTTCCGGCTTTTTTCCTAGTTTAAGATGAATAGCAGTCAATTTTTTTTTTTTTGTACAAACTTGTATCATTTGAAGAGTGTCATAAAATACTGCTCTTTCTTTTTTTTGGATGAGTGATATTTGTATTCGTTCAAAGAAAGCAGGCTAGCCTACCACATTTAAACCAACGTACTTTAGAGGTTTTGGTTTGCTTCATTGCATCATAGGTGTTTCTAGTGGAAATGTGTGTCCTTATCTGATGTCAGCTTTTAAACTACAAGGCACTTTTGTTAAGCATTTTATAATTGAATTCCAAACTGGGATGATCTTGACTCAAGTTTTAGAATTTATGCTAGTATATTGCTGTTGTCAGTTTGTTGATCCTGCTTTCCTCTCCCTCCGTCTGTCTCTCTTGATTCTTGCTCTTAGGTGCTTTGTCAGAATACGGGGAGTGTTGCAGTTAGTTTTAATTGTAAAATACAGTTACTCAGTTCAACTAAAAGCTTAGTTTGAGCTAAGTTCTGCCTTCTAGCTCTTCATTTACCTTGCATTTCACATAAGAGAAAAATGGCAAATGCGGTGGCATATTTTTTACTAAACCTAAAAAAATGAGAAAAGAAATGGTTGCATAAATACACAATGTCATACAAGATAGTAAGGAATGGATTGCTTATGTTTGTTTTGGACTGTAGTCAAGGAGGAGTTTTAATTTTTGTCTCTGGTTAAATGGCATTGGATTTCTTTTATGGTCTTTTATGATTCCTGTATATGGGGAGACCTCTCTGCTTTATTTTTTTTATTTTGTTTCATTCCTATTAAAATTCTTCTGATTAAAAATTGTCCCAAATGTGTAATTATACTCTTTATTTTTTTGGGCAGAGAAGGAGAATGGTCCAAGGACAGTGAAAGATGTCAAGCTAATTAGTGCAGGAAAAATATTGGAGAACAACAAAACACTGGGAGAGTGCCAGAGCCCTCTTTGTGATATTCCCGGTGGACTGATGACTATGCATGTTGTTGTCCAACCTCCTCCTTTGGAGAAAGGTACAATTATTATCCATTGGATTCCAAAAATTATAATCTGAAAATTTCATAGAGAGAGATAATACTCCTTTGTCCTTTTGTCTTTGCAGTAGCAATTTTGAATTTATCTTTTCTTTAAGGAAAAAAAAAAGGGAAAACCCTTCTGTTTGAAATTTACTCAAACTTGCTGGTTGAGGTTCTACTTGTTAGGTCAAGGGAACACGTTTGCTGATGTTTGCATTCTTCTGACTTTAGAGAAGCTTAGCTGAGTATTCTTGGCTATTTCTTGTTACTAGAAAACCCAGATTGAATCCAACCATACATATCCGGCTACCAACTTGTGTTGTCCTTTTCCCAACTTGGTGATGCTTTTATGTTTTTTTTTTCCCTTAAAGTAACATTTTTATCTTTCATTAATGAGCAGAAAAGAAAGCACCAAACCAACCAAAGCAGAACAAATGTGTTTGTGTCATATTATAATCCACAGCTTGAAGAGGGGATGACATCATTATCAGGTGGTTTTAGTTAATTGACTATTTCTTCACTGCTAACGTAATCCTTGGCTTTAAACTAAGTTACACATCCTCAAATTTTCCGCAGATGAAGAATGATTGAACTGGTATAGAAAATGAAGTTGGGAACTTTTTGATTGATGAAGGCGGTTGACATCATTCACTTTGATTGGTGTACGCCTTATTTGTGTAGGTGATGATTGTCCATCCATTTTGTTCACTTTGTTCTTTTCAATTAGACTTTGCTATCAAGCAATTAAATCTCAGATTTTATGCCCAAACACGTCTCACCGAATGCATTTTCCACATTTTTATCTTTTGAATTCGTCTTTGCTTACATAATATCATTTTTTCAATCGTGTAATTTGATCTGGTACTCAGATTCATGTTGCTGGTCATACTTTTACCAAGTACAAAGGCTGACAGCTACAATTAGAACTGGTATTGTTCCTTTCTGCATACCAGGTTCATGATGGCTCGGAGTTCATATTACGGTTTCATGCATTTTTAATCGACTTGATGTTTCCATAACTTGTTGGTGTGAAAGGATAACCACTGTTTAATTCTAGGAAGATGTCTAAATTACAAATAGCCATTTTCTTTAGTAATTTGAAGATCACCTAAATTCTGTCATTTTATCAAGGAACTTGGTAGTGAAAGATCATTGCAATAATGTAGAAATTATTGAAAGGGTGGAATGAATTTGGAAGAACTATTGGGTAAATCTGCTTGGGATTTTACCATGGATGGTCAAATTCAAGCTCAATTGGGGACATATAAATATGAAACTTTTAAGGAATTCGAGCACTTCGATTTAGATTGGTAATAATTTGACAAAATTAAAGCTAATGATCTTAGACCCTAAACTTGTTAAACGGAAAAGGGTAGACCCAAAAAAAAAAAAAAAACTATTTAGCAATGGTAATACGGTTGCTAAAGCAATAACACCAGCAAAAGACCATTAACGTGGTGTATTGGCAAAGTATTTGTTTTTAAATTTCAATCAAACAATTTATGGTGTAAATCATTGGTAATTTGCGTATTCTTTCGTGTATGACATGAAAATTATTTATTGGATCATGGACTGCCCTTATTGGGCTCGCCAACCAATGTGTTTTTTAAAAATATCCGAGATGCCAGAATACTTCATGAGAAGACAAAATATAAAATTATTATATTTTTTAATCATAATTATAAATAATTAAAAATGAAGGTGAAACCCGAATAAACTTCCAAAAAAAGGAAAAAAAGAAATATTATTTCTTTTTCATCATATCCGCAAAGGCGCCAAGATTGGCCACGCGTATGAACACAAAGGATTACCGCTACTTTCGTGACATTTCTCGAACTCTCTGCTCACTGAAACCTCTGTACAAAACAAATACGCGACGAACTTCTTTTCTTACCCCACCCCAAAAAATAACTAAAACGACATCCTTAAACTACATAAAACGCTAAAGAAGAAACGAAAACGAGAAACTACGAGAAAAGCTGTGAGACAACAACAGAAGAAAGGAGAGGCCCTTTTTTTTTCTTCATTTTCCCTCATTCCCACGCAAAGCCTTCGTCTTTTGATTATTCATTTTAATCACTTCTCTTTCTGAACTTAGACCAACAATGGCTGCTTCTTCTTCTTCGATGGCATCGTTTAATGGGGTCGGTTTATGTGCCACACATTCCGTTTCCAATAACAAAAACAATCTCTTTTTAGCTTACCCGCGCCTTTCTTTCAGCTTTACTTCAAAACCCAACTCCTTAAAATCCTTTAAACCGCTTCAGTTAAAGAAAAATGGGGTTTTTGAGCGATTTTCAAGGACTTCTTCTAGGTCTTTCATTGTTCGTTGTGAAGCTTCAACGGGAAGGGTAAGCTTGTTAGGCAATAGTATTTATGAAAATCTGAACAGTTGATAGTTTGTTTTATGCTTTTCGATATTTCTGTTGATAGTAATTTTATCAACTGATAGCCAATCCTGAATAGTAAAAAAAGAAAGCTTTTGAATTAATTTAATGGGTTTAGTTTTTTTGGTGTTTAGGAGATTGAATTTGTATTGATTTCGAGTTGTTTCTTTAGTGATTTTCATTGGTCCAATGCTAATGTTGTACTATGTTTCTTTGTTTTTTTAAAGTTCTGTTTAGTTTTGGTTTAAGACACTATTGCTAATTTGTGAATTTAAAATTTACTTTTTTGCTGCCTTGTGTCTGCAATGGTCTTATTAAATGTTTTTATACTTTATACTGTATTGAAAAACGTGATCTTGTGTATAATAATGTGAAGCAGTTTGGTTTTTCTATGTAATTTTATTTTTGAATTTTATTTCTTGAGTTGGGGTTGGGATGTTTTGACAGATTACTCAACAAGAGTTTACAGAAATGGCCTGGCAAGCCATTGTTTCTTCTCCAGATGTGGCTAAGGAGAACAAGCATCAGATAGTGGAGACTGAACACTTGATGAAGGCTCTCTTGGAGCAGAAGAATGGTCTTGCTCGTCGGATATTTTCTAAAGTTGGTGTTGACAATACTCGCCTTCTTGAAGTGACTGATAAGTTCATCCAACGCCAGCCAAAGGTAACTCTTACTACATTCTAATCTATTCACATTGATGTTCTATACAACACCTTAACCATTGATTTTAGGTTTTTTAATTCTTTTATTTTTGGTACATTTGATTTTAGTCAATTGAACTTTGTGCACCATACGCCTTTGAGGCTCATCACAGATTATTGTTTTTTCTGAAGTTCTGAATTGGTGGAAACTTTTACATTCTTAAAACTATGTTTAATTACAAATTTTGATTCTTTTAGTTAATGCTTGACCATGTTAGTTAGCTATGTTTCATCTGTGGATAATGTAGTGCTGTATCCTGATCATATATCTCTTCTCTGCTGTCTAAACATACTAGGTTTTGGGTGAATCTGCTGGTTCAATGCTAGGACGTGATCTGGAAGCTCTGATCCAGCGGGCTAGAGAGTACAAGAAGGAGTATGGGGATTCATTTGTTTCTGTTGAGCATTTGGTTCTTGGATTTACACAAGATCAACGTTTTGGGAAGCAGTTGTTCAGGGATTTCCAGATATCCCAACAATCCTTGAAATCTGCAATAGAATCCATTAGGGGACGTCAGTCAGTTATTGACCAAGGTAACAGAAATTTCCTTTCTTTACCTTCTGTTAACCAAACCTAAAGTGTTTCAGGAATTTGCTTGGTTAAATGAAATAGGCAGGTTCAAAATATAGCAAGTTGTATGTGAGTTGTGGAGAGTGAATTAGATTCTTCTTCCCTTCATGGATGACTTGTATTATCTTTTTGTTGATCCTGTGTATTGGAACCTTTTATTTATTTATTTATTTTATTTTACTTTTTTTTTTTTTATGGAAGTAGCTTCTGGCTACTTAGCTTTGTTGTTCAACCTTTTTTCCCTTTTTTTTTTCTTTTGGGGGGGGGGGGGGTCGGTTGGTGGGATGAGTGGAGACAGGGCTGGGGATTGAAGGAACAAGATGGTCGGAGATCCCTTAAGATTTCTGGATGCAAAGTTGAACCAGGTGTTTGATTTACAAGCAGATGGGCCAAATTTTGGAATGCTTTCATGTGTGCTTGGTTGGCTTTTTGTTGGCTAAATTGTTTTTGTTCTTTTAGTTCTGCTATTTTTAAGACATCTTATTTTGTGAATTATGGGATTAATTCAGTGCTCCTTGTCATAACCTTGCTTCTTGTGGCTTCAGTGTATTTGATTGCTCTATTTTTCTTGGGTTTTAATGGTATATTTTCTGTTCACTTCACTGTGTTCCTAACACCGTGCGTTTGAATGTAGATCCTGAAGGAAAGTATGAAGCATTAGAAAAGTATGGAAAAGACTTGACTGCGATGGCGAGAGAAGGAAAACTTGATCCAGTGATTGGAAGAGATGATGAAATACGGAGGTGCATCCAGATCCTCTCTAGGAGGACAAAGAACAATCCTGTGCTGATTGGTGAACCAGGTGTTGGGAAAACTGCAATCTCTGAAGGGTAAGTACTTAGGTTTTTGCTTCATGCATGTCATATACATATCCCTGCGAGCAAACAAGAAAATGAATGTTCAGAAATTCTCCTTTATATTTGTTTAGTTATTATATTTTTCAAATTCTGCCTTATCATGTCAATAATTCCACAATATGTTGCTGACTTTCAATATGGTGAACTTTTGGTGTCCTCATTATTAACTTAAGCCTCAGTTCAGTATGTTGCCTCAAATGTGGTGAGTAGCATGCTGTTATAACCCACTTACAATGCATAACTAGGTACAGCACTTCTGATGCAGGCCGGTTGTTATATGTGTACCTGGTCTTAGGTTGCCATGATGAAGTCAGTTTGCTTTAATTAGCAACCTTGCAATTAGTGTTAGCTTAGTTACTACATTATCTACATGATCTCACTGTGTCTTTTAACAGGCTTGCCCAGAGAATTGTGCAAGGGGATGTCCCTCAAGCTTTGATGAACCGAAAGGTGTGTGCTATGCCTTGAAGTTAACTAGCATCCTTTTTTCAGGAAAAATCAAATGTCGTTATTTTGGGGGGTGGGTGGGTGTGCTAAATTACAATGTTGCTAGTTTATCCGGGCTGTTGATGAAATGGTGGATACTGATCAAATCCAGTTCTTTTGTACAGCTTATATCCCTTGACATGGGTGCACTCATAGCTGGGGCCAAATATCGGGGAGAATTTGAGGACAGACTGAAGGCTGTACTTAAGGAAGTAACAGAATCAGAGGGCCAAATTATCCTATTCATTGATGAGATTCATACAGTTGTGGGGGCAGGTAATGTTTTTGTTTGAGTTTTGTATTTTCATAGGCTGATTACACAATATCTGTAAAGTTGGCTGAATTGTGAGAGCCTTTTTGTCTGTTTGTGTTGGTGTTTATGGGTTATATCAGTTTGTGAAAGTTTACCCCTTCTACTAGATTGGAGATAATTGTTTTTCATGGAAATTATGTGTATCTCTCCTGATAAAATTCTAAGGCTGATAGACTGATAATACTTGATTCCTAATCTGTGGAAATTATCTCTATGTCAGGTGCCACAAATGGTGCAATGGACGCAGGCAATCTTCTAAAGCCTATGCTTGGTCGGGGAGAACTGCATTGTATTGGGGCAACAACACTGGACGAATATCGTAAATACATTGAGAAAGATCCAGCCCTGGAGCGTCGTTTCCAGCAGGTTTATGTTGATCAGCCATCAGTAGAAGATACAATTTCTATACTCCGGGGACTTCGTGAGAGATATGAGCTGCATCATGGAGTCCGTATTTCTGACAGTGCACTAGTGGAAGCTGCAATCTTGTCTGACCGTTATATCAGTGGTCGATTTTTACCTGACAAAGGTAATATATGCACAAACATAACAACTGGGAATTGGAGATGCCCATGCAAGTTGCAACATGAGATTATAAAATGCTATTGATTAATGGGTTATTGTGGTGAGAGCTGGAATAATTTGTGATTTACTACTAACTAATTGAACTGTCTTTATGTTTTCTATTTTCCCAGTTATGGGAATGGTTGTTAGGTTTAAGAATTAAGACAATGAGCTGCTTGAGTTTCTTGAACATTTTATATGTTTTCTGACACTACCATTTTAGTTTCTGGAAATAATTTTTAGTCCTAATATATGGTTTCAAATTGCAGCTATTGATTTAGTTGATGAAGCAGCTGCTAAATTGAAAATGGAAATCACTTCAAAACCCACTGCCCTTGATGAGATTAATCGTTCAGTACTGAAGCTCGAGATGGAGAGGCTGTCTCTCACAAATGATAATGACAAAGCTTCAAGAGATAGACTGAGCCGCCTTGAGGCTGAGTTGTCACTCTTAAAGGAGAAACAGGCTGAGTTGACCGAGCAATGGGAGCATGAGAAGACTGTCATGACACGCATCCAATCAATCAAGGAAGAGGTACGCAAGTGTCCTCTAGAAATTTCTAAAGCTTTGTTTTCTGCAACCATATATTTTGTTATTTATTATCCACAAGAGTGAAGACTGCTTCTTTAAACATTCTCAGATTTTTCCTACTAGCATCAATTTAGAAGCTGATAATGGTGGTAACCTTTATTTTATATCAATTGAAGACAAAAAGAGGTAGTTCCTAACTGTTCTATACAGATTGACAGGGTAAATGTAGAGATCCAGCAGGCTGAGCGGGAGTATGATCTCAATCGTGCTGCTGAGCTGAAGTATGGGAGTTTGAACTCTTTGCAGCATCAACTTGCTGATGCAGAAAAAGAATTGGATGAGTATATGAAATCTGGAAAATCCATGCTGAGAGAAGAAGTTACAGGAAATGATATTGCTGAAGTAGTTAGTAAATGGACTGGCATACCAGTTTCCAAGCTTCAACAATCAGAGAGGGAGAAACTATTACATTTGGAGGAAGAGTTGCATAAACGTGTCGTGGGTCAAGATCCTGCAGTTAGATCTGTAGCTGAGGCCATTCAGCGATCTCGAGCTGGTCTGTCAGATCCCCGTCGTCCAATTGCCAGTTTCATGTTTATGGGTCCCACTGGTGTTGGGAAAACAGAACTTGCTAAGGCCCTTGCATCCTACTTGTTTAATACAGAAGAAGCACTTGTTCGCATTGATATGAGCGAGTATATGGAAAAGCATGCAGTTTCAAGACTCATAGGTGCTCCACCTGGTTATGTAGGGTATGAAGAAGGAGGACAGCTGACAGAGACAGTTCGACGGAGGCCCTATGCTGTAATTCTTTTTGATGAGATAGAGAAAGCTCATTCTGATGTATTTAATGTTTTCCTTCAAATTTTGGATGATGGGAGAGTCACTGATTCACAGGGTCGTACTGTGAGCTTTACCAACACTGTCATCATTATGACTTCAAATGTGGGTTCACAGTATATTCTTAACTCTGATGAAGATGCACCAAAAGATATAGCTTATGAAACTATTAAGCAGAGGGTGATGGAGGCTGCAAGAGCAGTTTTTCGACCTGAGTTCATGAATCGTGTTGATGAGTATATAGTGTTCCAGCCTTTGGACCGAGAACAAATAAGCAGTATTGTGAGATTACAGGTAATTTCATCTTCGTGACCTTTTTGTGGCTTAATTGCTTACATGTGCATTTACATAATGTGGATTTTATTATAATGGAAATAGAGACTCTGAATTCTAAACCACGACATATCCATTATAGGATATCATAAAGATAACAATTACATTTTTTAATTATAAAAATTTTAAAAATATACTATAACATTAATAGTGATAATATTATATTATGCTGCTGCTGTTGATTCTTAAATGGTCTTTGTAAGAAAGGGACAGTAGTTTGGTTGGTCATCCTTGAATCTGATATTGCTTGGTCTGGATTTCTTCTCTAGACTAGATTTTGATTCAGCAAGTGACCAAATGTGCTGTTTATTGATTATTTTCTTTTGAATGATCAATTTATTGATTATTTTCTTTTAAATGATCAATTTACCGTCTTCAGGTAGGATTCAATCATAGATCTATATTTTTGTTGCAATAAAGAAATACTTGTCCTCATCACTTTGTCAAGCTTGTTTGGTTTCTCTGTGATATCTGCCTTATATGGTAGTTTGTCACTCCCTTACCTTTTGTCTTTGTTTGTTTTACAGCTGGAACGTGTGCAAAAGAGGATTGCAGATAGGAAAATAAAACTTCAGGTTAAAGACGCTGCTGTTCAGCTTCTTGGTAGTCTTGGTTATGATCCGAACTATGGTGCTAGACCTGTCAAAAGAGTGATTCAGCAGAATGTGGAAAATGAACTTGCCAAGGGCATCTTGAGAGGGGAGTTGAAGGATGAGGATACCGTCTTATTAGACACAGAGCTAATAGCTGCAAATGGGCAGCTGCCCCAGCAAAAGCTAGTCTTCAGGAGAATTGACAAGGATTCAGATAGTCAAGCAACAGATGGTCAAGAAGCTTTATCACAGGCTGTCTGAGAGTTGTATTTAAGTTTTACCTAAATGCTATATGTTTTACACAATTTTGCGCAGGGAATGCTTCAGCTCCCTCTTAAATCTCATATTCTATATCCTATATTGTATTGTATCCGTAAAAGAAATCAAGGCTCACGATCTTCCCTTTGCTGCCTAAATCCATTCTGGCTCGAATGTCTTTGTTCCAAGATGGCAAATACTATCTCAGAGAAAATAGTGCCAGTGGAATATTATGATAATTTTTTACGGTAATTTTTATGTTTTTCGTGTATTAAACATGAAATAGATAGATACATCTATACTGTTTGTCAAATTTACTTTTAACATAGCATAGTGTAATTCAGGAGTTGAAATTAAACGTTGATAAGTCAAACTGATGTGAGTCGGTATTATTTAAGGTCTGAGTGAAATGAACAAGCCATTAACATCCAGCCCAAAACCTACTTCCTGCACCATATTATGGTCCATGACCCTCGGACCGTAATTCCAAAAACAGAAACCAAGATGTTTCGGGCATTCTTTAAAGGCCATATATAATAAATGCAATGGATTTAAATTTATGTACCCTCGCCCGCGTAAGGTGAGGCACGCATAAGAGGATTGTCTCTGGTTTGCATGTTCTCAAAAGACTGCTGTATTTAGCAACTAAACAGCTCATTTTCATTGAGATAATTAATGAGAATGATACTAAGATTTTTTTATATATTACAAACACCATTTGTAAAGACAAATATGTGGCTGTTAATTTATGAAAATGTGAATCAAACCTTCACTTTCTGCTATATGCACAGCTTACACAAGTAGACATCTGAACACAACTCTTATGGTCAGATCCTCTTCTCTTTGGCTTTTTAAGAAAGTCACAATAGCAGTTAATCATCTACGACGGTAGGACAATCTCTTCACTTTAAATCGGCCTTTTCCTAAGGTCTGAAGCATCAATGCCCTTGTTTTGCCATCAGGTATGAGACCACTCTCTTGCATTCTCAAGTACAGCTTCTTAGCTGATTTGACCTTGCGTCTTAAACACATTCCATGAATAGCAGCGTTAAGAAGAGATACATTTGGTGGGACTCTCTGTAAATGACAAAAGACAAAAGAATTGTTAAATGTCAATCTTTAGAAATTCAAGGGAAAAAGTCAAAGTGCCACCAGCACTATACTCAAGAAGAAAAGAAGATTAATCATAATCTTCCAGATAAATTTCAAACATGATACTAGGGACAAGTAAATTGTGATAATTTAAACCTTCTCAGAATAGAACCTATTTGACCTTGACTATCCAATTTCATAGCTTCTTTTATTTCATTCTTCATGCATATGGTGCCTATAAACCAAAATAAGAAGTGGAATTTGTACTCGATTCCAATCATTGAGACCTTATATTTGACTACTTACACAATAACCACAATAAACCAAGTCTTTGCACACTTTGTGCTGTTGGACAGTGATGCCACCTTATATTCTATCAGGGGAAAAGGATTTTAATATCAGTTTATACTCTAGATAGTCTAAGCATTTTACCACAAAAAATACTTTCTACTCAAAAATTTTCCTAAGAAAAGATCCTGAATATGACTTCACATTCGGTAGCATCCTTCTAAAAGACTTCAGAACTCTAAATTTAGTTAAAATTTCCTTAAAGAGTAACTCAATGAAGATAAGCTAAATTCAGTTAAACAATGAAACATTCTTTTAGAGCATATTAGTGTAACATGCTTGAAAATGTAAACTTACATCTAAGATTTCCTCCACTTCATCCCAAAGAGATCCCCAGATGCAACTTCTTATTAGAGACAAATAAGTAAATGTATCTGGAATAAACTTTTGATGAATCATGTGGTCATAAACTTGCAATGCAACTTTTGGTTTCCTGGCAGTCTCACAAGCACCAATGACAAGATTATAAGATGCAGTTGAAACCAACAGTCCTGAAGCTTCCATTTGCCATAAAAGCTGCAAAGCCCTACCCCAGGAACCAAGCTTCTGGCATGACATTAAAGCAGTGTTGTACATATGAAGGTTTACTAGTGAGCTCTGTTCTCTTATTCTCTCAAAAAGGTGAAGAGCATCAGCATGTTGATTTGCCCTATACAAAGCACCAAGCAGTGAATTCCATGTGAAAGCATCTGGCGTATGACCCAAGGAGTTCATAACATCATAGATTTTAAAAGCTAATTTGACCTCACCACCTTTTCCAAGTGAATTAATTAACGCATTGCATGCTACTGGATTTGGCTTCAATCCATCATTCAACATTTTCTGGAAGATAGATAATGCCAAATCCCATTTTCCTTCCTTTGTGCATGCACTAATTACGGCATGCATTGTGTCTTCCCGGGGTTCTAATCCATTTTGAATCATCTCATTATATGCATCAAGCGCTAATTCACTCTGATAACAACGAACAAAAATGCTAACTAGCATGGAATAAGTGACTTGTGTTCCAATATAGCCATTTTCCTGGATTCTTCTCCATATCCTCTCAGTTTCAACCCAATTGTTCAATCTTCCACAAATAGATATTGCTGTATTATAAACAATCACATCAAAAACCTTTTTCTGTTCAGAATCACCTTCCAATTCCACAAAAAAATCAAGGGCTGCATCACAACCCTGACCATCTGCAATTGCTTTCAGTATTATGCTATAAGTATGCCCTGTAAAAATTTCATTTCTCCTCATAAATTCAAATGTTCTCAAGGTATCATCAAGCAGCCCATTTCTTAGCAGGCAAGAGAGAAGAGAATTACATGCATGCGCATTGGGTTGAAGACCTGACAACTGCATTGACCTACACAACTCCAATGCACTTCTAACCTTGTTGGACCTACTAAGCATCAATATTCTTCTTGATAATTCTTCTTCATTCCTTTCCTCCAAAAAGTGTACCTTATTATCATGTACAGTTTCCTTCCCGTTTGAACTTGTCGAAGGCTGAGCAACACTTCTGGGCTCAAAATCCAAACTTTGATCAACCACCAACTTTCCCCAAGGAGGCAAATTTTGACCCAAAGAATCCAACCCAAATTCTTCTTTGCCTTTTTGAATCAAACTATTTTCATCATCTTCACTAACCATCTCAGATTCAATGCTAGCATCCATCTTCGGTACATTAACTTTATTATCTATCCTAGTTGACTCAAATTGCAAATTCATTCTTAACATTTTCATTTGTAAACGACCAAACCAAACACATTGATGAACCGGCACCGAAACCATGTTTAGCCTACATCGTACCACACGCCTTTTATAATTCTTCATAGCCAAACCACTATAAAAACACCTACAACAGACACTGTTTCTACATTTACTTTGGTTACATGATTGATACCGCCATCCAAACCCATACGATACTATGGCAAATGAAATTGAATTCCTCAACAATTCCCCCATAACTTAGCACTAAAGAATATCTATAAACAGATCAAATAACAAAAATTTCTCTCAAAATTCAACCTCTTTGAGCAAAAGCCCCAGCCTTTAAGAATATGAATGAACCAATTTTGAGGTAAACTTTAAGCATACCTATTTAAGCAATAGACCCTTAACAGTTCTTCCAAGAAAGTATATTTATTTGTCACACCCCACAAAAAAGATTTCAACTTTGAGGCTGATATAAGCAAATAGACAAGACCCAGGTCGAGTTGAGAATTTGTAAAGCAGAAACAGAGAAACTTACCCTTTTTTTTCGAAGAAGAAGAGTTTGAAATGAAGCAGAATTACCTGTGGGAGTCCAAAATACTAGTGATAGATAGTAGCAAAAACGACACTGTATTGAAAGGCTTTTGAAACGCACCGTTTTTGTCTTCTATATCACTCTACCGGTAGTCAGTAGAGGATACTGATGAGAACGGTTTCACTCTCTGAAGAATTGAAACAAATGGGTAAAATTGTTTTTTTCGTTTGCCAAATCCCCCTTGTATTAGTAGTATTGATTTTTCTTTATTTTTTTTTTATTTGGATTGGCATGATTTGAAGAAGGTAATGAAGTAATGAGAGTTGGCGAAGTGAAGGAAGGAGTAGCATCAACAGCATTATTGCCAGGTGGTCCCTCTCAGGCCACTTTATTCACCTTCCTCAATCTATCTGCTATGGCCTTCATGGGAATGGTACCTTTTTTTTTTTTTTTTTACTTTTCATTTTTCCTCAATTCTTTACCTTTGTTTTTCTTTTAACTTGCTAGTAACTGGGTTCTTTTTGGTTGTTTTATTTTCTTCATTAATTTCATGTGTAAATGAGTTCTTTCCCATGTATTCATGCAAACAAATGGTAGGGTTGATTTCACTCATGGAAAAATAAGAGGGTCTCAGGCTATAATCAATTTGTGGGTTTTTTTTTTTTGGCCAAAATTTGTGGGAAGTTGAGTGTCTGCCTGTAAATTGCTTGTTTAGCACTTAGATTTCCTTTGGTCTGATTAAGTTTTGGTTCATTAGTCACACAAAATGTCTATTAGCACTTAAGTTGTTTTAATTCTAAACTGCTGCTAGATTGGTTTATATTTCAACAAATCATTGACTTGTAATCCCAAATGCAACAAAACAATGGAGGAAATGACATGTATATGCTAGTATCTATCAAGATTCAAAAGTGTAATTTTTATTTTCTAGTGCCATTCGGTATGCTGGCTACTGAAGGTTAAAAATGATATTTGGGTATTTCATTGTTTAGCTTAGAAGATATAAAATCCTAGGAAAATGTACTAGAAGTAGTGAATGATTTACAATACTGGGGTATCAGTAAATTCAACCGAAAATTGGGTTCCTTGGCTTCCTTAATCAATGTGCAAGCTACTGTAGAAACTTTTCCAGAATCATTTTGGTTTTGATTCTTTCTCTACGTTTTCATGGTTATAGAGTTGGCTTGCGAGTTGGAGTGCAACAGGGGTGAGGATTACCGCTTGATCAAGCTCACAATTGTAGACTACAATGTATGAGTCGTATGCCGTTAAGTTTCCTTCACTTTGTTAGTACCAATAATTGCCTTCCATAAAACATCCATCCTTTTTTTTTATATATATAATGTTTTTCTTTTTTCATTTTTCTCTAATTAGTTGTAGTATCTGACAGAGTAAGAAAGAGCATACTGTTGTAGTGGAGTGTAGAAGGCATGATGCTGCTCAGTTTCGTAACATTGATCATGCTCATGTGTAAGCCATCTTTCTATTGATTTGCTAAACCTCAAAACACAGTTCTCCGTCAATTGTTCATATTTAATGTCATACATGTGGCATTCTTTAACCTTCATATTGCTTGTTTCTTAACTTGTAGGCTTTATATTATCATTCTTCAGATATGCTTTCAGATCAGCTTGTATGCGCTTAATATTTAAAAAAATGGTGGAATTTGAGAACTTAAAGAAAGACACCAGTAATAAGCTTCACCCCTTAAAACCCTAAAGACTGAAATTTGAACTTTTAGATGATTTCTATTTTCGTTAAGTATTCTTTTTTATTATATTACAGGCAGATCCTGATACATCTTTCTGTTCAAGTCAATTTTCCCTGCAATGAGTCATAGCACATTAATAACAAATGGCATTTATTGCTGAAATTTATTTTGAGACATTTGGGAGAAGGATGTTGTGGATATGGTTGAAAAAAGGGAAGGGAAGAAAAAGATTCTGATCTCATTCGAATGTGGGACGCTTAAATCTGACAAAGCAGCTGAAGACCATATAAAGCAGTTCATGCCTAAATTATCTGGGTTGGATGCTGTTGGTATGTAATCAAGCCTTTTTTCTCAATCTCAGTTGCTAAATATTTAGAAATGTAATTCGGCTCCTTCGAAATGGCAATATGTCTTGGATGCATGGCAATGTCAAAATTCAATGTAACCTCGGCTAGTAAACTTTTTGTTTTCATTTTCTCTAGATTCAATTTATGTATTCATGTTGTATTAGATACTGATAATTCATGTATTCATATCTGGACAGCTTTGTTTTGATATCTGCTGTCTTCTTGTTGTTCTAATATATTCTCATGTCTGCCTGAAATACCCTGTTAAAACTTCTAACTAGAGCTTCGAACCTATGCAGGATTTATCAACTGGTTAACATGTATATTCTCCTCAGGTAATTCACCGGAATATCACCATATGAAAACAATCCAATCGATAGTTTTTGTGATGAGGTGAATACTTTTTTTTTTTTAATATCATTGCTGTCTATGAGATGAATTAATGAGTGAATATTCATTAGGTCACTGGCATTCCTGGATCCAACTCCTGTATGAATTCTATTACAAGAACCAAGGCTTCTAACTGTAAGCTAATTGTAAACTTAGCGCTCCGGAGATGTAATAAGTAACTATAAGCACCCGACAGATTTTCAAATGTTGAGGGAAGAGAGATGGAACTCCCAGAGTATGAGTGGAACAGAGATGGACACAAAATCCTACCAGATTGCCATGCCATAGCATGATGACAGTATAGAATATTGATGGTTTTGTCCATGGATAATGAAAACCCATTACTATTCTATCCTAAAAGCCGTGAGCATGACAGAGTGGTATAGGGCTAGTGGTAAAACGATTTTTGACACTCTCAAGTCTTCCATTTGCTGGATACGTATTTGAATAGAAATAATGAGAGCATGGGTAAAACGCAAGAGTTGAACAAGATTAGACTAGTCATGTCCTGTGTTTTTTTTTTCTTGGTTTAATGATTGCGACTACACAATAATGGACTGGTAGTTCTTCTATCTTCCTTCCCATTCTTGAGTCTTGATACAGATGAAATATGATCCTCTAAGTTTTTAATAAAAGAACGATGCATTATGCCTTATATCTCATATTTTGAGTTAGCTATATAAAAAATCAAATAAGAGAATCAAATTAGGTTATAGTTTGCATTCTCTTGCACGACTTATTTCTATCAATAACTACATTTTCATTTAATTTTTTAATCATCATATTATTTTTTATTACTTATATCTGTATCTTTTGTGGTCTACTTCTAGATATTTTCATCTAATTCTCCTAATCGGTGCATAGCTAGGCTTATGTTTCACATATCTAAACTATTACAAATGGCATTCACTCGTCTTTTTTTCAATTCGGATTACTTTTAATTTTTTTCGAATCTCTTCATTTTTTATTTTGTCTCATTTAATCTTACCACGCATTCATCTAACCATCCTCATCTCCGCTATGTTCATTTTCTTCTCATGTTTTTTATTAACATCCTAACACTCATTTCCATATAGTAATACAGGTCTTATAGTTGTTTTATACAACTTCGTTTTTAACTTTAAAGGTATGTTGCGATCACATAACATGCCCAATGCATTTTGTCACCTCGTACATTTTGCTTGAATCTTATGTTTGACATTTGCTTCTATCTTAGTACCACTTTGAATAATTGATTCCAAATATTGAAACTAGTTACTTTTTGGTACTTTCTCACTATCCAACTTAATAACACTAATACGCATTTTCTTGTGATTATTAAACTTGCATTTCATATATTTAGTTTTAGATTTACTCAATTTAAAACCTCGAGACTATAATATATTTCTTTGTAATTCTAATTTGGCATTAAGGGCATCACAAGTGTTCGTAATTAAGACTTTATCTTTGGCAAATAATATATACCATGGCACCTTATCTTAGATACATCAAGTGAGCTCTTCTATAACTAATGCAAAAAGGAAAGGATTTAATGTTGAGCCTTGATGTAATCCTGAGGTAATAGGAAAGCTATCTATCATACCCTCAATCGTCCTCACATTCGTTATCAATCCGTCATACATATTTTTAACTATATTGATGTACTTTAAAAGGATTCTTTTTTCATGAAGGCCCACCAAAACACTTTAAAGGAACTTTATCGCATGTTTTCTCTAAGTCGATAAGTGTCATATGTAAATCTTTTTTAATCATTTGAAAACCTTCCTAACAAAAGCCTCAAAGGTGGATCAGCTCCATTGTGGGATGTCTTAGCATAAACCTAAATTGATTTTCGAAAATAATGACCTCACGTCACAACCTACATTCAATTACTCTCTTAAAGTTTCATAGTATGACTCATAAGTTTTATTTCTCAATAATTTGAACAATAATGTATATCACTTTTATTCTTGTATAAAGGTACATGAGTGCTCTTCCTCCATTCTTTTGACATATTTTGAGTACGTCAAATTTTATTGAAAAGATTTGTCAACCATCTTATCCATGTTTCACCCAAGCATTTTTTGACTTCAAGTGAGATTTCATCTAATCTTACAGCTTTCTTTAATCTCATCATTCTCAAAGCCTCTTTAACCTTGTAGCTTTTAATACTACGCTTAAACACACAATTTACAAATAAAACCAAAAAAATGACTAAAAACTTTATAAAACAAAAAAAACATTAAACAGATAAAATGGCTAATACCTTCAATTTTCAGGGAGAAAAGAAAAGAAAACTTGTTAACTTCAATTATTTGAAAATTAATCATTCTCAACTCATCATTTAAAATGGCTTTATTGCCTCCCATATGGCTTAAAAAAATTAATTTGAGTTAGGAGTTCATTAGCACCTATCTCACATAAATAGTCATTCTAACCAAGTAATAGTTTCTTTATATACAAATCAAGATTTTTTCAATAACCTCTATCAAATCACAATAAGAAAATAGAAGCGAAAAATATCAAAGCAATCTTGCATGACACTACTTGTCTTCTTGTAGTTGGATCTCCAAGTTTTTGGAATGTTCCAGATTCTACTGTAGCCATCTATCCAAGTAATAGTTTCTTTATATGCAGTATGTAAAAATACGTCAACAGCTACAAAATTTGTTGATAAAATAATAAATTTTTAATATCAGTGAGCAAGATTCAATCTTTGATAGTCTCAAATACAAATATATTATTTATCTATATATATCTATTTATCTGTATATAAAAATATGAATTCTCAAATTGTTAAAGGTGATCGACCTAAATATTTTTATAAATTTTTTAAAATAACAAATTTGTCTTTAAATATATAATTTTTATTAATTAATTTAAGTTTAATTTAAATCCACTAAAATTAAAAATAGATTTATATGAAATTAAATTATTTAAAATTTTCATTCCAAAAATGTTAAAAGTGATTCACTAAAATATTTTTAGTAAAATTTTTTATAAATTTTAATTTAAACGAATTTTTTTTATTATTAAATTTTTTTTATAATTAAGCTGCAAAAGTATTAAAAGTAATTGATTAAAATTGTCTTCATAAAATTTTAATTTAAAAATATTAAAAATGATTGATTAAAACATCATTATTAATTTTAATTTTTATTATTATTAGACTCTTTTTTTATAATTAGAATGATTTTTTATATAAATAAAAATACAAATAGAATGAGATCAAAACTTAGTGTATTTAAGAATAAAACAATCACTTGACGTTTTTTTTAGTTGTTGTAAAAACAATTGTATATGTAATTTATGTTGATAAATAAATTCACTAAAAATAATCATAATTAAGTTATTGAAGTATATTTGTTTTTTTTTTTTTATTTTTTGCCTCTAAAGTTTTTGTTTTAATAGATTTGTTAATTATATATGTATGCTAATGATTTTATTATTTATGCGTTTTATGAATTGATCATTTAATTTGATTATTGATAACATAATTAAATTTTTTTAGTTCTTTAAAATAACTCTTTAACATGTTATTTTTACAGTTTAGTCTGACTTTTATAATTAATTTCTCTTCTGTGTTTTTTTTCTTCTAAATTTTTATAATTGATATTTTCATAAACAAAAATTAATATCAAATTAAATGCAAATCAATTGCACACCTTTCATCAACAATTAGCACTATATGATTTGTTGAACACTTTAATTAGAATTTTCACTTGTAGAATTAAATGATTCAGGAAGTGATAGAGTTACAAGAACTTGTGATTGGATCCCATCAAATTACCATAAAATTGTTTACTTTGATTAAAACAATAATTGATTTAATTTTTTTAGGGTAAACTCTATCTAAGTCCTTAAGTTTTGAGTTAAATTCAACACAAATCAATTAGTATAAGAAATAGACAACCCGCCCCCAAACATTTCAAATAAATAGGACAAATAAGTCTTACCTTTAGTCTTCCATTAACTAATCTGCTAAGACTTTAAGATTGAGACCATTTGACCTTTGAATACTCAATATATTTGTTTACCAATAGCCTGACAAATGAAGATGTTGAAACTACAAAATTGAAGAGCTACTACAGAATCTATTGGGTTGGAAAAGTGTGATTTTAATTTTTTTCTTGGTTTTTTCTTATGTTGACAAATGAGAATGTTAAAGCTATATGTTGTTTTGTTTTGTTATTTTATATGTTGTTTACCATTTGTTTGTTCATCAAATAATTAGGGCCTATTCTATTACGTTAAAAAAAATATTTGTTGTTTTGCTGTTATGGTTTTTGATAATATTTTATTTATTTACGTGTTATTTTTATAGAGCTATTTATAACTGTTTACCAAGTGTTTAAAAAAAATTCTCAAAAGAATATTGTTATACCTTCTTCAAGCAATAGTCACGCACTATATTATTATATTCAATTTTAGAACAAATATTGTCAATATGATCAAAGAGCTGCTATAAATATATCATAATCTAAACATAATTATTCAAAATTCTATTTTATTTGTCAAGAAAGGAATTATGGATTTTTTCAACGGTGGCATCCAATCAATGTACATTCTGATACCAATAAAGATATTGAAATGAAAAAAAAATGATAGAGATTAGAAGTTTTATGATAGAAATAAAAAAAGAAATTGGAGCTATAAGAGAGTATTGCAAAAAAATTGAGCATAATTTGAACTTATTGAAAACAATCATTGTTGCTTTGTTTACAGTTATTTTAGTTCTTGTTTTCAACAAATAGTGTTTAGGATTAAACAACTACCGTTTAGTGTTAAACAGATACTAATATGAAATTATTGTGTAGCTTGCTAATTTAATATTGTAAGCTTACATTTTGTTTCAAATTACCATTTTGATGTTGTTAGCATATTGATAGCTTAAATTTTATTTCAAATTATCATTATGATGTTGTTAACAGTTAGGGTTTAAGGTAATTGGTTAGTTTAACAAGGCATTTGAATTCTATTACTTTAATTGATACAACTTTTAAAATGATTAAAACTCCATTTTATCCTCCATTTGCCTCAAGTAATTGTGCTTTAAAAGTTTAAAAAATTTTGACAAACTTTCCTCTTTAAACATGCATTACCACTCTGCAAATCCAATCCAAGCATAAGTAATAAACAACTAACTAAGCATAAACAACAATCAAATTAACTAACTATGCCTATATCTTTGGATTAATAAAAAAAAAAAAAAAAATTTGTGTCCTGTTAGCACATACGTGTGCACAAGTAGCCTAATAACACATACATGTACTTCCCAAAATTAATTTGTATCCCAAAAGTTAACTTGATATTACATCTCAAAAGTTAAGTACATCAACTGACAAAAAGTTACATATTTCCATTTTAAAGATTAGTATGCTACATATTGACTACCTCGAGCAGCCCTTCAATCACCATACATTTGATTTTTACTTGAAATAGCAGTTTAAGTCCTTGAACCAAAAGTTAAAAAGCCAACGGGAATGGCAGTAGAATTCACAATCATAGATGTAGCTATTGATCCCCTTCTAGTAGCTCTCGATCCTTTCTTAGTAACTCTTGATCCTTTACTAGTAGCTTTTGATCCTCTACCAGTAGTAGCAACATACAATCTTGAAGAGTTCACAATAGATTATGGTTTTGATGCAGCACCCTCGATTTGTTTCTTCACCTAAAAAATCAAACATAGTATAAGTAATCAAACATAATTACTAAAGTAAAATTTATAAGACTTTATCTTTGCAATTGCCTTTTTATTACTTCCAATAGCAAATATTGGACAAGTTCTTTTATTACGGCCAAGTTTGAGACAGAAAATGCATCTAATAGTGTTACTTCTTTTTGCATTTTTTTTGTGGCTGTTGGTTCTCCAGGTTTTCTCCTTCTATTCTTTTTAAGTCTACTTGCCATCAATAATTGTTTCAAACTCACCATAAACAATTCATTATTAAAACACAAAAATATTTTTTTTAATGAAGAAGGGTTGTTAGGTTCAGTTGAGAACTCAAAAGAATGGCAAACTAATCACAATAATCAAATACAAAGCATCTATTAAACTATTTCAAACTTTAAAATGGATAAAATTATATTATTAATTTATTTTATATTATAATTCACAACATTAAAAACATCACCCTATAGTCATCACAGTCCCCAATCTCATTTCTTCTCATTCCTATTGTAGGATAAAGTTAAATTAGGATCAAAAGATAATCATCTTAATTTTTTTTATACGAGAATATGTTTCATCTTTGATCTCATTCCAATAAAATTTTAGTTTTTTCTATTAAAAAAGGCAAACAAGATAAATAGACTTCCATAATGTGAAGTCCACATACTAACAAACAAGCTTTTTATTGGTTGCTATGTTTAACCACCTTCTAGTTAATTTTAAAAGTCTAAAAGCTCTATATAGAATTTTAATTTATTATCAAAAGTAGATGCCATCACTATTGATATGAATATAAAATTATGATAAAATTCTAACTAAATTATTGATATATATTTTTTAAGTGGACCACTAAGCTAGAAATTATGATCCTCTGGCTTATTAAATTTATAAAATGTATATTAAGCTTTAACCCCTAGTGGTTACAAATTTCACTCTTTTGGTTAATTTATTTTTAGAATTAGAATTGAATAACTTATTCCCTAAACTCCAAATTTAATCCACACATTTGAGTAAATTGGAGTATATATAAAGAAATTACTTAAAATCCCCCATGTAAATATCAAAAATAAAAAAAGAAAATGTATGCAAAAAAGTAATAAAATTAAGCAAAATCCCATACAAATAAGGCTTATATAAATAACTTTGAAAGTGTGCTCACAATGTATGGAAAGGGAAAGGTTGGTTTTGCAGTGAAAGCTTTGATTCTTTGTACTAAATGCAAAGCCCCACTTTTACAAATTGCTTCCTTATTACTCCTTTCAAGACCTTTGTATCATTTCCCTTTTTATGACTAAAACCACAATTAGGTTCTTCTTTCGAATGGTCAACACTAAAAGACAAAACAATTGCTTTTACAATTGTATGATTAATCTTATTATTTCTAGTTCTAACTTTCCTAAATTGCACCCATATCTTATTTTGGTCTTGTCTCATGTCAAAACTTACATTTGACTTGGTATTATTAAACAAAGAAACAAATTTCTCATTATTAAAACAAAAAAACAATTTTTTAATGGAAAAGGTTATTGGGTTAGGTTGAGAATTCAAGACAATGGCAAACAAATCATAATAATCAAGTACAAAGCATATATTAAACTATTTCAAACTTTAAAATGTACAAAATTATATTTTCCTATTTCAAACTTTAAAGCAGACAAACAATTGTATCAAAATGAAAATAATTACAATTAATGAAAGCTATAACAAAAGTCAAATTATGGTATTAAATGCCAGATAAAGTGAAAAACTTACCAGATGAAATTGAAACAAAGTGGGTTGAACAAAATAGCCCTAAATAGTGATCAAAAAAAGAGAAAATCAATTTTAACAATGGTAAAATTAGCTCGAATCTGAAAAATTTTAGACGAAAATGATTGAGATTATCTTCGATTGAAAGAAATTTCAAGAAAAATCTGGATTGAGAAAGAAAATAAAAGGAAAAAAAAAGAGGTTGAAAAGAAAATTAACGAAGGGAAAAACTTGTCAAAAAACTCAGGTTTAGTTAGGTTATAATTTTGTAATTGCGCAAAATCTGTTAACAGAGTTAAGAATTTTGGGGTAGGTTGTCCAGTTTTAATATTAATGGACTTGTGTTGAATTTGGCTCAAAACTAAAGGACTTACATAAAATTTATCCTTTTTTTAACTTTTATCTTAATATACATATATATGATTAATTTATATTTCAAAATTATTTAATTTTTTTGATTATGTTAAATTATTTACTTTTTTGGTCATCTATGTGATTGAACAACCTAATATAAATTATTCTAAATAGAGAATTATCAAGTGAAATAAAATTAATTGTTTTTGGTTAATTCTTTTAAGATATGAAAAAATTCATTATAACTCTCTTTTGAATATGTTTATACCAAAATTATGTTTATTCATGAAAATTTATATTATTAATGTTGAAAATCAAATTATTATAAATTGTATAATAATTACACAACAAGGTTGTTATTCTGAGAATTCAAATTTTCTTAAGAAAATATGACAAGTATCAACGTTAGAATTTATTTTATTTCATTTTAAGTTTTAAAATTATGTATTTTAATATTTTTATATAAAAAAATTGTTTATAATAAATATTTTCAAATAAAAGAAAATTTAATCTTTCAATTGATAGAATATATAATTACATTCAATTGAAGGAAGCACCAATGAAAGATTATCCTAAGCAAAAAAATGAGATAAAAGATTCTTTGATTATACATAGCTCTATATTCTCTATATGAGAAAAAAATGTACGGCTATATGATGTTTCAATAGAAAAATACAAATATATTGATTTCAAATTTTTTAGGATTAACAAGAAACTTTTTTATTAAGAAAATTATTGTATACTCCTTTATTTTCTCCTTTATATCAATTGAAAAATATTTACTATTGTATCAAAATTTTTAAGGTTGCTATATTAGATAATATTTATTCAAAAGAATTGAAATTCATCAAATTAATTATTGTTATTACATTTAATATAAAAATCTTAATATAAATTATAATTTGACTAAACTTAAAAGTGATTTATGGGATTAATTAGCAAAATTCATTTTATAAATCTTTATTTGATTGTGTATTTAGTATTTCAATTATTTTAAATTTTGACTTTTTATAATTTCAAGTTGGAGTTTAGACTTATAATCAACGACCAAGTAGATTGAATTAAGTTGTATCATCTATTTCTATTCATAGTGTACTTAATTATTCACTTATGCATCTAAGCAAATTTGACTCAATAATTGGTTCATGCTTCTCTTTGTTTAAAAAGCTAAATTCAATTGTTCTAAATCCAAATATATATATATATATATATAATATTCAATTACTTGTAATTACAATTTCACTTTAAAAATACTCTTAAAATTAATTAATTCAACTAGAAGACAATACAAATAAGACATTGAAGATGTAGAAAAAAAGTTTAAATAGAAAACTTTTAAATTGTTACAGATGATGAATAAGAAATATTAAATTATGATTGAATTACTATTTCAATTCAAATTTTGATTATATTCAATCATTTTTAAATAGCTATTAAGTTGTTGATTTTTTAAAAGCAATTAAAATTGAATCAAGTTAGTTTTATTTTTATAAATTTGTGTATTATATTATTTTTAATTCAATTAAAATTTAAAACAAGTAAAAAATTTATTTATACTCAATTTGAGTTTTGAATTATTTCAAGTTTAAGTTGCTTAATTTATGTTATTTTAACTATACTTTTATTATATCAATAATAAACTTCAAATAGAATAAAAACACAACATAATAAAAATTTAAATACAAAAATGATTGAGATACTAATGATAATTAAAAAAAAAATCTTTATACCAAAGTCTTATAGAGATTAAATGATATATCTTCTTTTAAGAATTTTGAAATTCGTATTGTAGAATGTTAATCTAGATCAATGAGTTTATAATTATTTATTTGTTGATCAAGTTACTATTATATGGATTAAAGAAAATAATTCAAATATTTTTATTTGAAAAAGATATCATAACTAATACTAATTTAGGAACATCGCATCTAATTAAATATTATTTAGGTTGTTATGACACCTTACAATATTTTTTACTCTTTTCACCTGAAAAATTATCATAAAAAAATCAAAAACGTCTCAAACAAAAAAATAAAAAAAATAAATTTTGAATGATGGTGATAAACATGAAGTAACAATTAAAAAATATATTATCTTTTTGTTTAGCAATAAAAAACTTTTATGAAAATTGGAAAGGCAATTATTGTGAATGTAATATTTTTTAAAATTATTGTCTGTTTAATTTTTATAAATTTTATTTGGTAAATTTGTTCTCATTACTTTTATCTGATATATATATATAACAAAATTTTTACCCAAATTATACACTTAAAGATAGAAATATAAAGTAAAGTTTATTACGTTCCTTTGTGACAAAATACTCAAAATTTTTAATTTTATATGCAATTGTACTTCGCTACTAAGTATAAAAATACATAAACTAATAATTCAATTAAAATATTAATAAAACTTATCTTTATATGTACTATTTTACCATGAATTAAAAATTTTGAAGAATATCTTAAAAATATTAACTATATATTATATATATATTTAGTTAATATAATTTTGATACTTACATTAGTATAAAAAGTTATAATTTTAACATATAATTATGTATTAAACTACGGATGGTAAATTAAAATCATTTACTTATACTTTTCAAGTTATTTACACTTAAATTTTTTATTACTTTCTTTCTCTACCATATAAATTACATCATTTAGCATATATTGTGATCACCCTTTTTTTTTTTTTTGGATATACAAAAGTCAATAATAACATAGTAGTAGATAACTAATAGCTTAATAATTAATAATTAAAAACTTAAATGCAACCAGTATAACATAATAGTAATTATTAAAACTTAATAGTAAATTAATAATAACTTAATAGTAAATTAATGATAATTTAATAATTAATAATTAATAATTTTTTAATAAATCAATAATAATATAATAAATGTATAACACTGTAATAGTAAAACAATTATAATATAGTTGTAAATGTATAACAATATAATACTAAATTAAAGATTCTTTAACCAAAAAAAAGTGATAACTTAGTTATTAATTATTGATAACTTAGTAATAAATTAATACTAACTTAATAATAAATTATTAATAATATATTAGTAAATTAGTTTTAATTTAATAGTAATTAATTCATAGTAGCAAATCATAAATAACTTATTAGTAAATCAATAATAATTTAATAGTAAATAATTGATAACTTAGTAATTAATCGTTGAAATTTTAAAAGAACATCAATATAATTTAGTAATAAATCATTGACGATTTAATAATTAATTAGTAATAACTTAATAGTAAATCATACATAATTTAATATAATCAGTAATAATTTGATAATGAATTATATATAAGCATTGATAATTTAATAATTAATCAGTAATAACTTAATAATAAATCATGCATAATTTAATATAACCAGTGATAATTTGATAATGAATCATATATAATTTAGCAATTAATGATAATTTTATAGTAAATAACCACAATTTAAGTAGTAAATCAATAATAATATAATAATAAATATATAAAAATATAATAGTAAATAATTGATAATTTAATAGTAAGTTTATAAGTTAATAGTAAATCACTAATAACTAATAATAAAATACTAATAATGTAATTGTAAATCAATAATAATTTGATAGTAAATTAGTTTATCATTGATAATTGTTTAGTAAATCATCTATAAACTAGTAGTAAATCAGTTATAGATTTATAATAAATCATCAATAATTTAGTGATAAATAAAAATAATTTAATAAAAAATTATTTTATAATTTAATGATAAATAATTCATAACTTAATGATAAATTAATCATAAATTAATAATAAATCGTTGCTAACTTAATGATAAATCAATGATAATTTAAGTGTTAATCATTGATAATTTTTTTTTATATTCAAAATTGTCAGGATTTAAACCCTGATTATTAGCAAAAACAAAGTCAAAACTTTTATTTTGAGATTAGGATAAACTTACCATGAATCTATTCAATAAAAAAATTAGTAAAAATTTTTAACTTTGAATAAAATAATAACATTATTATATAAAAAAAATTATCTCATATATGGTTAGCAAACTTTTTAAATTTCATTTTTTATAATTGTAAATGCATAACCACATATTAATAAATCAATGATAGATTAATGAAAAACAAGTGATAATTTAATAATTAATTATTAATAACTTAATAATAAATCAATAATAATTTAGTAGTAAATTAATATAATTTAACAGTAAATCAATTTGAATTTAATAGTAATTAATTGATAAACTTTATAGTAAATCATAAATAGCTTAATAATAAATCAATGATAATTTAATAATTAATCATTAAAAACTTAAAAGTAAATTAATATAACTTAGGAATAGTAAATTATTGATAACTTAATAGTTAATCAGTGATAACTTAATAATTAATCATGGATAATTTAATATAAATTAGTGATAACTTGATAATAAATCATAGTTAATTTAATAATAAATTTGTGATAATTTTATAGTAAATAATAAAAAACTAAATGGTAAATACATAATAACATATATTAAATCATTAATAATTTATATATAAATTATTGATAACTTGATAATAAATTACTAATAACTTAATTACAAATTAGTACTAATTTAATTCTAAATCAATAATAATTTTATAGTAAATTAGTTAATCATTAATAACTTTGTAGTAAATTATCGATAAATTATTAATTAATTAATAGTACTTCAATACTAATTTAGTAGTATATAATGGATAGTTTAACAATAAATAAATGATAAAATAATACTAAATCAATGATAATTTAATTGTCTATCATTGATAAATTTTTTATACTCAAAATTGTTAGAAATTAAATCTTGGTTTCTTACAAAAATGAAGCCACAAATTTCATATTGGGAAGTTACAATAAATCTATCATGAATCTATTCAATAAAAAGGTTTAATAAAAAAATTCTAAATTTGAATTAAACAATAATGTTATTATGTAAAAATAAAATCATCTTATATTAAAACTAAACTCTTACTTTCTTACAAATAATCCATTGTTAAATATATGATAACACAAATTTAATCAATAATTATAAAAAAATATATCACAAATTACCAAAAAATTACAAAAATTACACAAAAATGTTATCAAAATTTTATCAAATATTGTCAAAATTATATCAAAGATCACCAAAATTATATCATAAGTTACCAAATGAATATCAAATGTTACCAAAATTTTATCAAAAGTTATTGAAATCAAAATTATATTAAAAGATATCAAATTTTACTTAAAAAGTATAAAAAATACAAATTAAATTATTAGTATTTATCCTTATTTTCAAAAATATATAAAAGGTAATCAAATTTTACCTATATTATACCAAAATCAAAATTAGATTGTTAGTATTTATAATTATCATTATCATTGCATCAAAAAAATTATTTATTGAGATGAATTTTTAGAGATAAGAATTACACGTTCGTCAAACACATACCAAAACTTAGTATATATGCAAACATATAAAGAAACATATAAAATTATAGCACAGGATGATTAAGTTGACACAAGTTTTAGACTGAGATCTCAAGTCCTTGAGACGGTTTTAAGTCAACTCAAATTCAACTAGCAATTTGGCAAAAGAGAATGCAGAACTTGCTGAATTAGACAAGGAACTCCCTTCTAGAAAAATAGATTCGGAGAAACCCTTGTTCTGTAGTAGTTGAAGATAGTATGCAGTTAATCCAGGAAGGCTGGGTAAGAAAAGTGCGTCATATTTTACGTGAGGGCAATAGGTGTGCTGATTTGTTTACTAATTTAGCTCAAAATTTCCAAGTAGGGGTTTCCATCTTAGAGGAACCACTAGATGAATTATTGCCACAGTCGGAGGAAGACAAGGATGGCCCTGCTGTTCTTCGTAGTTAACCCAGTTTGATAGGATCTAATGCTCCAAAAATAAATTACTCATGACCAGCTGGAAAAAGAAGGCACTTATGATTCTTGTCTAAAGGTAACAATAGGCTCTTAATTTTTATTTGGTCCAAACTCTTTCCCTCTCTTTCTCTCTCATTCTTATGTTTAAAAAACAAAAGATGCTGTGATGCAGGTAGTATGAAGGATGATATGCATTAATAATTACAGTTAAAACCATCTGCATAGAGGGGAATGAAAAGACTCACCTCTATCTCAGCAAACAAGAAAGGAGTTTCAATTTAACTAATTCATGTGTGAAGGAATCATAAACAAATCATTTTTAATTGTGTCAGTAGTTTTAACTTCATTCTTTTTTGATAAAATATGAATGTTTGCAGCGAGAGATTACCTGGTTCGCATTCAAAATATCACTCTGACTCAGATGCCTCTTCAGAATCAGACAAGGGTAAAAGGGTGCAGATGCCAAGCATATGTCCATTGAGGCAGACATAATACTCAATGCAATCCTTATAAGCTCCCAATCTACGGCTCGCACTCTGTGGTACCATTTTAGCTTGTAGCATGTTCCACAATTTTGCCTTACAATAAGGACACACCGCTGCTGGATGAAGCTGGGCACCCCTGTCAATCAACATCTTCCGAACCTTTGAAACAAAGAATGACTTGAAAACTCCCCGGAAAAATCCCACATCACCCTCCTCCCCTTGGTCAAGATGTTCACAAGGGTCAGACACGTATAGAACATCTGTTCTGCATTGTGGTAAAAGGAAGCTCTTGCCTGAGGTCCTAGAGAACCTGGTTCTGTAAACAAAATGGCCAGGGATTTGAATGCTATTGAACAAGCAACCACCACTACATCCTGAGCAATATATAAGCAGCTTTCCAAGTGCTCTCCAGTTCCCATCAACATTATGACTTCCATTAGACTGCAGATCAAGCATCATCTTTGGGGCCCTTGTTTTGCAGAACTCCTTCCAAAGTACTCTCTTGGCAAGATCATCAAACCATTTACAGACGAATGAAAGAGTGGCAATCAACTTAGGGTTCCAGTTCAGATGTTGAAACACAAGGAAAATCACATCCTCACTTAGATGACCTTTTGTGCATTGACAACTAGAAGAGTGTACGCAACGATACTGCTTTGTTAGAATCATTCTTTCCACTCAATATGAGCAAAAGAAACAATCATCATATGCCCTGGTTGTGCAAGCCGAGAAAATATCATAATTAGTCACAACGTTTTAGTATCTTGACTATCCAGTTTGTGGACCAGAAAGCTCAGAATAAGCTGTAATTTTGAAAGGGTGACTACAAACTAAGATTCCTCAATATAATGGATTAGAAGTTCAAAAAACATCTTCCTTCTCTGAGTAAACAAAAAAACAAAAGAAAAAAAGGTGTCATCATATATGACTTGAAAACTAATGGCATAAAGTCTAAATTATTTTCTTGGAATAAAATAAAGCAAAGAAGAGCTAGGGCCCTATTGCAAACTCATGCCTTCGACATAATCTAGCCAGGCTGCCAGGCAGAAATTCCCTGGAAACTCAGGGAAGCAGACATACCGCTGGCTCCCAATCCTAAATTTTAAATCCAGATTATGGTTACTCAGCCAAAAACGTGAGGATGTCTGAGTATGATCCTTATAATCTGCAAATAATGGATCATATAACTTTTTAACTACAAGTTCTTTAGTTTTCATCTCTGTTCAGAGGAGTTGGGGTGGAGGTGGAGACAGATATAGGCATACCAATAACAACAACGTAGAGAGAACTCAGAACTAGAACGAAGGAATATAGATCTTATCTTAATTTCATGTCACATGTAACTCCAAACCGGTTGGATGCTCCAATAACAGAAAATTAACTTAAGGTGCTGGCTTGAGGCCTTATCAAAGAGAAGGAAGGGGGAACCCAAAACACAGAAATGTAATGCACCATGTAATAAGTGGAAGTGAATTTTTGGACAATGGATTGACTGAAGAGTCATACTTTCATTACACTAGAATTTCCATTTTCAACTTCAAAAATCTCCATATATCATAACCCCACCAACCACAACCTCCACATATCTTTCCATCTTAGTAAAAGAACTTGGTCACTTTTTCATAGTCACTTCCTTCTCTTCTCAATGAAACTTAACTAAGATACTTAGGTCAAAAAACAACACCAAGAACTTAATTTATTTTATAATGCAAGCCATTAACTTATCAAAGCTCAGATCCAAAAGAAAACACTTCAAAAGAAACCCGTTATACAAATTCAACTCAAATGCTTAATCCAAACAAAACCCACTTCACTTCTTCACTAAATTCTCCAAAATCCACATTATAAATATTTAAAAAAAAAATCCATGACAAAATTAACCAAAAAATAAGCAAAAAAAAGGCAAAAAATTAAAAGATCAAATCCAAAGCTCTCACCTTTAGCTTGAAAGAAGCTTCCTTTACATACTCTTTAGACCCTTAAACATAGACCAAACTCTGCAGACAAAAAAATTTAACAAAAGGGTTTCCTTGCATGTGCTAAAAAAAAAAAGCCAAAAAAACCAGTAAAAAGAAACTTTTAAAAAATAAATATAAAAATAAAAAATAGATAAAAGTTTACATGAGGAATTCAATCTGGGTTTTAACATTCGTAGAAGGTCATTTAGTTAAAATAAAAATAAAAATTTGTCAGAGATCAAATTGCAGGGAAACAGTGACGAAAAAAGAGGAAGCAAACAAAGAAGCTTTAGAAGAAAAAAAAATAAAATATCAAATATTTCCAGAAAAGTTAATCGTACATCGAAGTATTTTTTATAACATCAAAGGCTAATTAAATTAATCCACGTGTCTAAGAAATGTAAATAGTTTTGCCATTTTATACGTGGCGTTAATTCATTGGAGGTGATTAAGGGTTTCGAGATTTTAGCCCTTTGTTTTTACTGTTAATTGTTTATAATTTCGTGTCGGGACCTAAAAGGTAAAATGACAAAGTAGTAAACTGTCAATAGAATGTTTCGCCACCTGGAACATATGATTTTTTGGAATTTAGTTGATTTATAATTGCTTAGGTGGCATCTCGTCATTGGCTGTTCAATTTCTCCTTTGTCCGAACACCGAAGAGCTTTTCTTTTTTTAAAAAATTACTATTTTATTGAATTTTCTTTATTTTTAAAAAGCAATTTTATTTTACAAGTTGATTGAAAAATTATAAAACATAACGTCATCTTTTATTTTTCTTACAATGTTGGTGTAATTTTTTCTTTTTTAGTTCGACAATAAGATAATGTCGTTGTCACTCTTTGAGATATTTTTTAATTTGGTAAAAAAATTTTAATCTTAAATTCTTACTCTAATCATTCACGTAATATCATTCAATTTAAATTTAAAAGGTTATATAATAATTTTCACTTTCATTTTTAATATCTATTTAATATTAATCAATTCGCTCATTCGTCTAAATTTTATTTTATTTTTATGTTATTATTTTTAAAAAATAAACATTCAATGAAACAAATAGAAACCATGTTTGAATAAATCAAATTTGATAATTTAAATTTGAGATGAGTCAAAAGTGAATATCAAAAATTATCTTGATCATTTAAATTTAATACTCATAATATCAAAATAATTTATTAATAAGATTAAAATATTAAAGCAATTAAATCGAGTCAGATGAACTTATTAATAAAAAAGTTATCGAATATAATGTTGTAATTGAATAATTCATTAACTTCTATTGATTTGAGTGATAAAGAGTTCGATTCTACTTAAGTAAAGTTTAAATTTCGAGTCCTATAAATGAAAAAAAAAAACAAATTTGTGAGAATTTATCCTCTTTATAAGATTAGATTTAACTTAATTTTGAATTAATCAAAATTTAAAATAATTACCGGACACTAAAAGATACGAGATAAAAAAAATAAAACAGTTCATTCCTTTTTAAGTTTGGTTGGACTTCTTGCAAGTTTGGTCCAGCTCAAGTCAAGACCTAGGTTTTTTTTTTTTTTTTTTTTAATTTTTAACCAAAGCCACATTAGTTTCGTACATATAAATTATATTCTTATTTAGAGTAGTATATAAAAATATGTGTTCTTCATTTCATCTTTGATGGATCAAATTTGTTTTATTCACTTGATACAAATCAATCATAGTAGACTTTCAAAAACAAAAAGAAGCATATCCTTAACACAACCGTATAATAAGCATGTCCAGATCAGCACAAACAGGATCAACCATTCAAATCAAGATCAAAGATCTTTAAAATCAAAATGGTGAATCTACTTTTACACTTCCACAGCTCCGTAAACTGGGAGTTGCCTCTCAGAAGCTTAGCTTTATTCTCCTACCATTCTCCTACATACCAATTGTTAATAGAGAAGTTCCATCACAAATCAAGTGACAGTGTTTGCTGATGGTTTGGTATCTTGGAGGGAGATGACAGTTTCAAATGCACCAACCAGGGCCTTAACCTTACTTTTTCGGGTTTCAACAAGTTTACTAGCAGTTTCTTCAATGACGTTGTTAAACAAACCCTTTTCATCTTTTTTCCCCTGCAGATCCTGGTGTCTCAAAACAACCTTTTCCTCACCAGGTTTGTTGTCATTCATGTCACTATCAACTCCCCTCCTCCTAAAGGTTCTCCGGTCAGCCTTGACATTTTGGTTCTCCCCAAGCACTCTTCCTCGCCTGAACTTGAGCCGCCTTGGACCATTATTCTCAGACTGAATGTCAATGACCTTTCCTCTCCTAAAAGATAATTTCACAGGTTGAGAATCTTTGTCATTGGAGAAAGCCATCCCAGCCTTTCTGGACTTTCCTCCATTTTCTCCTTCCAAAAGTTCTGCTTTTTCAATATTTACAGTTTCATCTTCATTATATTCGGAGTCAGAGTCATCCTCTGCTTCAGTCACTGTATACTCTGATTCATCTTGATCTCTTCCACTATGTGATGACAAAGATGGAGAGATTGGGAGGGATGAAGACTTGGGAGATGAGGCAACAGGTGGCGACAATTCAGCAGCACAATTTTCATTTTTATCAGATTCCAACAACATATTTTCTGTCTCCATCTTGATAACATACAGGGTTTTCTCTTTAAGTGTGTCATTAATGCATTCATCATGTTCAGTGAGAGGTTGCTCAGTTTCAGCCTTTTTGACCTTGTCCTGATTCTTCTGTGGAGGCACAACTTTCAAGTTCCTGTTCTTTCTAGCAGTTACGCTCCTAGCTCTAGCAAGAGAAGATCTTGGGGACAATGAAGCTCTTGGCAATTCCAATACTTTCTTTACAGTTACTTTGGAGGTCACAGTCCTTTTTGCCGTCTTCATGTCATTGATTCCACTGTTTCTCCTGACACTTAAACCTTCTGAAGGGGCAAAAATAGAAGGAAGTTTTTCTGCCCAAGATTTCAGCTTCAAAGAAGTAGTATGCCATTTAGAAAAGCTTTTCTCTTTAGCTTTTGATGAAACATCTTTTGAAGAGACTCCTACTCTCTCAGAAGACGCTGATCCATCCTGCTGCATGAATTTAGTGGCATCAGATAAGCGAGATTTTAAATTAGGTGAAGATCTTAGCTTTGCCATTGAGGTCTTTTTTTCCTCTGAAAGAATTTCATGTTTTCTAGACGTTTTTCTGTCAGGAAAGTTTGTGGGCACTTCAACCTTGATGACATCAGAGGTATCATGGGAATTATTACTGGAATTGGTAGAATGTTTGGGCTTAAGCTTTGACACTAAATTCTTTTCTTTCTTTGACGGAACTTCATGCATCCTAGAATTATTTCCATCAGGTGAGTTGGTGGACACTTGAAGCTTGATGACCTCAGATGCATCAGGGGAATGAGTTCTGGAATTGGGGGAAGATTTGGAAATAATTGTTGATGTCTTCTTCCTCTGTGGCACTGGCAAATCCGAGCTCTCAAACAAATTTGGCTTATCACATGGCTTTTTTATAATCCTCTTCCGAAAGGGATGCCTAGCCTTCTCGTCAAATTCATGTTTCTTCCCAAATTTGCAGAAATCATGACAAGAACCAGTAGAAGCTCTCAGATAACGAGAAATAATTTTCTCTCCACTGTTCGCAGAAGGTGAACTAATACTCTCCTCAGCCATCAAATATGTAGCGGAAGAGAATAAAAGTTTAGAACAGACAATCCTGGAAACCAACCAAAACAATATTAATGGTGGTCAATTAGGCTAGATTAAATACATACATAAAAGGACTGCTGGATGAATAAAGCAAAAAAGAGCACTAGCCTAGCTCTAATTTGGTATTATACTAGATATTATTTGGGCTGTTGTGGATGCCAAAATTTGTCCACCTCGAGAATTAGAGGGAAAGATTTAAAGATCATTAGAAACTAGTTCTTGTTAAATTAAATATCATTAACTTCAAGAGACAACTAATAGGAACAAATTGGAAAGACAGTTTTTAGAGCTATCAGCATAAACTAGAAACAGATAAGAATAAAGACAAAGAAGAAAGAGATAAATACAAACACTTCATATATAAACAACGAAAGAGCTTGACTTCACCATGCATCTCGTTTTAGAAATGCCATAAAATATCATTAGGCATCTCCAGCTTGACTTCACTGTAACATTTAAAGCATTGTCAATCTATACAACAAACAGACAACTATTTTCATGGATTTCTTTGTTTAGTATTCATGGCCTATCAAAATGGAAAATTTTCTAAAAAAACCAATCGCCAAGTATACAGTACCAGAAGGTTCACTATTCAATCAAACAGTTAATATCTATATGAACCAATACAAAAGAACCATTTTTTTCATGTATAAAAATGGGGTCACTATTTTGTTTCGGATTACTTTGAAGAGAATATTAACAACATGCAAGTTGGGGAAAGCAATAAAAGAAGGGGTTGAAAAATTCTCTAATCCACCAATCTTAGAAATTGATAAATCACCCTTCAATGAAGACTATGTCTCATCTAAAAGTCATACCAAAGATAAACAAAAAATCAAGCGTTCACCTATAGATTCCATTATGATCATAACCAAACAAAAAAAGTGATAAAAAAAAATTCAAAGGAAGTTTGATGATAAAGCAACTATATCAGGAACAACAAAAAAAAAAAAGAAAAAAAATCATCTTTGAAGATAAAAATCAAAGAAAAACTCCATCTTTGAAACGAATAAAAGAGGAAACGTACCAAGACAAAGAAGAAGAAAAAGCCAAGGTTTACTCCCAAACCCATCTCAAAATTCACATTTTGGAAGAAACCCATCGTTCCAAACAATCCAAAAACCAAAACCCATGCTACATTTTCTCTCAAAAAACCCCCCCAAAAGAACAGCTGGAAAAACAAAGGATGAGAAGTAGCTGATAATAAGGAAGAGGAAGTTATACCTTTTTATATCAGAGCTAAGTATTAACTCTCCCTGCTTAACCAGAAGGCTAAGTAAAGGCAACTAAACAAAAAACTGAAATGAAATGAAAGAAGGGTTTGGCTTTGCTATGGAAGCTCACAAAAAAGGTTGGTTTTTATTTGAAGACCGTGCAAGCAACTGAAAGGTTTTTCTTTTTCTATGTTTGGCTTCGCTTTGCGCGTTTGGTCTGTTGCAGATTTCTACAGAAAATAGAGACCAAGGAAAAGAGGGAGGAAAAAGAGTGTGACCCCACTAATACAAAACTGAATTTATAAATTAGGTTTTTTTTTTTTTTTTTTGCCAAATAATTCATAAATGAGTTTAATTGATTTTGGTTATGGAACCTTAGGTAAGTAGATTGCGATTTATATTGGGCTCCGTTTCACTTCAAAAAAATTAATTCTTAAAAATGATTTTATATTTTTATGTTTATTTGATAAAAATTATCTGATAAAAAACAATTTAATATTTAATAAAAATAATACTTTTTTCAATAATTATCTTTTCTTTACAAAAAATAATTAAAAAAATTATTTATGAGTAAAATTATTTATTAAATTCATTACCAAAGTTCGACTTAATTTAAATCTTATAAATAATTTTTTAAGTTTAGATTTAAGTTATTTTGATCGTTTTATCATTATATTAATAAAATTATTTATATTTAATTTTTTAAAAATTTAATATTTTAATATTTTAATAATTATGTCAATATTAATATTTGAAAAAGAATAAATTTTTAAAATAAAACTATATCAATTACAATTTTTTTATAATATTATAATTAATTAATTACAATAAAAAATTATATAAGAATCCACTACTTAAAAATGAGTTCTACATAAATTTTTATTAGCTTCCATGTAATGCTGAATTATAATTGGATAATTATATTACAATAATTATAAGTGATATATTCTTTCAAAAAAGCTATCAAATAACGTAAAATATTATTAATTAAGTCATTCAAATAATACAAAATTGTTTATTTTTTCAAAAAATATTAATATTTTTAAAAAGTATTTTTTCGAAACTGGTTTTCTTGAAATAAAGAGAGCTTTAGTTTGAAATTTTTTACATTTCAAGTGTGTTTAGTTCAAGAAAATTTATAAATTTTTTTTTTTAGAATCTTGATGGTAGATATGTGATTCTATGTTTGATTTCAAATAATCTAATTATGAGAGAAAATGTCATATTTTTAATTGTACGAAAGTTTCAAAATAAAAAATTTACCTCTCGTTATGATATTTTAAGATTTTGAAAGAAAAAATTATTTTATTTTCAAATTTGATCTAAATAAAAAATTTATCATATAATCATTACTCTTTTAAAAAATAAATCTAAAATTAATTGAAACTCAGTTGTTTTGATCAATTATAATTTTTAAAATAGATCAATTAAGACATTTTTATACCAAAATGACTTAATTGATAAGGTTTATAATTTTAAAGTTAGTCCTTTAAAATGTCTTAATTGATCTAAAATTAATTTTTTAGGGTATTAAGAAGATAAACATCTTAACAAATTGAATTTGCTCAAAACCATTAATTATAATTATTAAAAACTATAAATTAAGACGTTCAAAGAATCAAATGCCTTAATTGAACTTTTATATAAATAAAATTTATCTTATCTACTAATGCGTTCATGTTTACAAATATTTTAATTGATGATGTTTTATAAATAAAATAATAATTAATTAAAATATTTATTTTTTTGCTAAATGCATTATTTATCATTTAGGTATTTATTATTAATAAAATAAAATAAAAAGTTATCATCATATATGTTAAAAAAATTATGATAATTATATAAGAATTAATATAAATAGATTCTTCTCAATTAAATTAATGAATCTAAATACGAAATATCTTAAAAATAAAAAAAAAATGAATATCACACTTTTTCAAGTATTACATTTTCCCTCGAAATTCAAAATTTTGAAACCAAATGCCTCCATTTAATTGATGAATAATCTGTTCAATTACTCATCTAACTTAGTTGAGAAAATTACTAAAAAATCAAGTTTAATCATGATAAATTAGATTATGAGACACCAACCACGTGGGTGAAAAAAAAAGTGAAAATAAAAAAAAAGAAAAAAATAATTGAAAGAACAAAGAAGTTATGCAACTACTTCTATTAATTAAAAATATTTAAATTCATATATTGAATGACATTTATGACCTTTATTGTATATATTTATTATGATTTAATTTGAATTTTAAATCAATTCTTCAACTTGGTGTCTTTATTCATCAAACTCAATCAATCATTTTATTAATAATATATATATAAATAAAAAGTACAATTGTAAATTTATTTTTTTCTCCTATTTTTCTCTTTTTCTTGATGTGTCAAAATCCAATATTTAATTAAGAGTAATGAAATTAAAATTAAAAAATATTTTAAACTTTTTCAATATTCAAAATTCACTCTTTTTAATATTTTTTTCTTAGTTTTATAGATTAAGATGCATTTTGACATCGTTATTATTAGAATTTTAAGTACGTATTTATATATGATATTAACATTAAACTATTAATAACTATATTTAATTAAATGGAAATATTTTGATGGTTATGAAAGTGGTATAGTGGATGCGCATTAACTTTGTTATGGTTGTTAATTTTTGCGAAAATGAATACAAATTAATCTTCTTTGGGGTTGTTTATTGAGTAATTAATTGGTTGATTTTCATTTTGAGAATTATATTGGGATGTGTTTTTGATATTTTCTTAAATGTGATTTTTATTGGAAAACATGTTATTTTTATTTCTTAAAATGACATGTCAAGTTAAAGATTGATTGTCCCTAATCCAATTTATAAGGTTAACTTTTTATATTTAAAATTCTCAAAAGTTAATTTATAATCATTAAAATTAAAAATCTTGCATTTCACTAAAAAACAATTATTAGTTATAAGATTTATATTAACTTTGGCAAATGATGAATGGTTATCTATTGCCAACTAAGATAAGATAGAATTGATTGCAAAAATAAATAAGCTTCAATCTCATCATTTTCACTTGATTAAAGAAAAATCTCATTATCTCACCATCATCTCTATTACTATTAATTACCCCATTTTCATAATAATGTTTTATTCTTCAAGTTATAATCCATAAATAGCATTTTCTAATTACTAAACACTCACTTTTTCATAGTATTTTAATATTTTTTTTACACAAATATTGTTATTTTCCTCTTTATATATATATATATATATGTGTGTGTGCGCGTGTGTGTGATTGTATTAATTTTTTGAATAAATATATGATTATATTTATACAAAGACACATATGTTTAAAATGACAACAATTTTGTATAAGGACCAAGAAATAACCAAAAAGCTACTTAATATTATTCTTAATTTCTTTTGAAACTTATCCAAATTCATTGGATCTTAAGTTATATTAAGTGATATAATAAGTAATATTAAAAATCAAATAATAATGAATTAAAAATTTAACTCAGTTAATTCATTAATTATGTTTAAAATATGATATTAAATAAAAATAAAAAGTAAAAAAATAATAGTAAGTAATAATAAATGGATTATTTATTTTGTGGTAGGGTTGGGGGGGGGGGGGGGGGGGCTAGAGACTTGTTGGTTGTAAAAGAAAAGAAATTGAAAATAGGGGTTGATATGTCAAAGAGAAGAATAACGGCAATTGGTGGCAATTGGTAATTTAAGTAACATTTTCTAACATGTTAGTTGAGTAGGGTTGTCCTAATCAAGGAAAAAACCATTGGGCATTCTTTTATTTTCTTTTTTTATTCTTATTTTAGAGTATACCTAAATATTAATTAAAAAATCCAAAAATCCCATCTAGAGAACTTTGAATAATCTCAAATCTCAATTCAAAGAAAAAAAAAAAGGCATGTATGAAATTGTAAATTGTATAAAAGATTGTACCATATTATAAAAAAAAAATTGGTTTAATATATTTGTTGACTTACTCCAAAGATCCTCTGGGGTCTTCTTCAACCATCATTTCTTAATAAAACATAAATACAAATCTAAGATCATGTCAGCCATTTTTATTTTAGTATTTTATTTTGTTTGGTCGGTTTGAGGAGATTTCTTCAATGGCCAGGGATACGAAAAAAAGTGTATTATTTAAATTTTATAAGTAAAATTAATAAGATAATATATATCTTATGAAATAATAAAAAAAAAATTTAAAAATGAGATATATTTTATTTGGGAAATTAAAAAATTATATTATTAAAAAATATTAAACGCAATTCTATATTGAAAGCATGATATAGACAAAATATTATTTAACAACATTTGAAACTATCAAATGACATAATAGGTTACAAGCACATTTTTCATTTTTTGTTTTTTTTTTCCATTATTTTCCCTTATATTTTAATTCATTGATGAGAGGCACTACTGGCCATATTAAATAATTTTATTGTCAACAAGATATGGCCCTCTCTGATTGTAATTCATCCTTGAGAAGGTATAGGCAAGCATTATAATCATTGGAGGTTATATAGCTTGCACAAATTTATAAAAATTTTTTGGTCTTTGTGTATTTATTTAATATTTTTTATTTATATCTTTAAGCATTGGCATTGGGTAAGACTTGACACCACATCCCAACAAAAAAGAAGGGAATTTTATAATAGCTTGTGCTTTGGCATCTCCCAAACTTGAAGGATGGACAATTGGCTTTTCCAATACAAAGCCTTGCTTCTGCTGATGGGAAAAGCTGAACTCTTTACATTTTTAGGATGGAGAAATCAAACAAAGTGAAAGTCGCTTCAATATCTGGAAGCACGCCTTTTTTTTTTTTTCGATAATTTATATATATATATATATATATATATATTGGTATGTGATTTCTTTTGTATAAAATACTTATAAAATATAAAATTTTATTATATTAAATTAGTATTGATATTTTAAGTATAAAATATTTTTTATTTTATCAAATATATATAATTTTTATTAAAATTTTAAATAGTTTCATTTTAAATTTTTTATTATTTTGATGGTTAAAGTTAACATATAAAAGTTATGGCCATATTGAAAGGCTGATGATATAGATAAAAAGGAGAAAGAAACAATTGAGTAATAGGGAAAAAGTTCACCTTGGATTCTCCTTCCAATCCCCACCAATGTTCTATGCTTCTGATCTAGCATCTTCTTTAATGTAATTATTCAATACAAAAAGAAATAAAATCTCTACAAAGTTTAGGGCCACAAAAAAAAAAAAAAACCCAAATTTATATTTGTCTAACTTTGGTAGCTTTAGTTGAGGAAGTTGACCACCCAACCAAAAAGTTGGGTCCATGATGTTTATGAAAATCAAATACTTTCATTATATTTGGTATGAATTTTGCTTCTTCATAAGTTTCTTGGTCATAATTTGTTCCTCAAGACAAGTTTGGCATAGCTAAGGGCAAGCCTGTTCCAACCCTACCTGTTTCCAGCTGCTTGCCTTGTTTTGTTTCCCAATTGGACCCCAAGATAACTCTTGTTCTTTCTCTCTAATCCTTATTTATTTTTCTTAATTTTAGGATATCTTATCCTTGACATATATATCGAAGAGGGGAAAAGTGTTTTTGTGTTCTTTTGGGTGGTTGAATTATATATTCTCCATGTAATTGGAAGAAGGGCCCTTACTCTTAACTCATGTAGGGTTCTTGCAGCAGCTTTTATTTCTTTGCTTCATTGTGAAGCAAAACATGAAAACCAGGAGACATGAAATTTCTTGCACATGCAACATTTTCTATGAAATAATAATAATGCATCTAAGCATCTCCTATTTGACTTCATACTTTTTGCATTTCATTTCAATTTAATTGTAGAAGACTCGAAGAAGGGTAATCAAAGCTCTACTTTTATCTTTAAACTTGTAAACATGTTGAACAGCTGTGAAATGGTATATGGTCTATACCCTAGATATAGAAGTTTCTACACATCAAGCAGGTGATTATCATCGTTTCCGGCCGGAGACCGTTTTCTTCACGACTCCCACAGACACTAAAAATTCATCAAGGGATGATAATGTCTTCATATCATCTGGTGGGAAGTAACTGGCTGCCTTCCCCATGAATGATGTGAAGAGAAGAGAAAGTGAAGGCCGAGTTACATATGGCTCACCTAAAAAGTCATCAAGAAATGCAAATGCAGCTAATAATTCGGCCCTGCCTGCTTTAATCGGACCTGCAAAATGGGCAGGAATTATCCTCTTGAATTTCCAGTCCCTTGTAATGCCATCAATCCAATCCCTAACCTGAATTTTTTACAAGCATGAAAAATATATAGTTAAACTTCCAACCAAATCAATTACTTAGATGGAAACATACACACCAAATCTAGGGGATACTTGACAAATGAAATGATTCACTTAATGAAGTAAGAAAATTAGTGTTTAGTGAATTTAAAGGTTTAAGCTAAAATATTATAAGATAGAGTAAGCAAAAGAAAGCTATATCAAAAGTGTTCTTACTTTATCTGGAACTTTGCTGAAAACTAGTGTCTTTATGATAGGAGAAACAATCAGCTTTTGTGACATCTGAGCAAAACTAGCATTCGGTTCCAAAAGATTTGATGGACCAAGGAACAGTATCTGTAGAACCATTCTTTCCCACCCTGTGCCATGCATACTCATTCATTTTCTTGTTATGTACATGAACAACACCTTTAAGTTACATCAGCATTGTACTAAATTCAGCCATCTAAATTGAAAATATTTGAGCCCTTCGATAGAATTTGACATGAAAACTAACCTTTTTGACGGTTTATTTCATTGTCAACTACTGGTTCATCAGGAACTTTCTTTCCTTTGCTAAGTAGTTTTACTGCCAAGCCATTTTTTGCTGATGCCAAGAGGTATTCTTTGTTAATACACTTGGGCGGCTTCTTTGGGACATATATAACTGCATCTGTAACCAGAAGTGTTCTTGAACATTTATGATAGAACGCCACCTCTACATATGGTCCAATTCCTGAAATAGTTAAAAGAAAATGAGTTCAAGCTTGCTGCAGCTTAAGGTAGTCATATGCAAGTTTATTTACCAACTTCTGGCGAGCTTAGAACTTTTTGTTCAATTTCATCAGCCCATGGAGTTGACAAATCCTCATCTTTCAAAATTTTGGCACGAAAAATCCCAAAAAATTCAAGGGGTAAATTCAAGGGCCAACTCCATTGCCTTGGTGCCACCCACACTTGAGCCTTAGGAAATTTTCTAGAAAAAGGGGCCACAAAAATTTTATGCTCATAAGCAAATGTAGGCAGGACAATGTATTCTACTGGAGCTCCTAATTCCTTCAAAAGCTGGAAGAAACAAGGAGATAATTTATTAGAGAATTGATTCCAAGTTCATTCAAGTGAAGAATATGCAGAACATGAGATGATAAAATAATATTTAGGAGCAAAGAAAGAAAATGAATAAAGCAAATAACCACTGATTCTCATATATATACCATTCAAAAGTGAAAAACAATTTAATCATTTCTTATTTGCCTTTAAAAGTCCTTTCCTCCTCTTGGGAGAAGAAAATGCGGTAACCATTGAAGCAAGTACTATCAAAACTGGGCATCCCTTGAAGCTGCTCAATCTTGAAGGCTTTTTCCCAGTCATATGGGTTTGGCCTTGAAATACAGGTTTTCCATTGTCATAGCCAGATACAAAATAAAGGTATTAAACAGCAGGATATATAGTCCCTAAAAATTTAAATGACATATTTGAAAGTAAAATGCAGTCTTCAACCAAGACTAGAAAGCATGAAAGGGTAAAGCAAAATTTGGTTCCCAGATACCCGTGTAATAGGGAAGTCAATAAATTTCAATTAGACCTTGTTCCAGTTGTAAAAGGATAGGCTAAGGCCATGGAATGTTTCAGGTTCAATATGCCGCCCACCACACATAAAAACAGAGATGCTATGATAATTGACTATACAAATGTTTTACTTAAATGTTGAGAATCAGAGAGCGAAACTGAACCTTTATGCATTCTTTGGTTGGGGCAACAGGTGCATGGACCCACAGTCCCCCAGATTTAAGTTTGATAACCGTCATCCGAATGTTTGTTGAGACACTGCTGAAGCCTAATGCTTGCTCTTGTTCGAATAGCCATATAGAGCCTTTCACAGCCTAAAGAAGACATAAACAAATGTGAGACAGTAAGTACAAGATAAAAATAACTGCAGGTGTACTGCTTCAGATGACAGAACATGCAAGTTTGTACACATATAAATATATATATATATATATTTATATAATGTATATGTGCAAGTGTGTATGCATATATATTGGTTTTTTATGCACTAAAAAGATCGAAACTCTTTTGTGTTAAACCTGGCTTAAGTACATATTGATTCATTGAAAGACTCTTACTAACTCACCATGAGCGTAAAGACTCTTGCTGTTTGCAATTCAGGTCCATTATGAAATGTGCTGGTTGTTTCCATAGGTGAAAGTGCTATCTTATTCCATTTATTTGACTTTTTTAGACCAGAGCATAGTGGAATTCCAGATTTTAATGCATATGCTTGGTTCCTGGAGAACAATAGTGCTTAAAATGCAAAGGGATGCATGTTCAGGAAAAGCAAGTTAAAACTTTTCTGCAATTGTGGCAATAGTTTTAGGCTTTCTTACATGGAATTAACAACTTTCAAGTAGAACAGATTTAGCATCCAAAATGCAAAAATGCCTGTATTCTTCTATAATTATCATGTAAATGGGCAGTATTGTTGAAGTCTTGAAGACCTTTCACATCATGAGACAAACTTACAGAGAAAAATAAGCATGCTTAGTTTAAAAAATGATTCAGAAAATAATGGAGAATTGGCTAATCACCAAAAGTCAATAATCATCAATGAAACTTCAAAATCAAACTAGGGTATAACATTGATTAATGGAGAAAGCTGACCTCAGTCCTAGTAGTGCGCCTATTAAGAAAAGGGCCGAGAGGGAATGGAAAGCCTGTTATGTTAAAGTAAAACCTGTTAGCAGAGCCACCACTATCACTTCCAGCTGCGGTGGTTGCAGCACCAGCAGAAGCAACCACCAAGCTAATATTACCATCTTTCTTCTGGCTCCTTGGTTTCCACTGCAAAGAAAAACCCTTCAATGACCCACCAAGGAAACATGAATAGGAATCTCTCAAAGAGATTGGGCTCTGAAAAACAGTTGATTTTGGAGAAGAAACAGAAATGGCTGCCACCATTTTTTTTTCTTTTTCTTGGAATCCTTGTTTAGTTACTCAGGCAGTTCTAACTTAAAATAACAGCCAGAAGGTGAGTGGAAGGAAGGGGGACAAAATCCAAAGGTTGTAATTGCAGGACATGGTTTTGACACGTGGAGGTTGCTGGTTTGATGTTGACACGTGGATATTGCAGTTAGATACTGATTGTCCTGCTTGGATTATGTGAGGATGGGAAAAATAAAGAAAAAAATATATTGTAACATCATTGAAGTTTCTAAAACAATCAATTATATGGTACCTAAAGAAAATTCCTACTAAGGATCGATCATGGAAACATGAATTGGGATTCATCAAATTGATTGGACTATGAGGAGCAGTTGATTTTTGGAGAAGAAACGACAATGGCTGCCACAATTCCTTTTTGTTGTTGTTGTTGGAATCTTCACTTTCGGATCCCTTGGAAATCTTTATTTTGGAGAAGAAACAGGGTCCTTTTCCATATAAAATAAGATGAAATGTTTACATTTCCCTTTCAGTCTTTCACTCTTTTCAACTATAACAAGAGATAATTCTACCTTCTACAATTGCACATACTTTCAGCCACTATTTCCATGTTATCTAGTGACTATTTAATCTTTAAAAGGGAAAGAGGAAGTAGAAAGAAGCGACAGAGACTTCTACTGTTAGACAAAATAATATATACAACGCCATAAAAAAAAAGAATTCGTGGATACTTGAAATTCTTAATAACTTACTGAATTTTTTTGTAGTAGTCTTCTTAACGTGTAGTTGGAGTAAAATAATTTGAACTTTTAATCATGAACGAAATGATCTTAAGATGTGCCATAAATGTTATTTTTTTTTAGATTTATTTCACCTCAACTAATTATAGTATATATAAGAAATGAAATAAAATATTTTTAAGATACAAGAAACCTTATTTATTTACTTTATATTACTAAATCAAATTACTAAATAGTCATCGGTAAGAACGAAAATGCTTTTATCTTCAATAAAGTTTTCTTTAGCGAATAATGTTTGCTAAAGTAGTTGACTCTATGGCCTCGGCAGTCGATTGCTTTTTCTAAAAGTTTAAAGAATCAATTCCTCTAAACATAGTAATTGATAGGGTTGTAAACGAGTCGAGTCGAGTCGAGTAGTGAGAAGCTCGAGTTCGAGCTCGACTCACAACTCGAGGCTCGATACTCGGTTCGAGCTCGACGGAGTTTTTATTTTTAGTTCAAGCTCGATTGTGATCGAAATTCGAGCTACTCGAGCTCGCTCGATTAAGCCGAAAATAAAAATAAGCTCGATTCGTATAATTCGACAAAAAGTTCGATTTATTTATGCTCGAACTCGAACTCGAATTCGAAATATTTTATTAATTAAAAAAAAATAAAAATATATTTAAATATAAAAGCTCGATTTAGGCTCGCGAGTTTACTCGAGTCCTATGATATAAGAATAACTCGAATTCGACTCGATCGATAAGTCGAACTACTCGAGCTCGAGCTCGACTCGATAATAATCGAACCGAATTCGAATTTTTTTCGAATCGAACCCGAATATCTTACGAGTACTAATGTATCATTTACACCCCTAATAATCGACCGCTTACATATATAACCTTCTTAATATGATTTTTTAAGTTTACTTCACCTTAAACTATCTTATAGCTTAATTAGATTTATCTTTGATTAAGTTATTTTTTAATCATATTTTTAATATTTGAAATTATTTCCTAACATTGTTCTCGAAAGTCAAATTGAAGTAAAAACAATGTTCAAAGTGACAGTGTTGAAAAACGTATTTATCGAGATTAGATCCTTGCACAATCCAGAATTTATTGACTTTAGAATCCTTGCACAATCCACAACCAGTCAAAGCTCAAAACTGCAAATCAGTTACATCAGAGAAGCTGTAGAAGAGTGTGATACATGTCCAAAATATTAAAGCCATACACACGAAATCAGAACATGGGGTTAAGACGTACAAGTACATGCGTAATTAAGCTTTCTCAAAGAGCTCCGAAGTCCGGTATATACAGATCACTTCTTACTGCGTCTGGAAACTTTGGTTGGCATTGGATGAGCAAATCTAAGAAATAAGAACCAAAACAATCACGCACAAGCTGAAATGTTTCTAATTAGGAAAATTCTATCACTGAAGAAGATATTGAGAAGCTTTGAAGAACTGCCATAACCTTGGACACTGGAAAGTCGTCGAATTGGAGATTTAACGGTCTTCAGGCAAAGATGCATCACGCTATAGTTGCAAACTTATATTCATGATGCTTGCTGAACATGAAACTGATACCATCTCAAGTGATGATCTCTTTCACAAGCCAGTCTAAAGTAGGATATGCAAAGTACAAAATAAGAAATGAAGGGAGAGCAAACAGAACAGTAATAAGTATGTACAGGGCCAAGATGGCTGCACTGGTAGGAATTGCATACAGGATGATTAGGAGAAATATGATGACTAGAGGGAACTTGGCTGTCAGATGTATAAAGAACACCAGAAATTTCCGAAGGGAAGACTGTATTCTTTCCAAATTGAAGTAATTGGCAAGATGAGTTTGATTGTGGCTTGATCCGGATGACTCAGAATGATGAGGATACTGTCTCCTTCTTTGGTTACACTGAGTTACTTGGTTTGCCAAGGCTAAATTGTTGCTTGATGACCAGTCTGGTGGACGATCTTCACAGAAAGAAGGGCGAGACTTCAGTCTATCACCATTCATGCTCTCAACCATCCAAAGTAGAAAATAATTCTTCCGAGGGAACTTGAGATTTCCCCTATAAACCAGACGAAAAGACAAGAGATTGCACCATGGGCAGGAGATGAAAACTGGAAGTTGAATTGGTAGAGTGGGAAATTTCACAACAGCCCATTTAAGTCCTAGAATGCAGTTTTTACAAAGGGTATGGCCACACCATAAAACATAGGGCACATTTTCTACGATGTTGAAGGATTCAAGGCATATTGGGCACTCTAAAACTTCATTCCTACTGACTACGGAAGAACTTTCATCATCAGAACATTCTGATGTAGCATGAGTTTGCTTTAGAGAATCATTTTTTAGTCCAACAGTTCCAGCAATGCAGTTGGATGCAAAACTCCACATTTTGAGAAGAGGAACAGAAGTGATTACATAGGCAACACCATTTTCTAGTAGCAGAAACTGAACCTCGATAATTACAACATAATGTCAAAACTGATAGGTTCCATCTGCCAAGTACAAGTACCAACAGTCCTAAGTACCAAAAGACAACCTGAAAGGAAAAATAATTAAGAATAACAATCACCTATCATAGGAATTTTAGGCAGAAATACTTCAGTAAGTTTTCCCATTTTAACTGCATGCAACTATTGCTAATGTATCAATCTGGCATTCCATTTTGAATTAACCTACCGTTAATACGCATGCATATTACACCACAAATCAAAGGGAAAACAGTAAGATTTGCACATGAATAGATCTTCAATTAACAAACAAGAAACTAAAAAATCCAGGGTGGTTAGCAAGCAACAAATTGAAAAGTCTACGCCAGGCAGGATGATTGTTGGCCTTCAAAGTTGGAAGTAAGTCTAATATGACCAAGTAGGCCTTAGTTCTCATCTCAAAGAAAGGTCTCATCAGAAAACCAATTCTGTCGACTCTCGGTTAGTTTTAAGAAGACTACTTGACATAAACAAATTTCCTCTAAACCATCTGCTTGATGTACACTAACCTTTCTTCAAGCTATAGACAGTGGATTTACAGCTGTGGCCATGTAAATTTGACTTGACATATAATCAGAGTTCAATTTCAACTTATTCAAGCTAAGATAAGCTAAAATAAGTTATCATACAACTTCAGTTTATATCAAATCATTAGATGCCAAAGATTATAAATAAATACCCAATTCCTGAGAATGAGAAATCATCTTAAACAAGAAAAAAAAAGATAAACAAAATTAATATATCTCCCCCAAAATCATAGGAAACAAAAAAGGTTTCTTGAACATTTTAAGGACCATTGATTTCATTTTAGAACTAGTATTGAGAATTGATATATACAAGAACCAAAATCACCTACAAATTGAACCACTAATTGCTATATGCAAGAAAATAAAATTACCCAGAAAGGAAAACACTTTATAAAATTATTTAACATTAAAGCCAGAAAGAAACAAAACTTAAAAACATAAATAAAAGAAAAGTTATCAGTTTGGAAACAACCAAACAATGAACTCAAACACAACTTACCCAAGAAAGAACATGATCTTTACAATTAAAATCATCTTTTAACAGTACATAAATAAAAAAAAAAAGAGAGAAACTTGAAATAAAGATCTTACAGAGTATTGGGTATCTTGATTTGATGATAACAAAGAGAAAAGAAGAAGAAGAGACTTTCAGCTCTCTCTATCTGCTTTTTGCTCCTTTTTTTTTTTGTCCGACGCTGGAATTTGTCTGCAAAAAATGAAAAAATAATGAAGGTAAAATTGGGTTTTTTTAATTATATTTGGGAAAAAAAAAACCAAGATTCAAGCTTCGTGGAACATATTTATTTGGGAGAGGGGACCTCACCTCTTTCCAAATGCAAACGGCACGGGTTTTTCTTCCTCTTTAAACATGACAACGACGTCGTTTTCCCCTTGATTTTGATTTCCTTAACGCCCAACGCCCCGTTTGTAGTTGTTTTTTACTTTTATTATATTGTTTTTCTTCAAGATGTATAATAATACATTTATAATTAATACTGGCTAAGATGGCAGATATTTGTCACTTTCCATTTTTTTTTTAACTTTTTTTTATTTTCTACAAAATTAAATATATTTTTTATTACAATAAATTTTTTTTTTATAATACATATATACAATTCACATGTTCATAAATCAAATCGATTCATGTTCAATTATTATTTTAAAAGTCAGGTCTAATCAATCTTATCGTTTTTAACATAAATATATATTTTTTAAAATTTAATATTTTAAATAAAATTTCGAATTAAAATAAATTAAATTAATTTTCATTAATAATTTAAATTTTCTAACAGAACCGAACTCATAAATCTCATTGCAAGACGTAGTCCGAGTTTATCTCAACCTGTAAATAGATCTATCCACGCTTAGCTAATTGATTAGATTTTTTTTTTTTTTTACAGATTTATTCTTTTTTTTATTTGTTTTGGTTTCAAGATGACATAAAATTATTACCAATTGATTGTTTTTACCTAACCTCTTCAACAAATAAAAGAAAAGATGTTTGGAATTTGCAACATAAGATCTTGATGACTTATTGATAATCATCTTTTTGGGTGTTATTAGGTCTAACTTGAGCTTATGGTGATTCAGCCTTACCATATGCCCACTCCAATATTAACACCCAAAAATAATATTTATGATTTTACGTTCCCTGAAAGGTGGTAAATGAAATTTAAAATTTTTTTTTTTTTATATTCTAAGTTATAAAAAAATGAAATTGTACACTAAAACAAAAGTAAGGCCGAAAGAATTCTCTTTAATAAGACGAATTAAAGCTTCAGTTTCATCCAACCATTCTTAATTTCTTTTTCACATGTAGATATGTTATGTTAGCAAGCAAGGTTTAGGCTTTCGCTTCAGATTTTGGTCTATAATTGTTTCGTGAATTGAAAAAAAAAAAATTTTAATATTCGTTTATTATTATCGTTATATTTATATCTAAATATATTTTTTTATAAATAATTTTAATCTCATCATTACAGTAATCAATTTCATTATTATAATAAATAATCTTATTGCTATTATTATTTTTAATATCATTAAAATTAATCTCATTTTTTAGCCAAACCAATTCCTTAAAATGATAGGTTTTTTTAATTGAGTTTACATAAAATAATAGTGCAAGAGTCAAATTTTGTTTTTAAAAGGTTATGTTTAATCCACCTTGACTAATAACTAGATAGTAAAATTCAGTCCAATCTACTATTAAAACGAAAAGGAACCAGTTTGCTTCACAAAATCACAACATTTCTACAATGGCAAAAAGCTTTATTACAGAAAGGAAGATACTAGTCCATAACATTCCAAACCGCCCAAAAAGTGTAGGTTATTAAGCACTTATCAAACTGTATTTTTCTCTATACTGTAGTTTTCACCTTCCAAAATTTTCATAGGGTTGATTCAGGTTCACAAACTAAACTTTATTGTAAAAAGAGGGGGAGTGGGGAGCGTTGGACGAACCAAAATTTACAGTATTTTTGCCTTCTATTCAAGGTGGTCATGTGGCCTTAATGACATAAACATTGCAGCATATTTTCTAAGGCGACCTTCAATTGCTTCATTTGTTGTCGTTGGAATCAATGGACCTGATCTAGTCCGCATCCTATAGCAGCGCCAAGCAAATTGTATGTTCACAGCTGCCCATGTTCTCCAATTCGATGAGTAGTATCTTGCTGTTCTCTTGAGCCTATTGTTGGCAAATCTGTACTTGAAGTGTTCAGTAATGTATCGAAGATCGTTTGCATCGAGACCAAATGCCTCTGTGTATTCATTGCAGGAAAATGTTGCTGATGAGGCTGGAAGACGGTCTATAAATGGGCGACGAAGGCACCAGGAAAGGAGTTCATCACCTAGAAATTCACCAGGTTCAAGTACACCAGTGGTTATCATGCCTTTCCTGAGGCCTTGGCTACGTTTAACGTGTCCATGAACAATAAACACCATCCTTGGCACTGGATCTCCTTCTCTTATTATCTGTCTCATATGCACTAAAAATTGTTCAGCTAATTTCATTATGTTATAGCAGGATAGTGAAGTAATCTGTTCAGTTTTTTTCTGCATGTACCTTTTCATCTTTAGAGTACATAAGAGGCTTGACTCGATCGCATATGTTGTCAAGAATAAGATCATCTAAGCTATGGAAAAGTGGTACCTTAGAAAAAGAAGTTGCAATTTAGTTGGATACTTAGATAAAATTCACAAACATGTAAGATAGAATTTCAAACTGTTCCACTTTAACTATCTGTTTTTTGGCACAAAGGAGGTCGGACAGGGATAGTAGGTGTTGAAATTTGAACTCCAGACCTACTTAAATATAGCCTTGTAAGATGGTTACATGAATATACTGAACTAAGCTGCGAGTTAGCTTTAAACTATCTCTTTGAGTGTTTGCCCATTAAGATATTAGAATAAGACTAACTTGTATGTCAGATATCATTTGCCATTAAATTTGTTTCATAGAACATTAGCTGTGATGTTTCCTTTTACCTTTTTGATCAAGTCGAGGCAAAGATAGCGCTTAATGTCCCTTCGGAGCCCTTCTGGAAGCTCTTCAATCCATTTCATCTCTTCTTCCCCTCCCATGGTATCCCATGTTTGGCTTTCAAAATGGCGTACTCGTTGCCTTAACCCAGACGGCAACTGCCTTCTTCTCATCCACCATTCAACATCTCGACGCCTTAACTGCAATTTTTTCCTGTTTGCCATAACGACATGTAAAAATACCTGTATAACAATCACAACGCCTTTGTCAATGCTATTTTCTCCTCAAATCAAAATCCCCTTGATACAAAAAATGAAACATTTACAAAGTTAAGGAAGTTATTGAATTCACCTGAATATTCCCAACCAATAAGGTGAAGAGGAGCAAGCCCCCGAGGACGATGCAAATGCTGAATACTACCTCTAGAGGGTCACTTGTAGGGCTAAGCTCGTTGCCAAATGAGCTGTAAATTTTACTTAGCACAATTAATGTAACACACAGTTTTCAAGTACTGTAATACCATAATCCAAAGCTGAAGCTAAGGTTGTACTAGATGTAAAACTTTGATTCTTTTGTAGGTTACCTCAGGTTCAATAAACCCCAAAATATGGGATAAAGAATCTTAACCGCCAGAGAATTGCTTGAAATGACTGGAAGGGCAGGTTCATAGATCCCATAACGGAATGGTCCATCAGGATCAAAGCAAAACGACTTGGTCATTATCGTTGAGTTCCCTTCACAATGACTCTTTAACACATTTGTTGGTGACAGATATTGACTGCAAACCCTGTTTGATGAGCAAGAGGAAGATAGGTCGCAATGAGCACTTCTTTTACACTGTTGTCGGAGGCACGTGACAACGCGTTGTGTCGCTAGGACATACCAGCATCCTCCAGCAACCTGTAGCAAGAAACGGAATGTCCCAAGAATTTGTAAGTGTCAAATCTGAAGAAAGCTTAATACGCACTTATACGCAGGAAATAAAAGTATAGACTCACATGAGATGCAATTAAGTAGGCAATAAGATTAAGGCCAAAACCCCACCAAATGGAACCAAATATATAACCTGTAACTTTCCTCATTCTCCTCATCAAACAAAGGCTGTGGTACACCTTAGGGAGGAATTGAAACAAGAAAATTAGTAAAATTATCGTCATTATTAGCTTATACCGCTCCTCTCTGAGCAATTTCGGCACCATTAACCAAAATACTGCCTGCAAGAAAGCAAGGAAAGCATGAAAAAATTAAAAAACATTGAATATATGATTGCCAAATGTGACTATGTCTTATGGATGTAAGCTAACTTACCAATGTAGCAAAATCATAGAATTGTATCAGAACATTATTTTGTTAGAAGATGATCAATGGGCAGTTTTATTAGTACAAAAAAAGAAAAAAAAATGATTGGCTAGGTGTTCTTATGTTCCATTGGAGCAATTAGTAAGTAGTTTGCATAATGTTTCACTAAGGCTACATAACAGCAAGAATTTTCAGGAGATGAGGATGGAGTATGCTCTTTTTGTGATTTCTAGAGATGAACTTAAATGCATGTGACTGTGGAAAGAAAAATTGTCAGTGTTCAGGTAACTCCATGTTTGACAAAGTATCTCAGTAACGAAAAGAATCATAACACTGCATCCCAGTTTTCATCTTAATTTATCGAATAAGGAAATGCAAAATATGGCCTTTGCAGCCTTCTTTTCCCTCAAAATGACAATGTCATGGCAAATTTATACTTCCAAACTCAGGAAGAGCTCTCAGATATAGGGCTTATCACAGTCCAAACAGATTAATTAGTCAATAATAACTGAATCTAACTCGCTTGTTATTGTAATGGCTCTGCACAAGGACGCTTTTACATGCAAAAATGGAGTTGATATTGTTAGCCAATAGTATTTTCTTTTGAAAGGTTAAAACGTAATTTAAGACAAATTGCGGAAGACATTCACTCGGCAAAACAAGCTGCTAGACAAGGTTCTCTCCCGAAAAAAAAAAGAATCCTAAACCCCCGAAAACACGGCAAAGAATAAACAAATAGCCAAAGTTAGCTGCTAAAAATTTAATACTAGTTCTTTTCTTTTTTTTTTTTTTTTTTTCATACAAAGTAATTGAGATTTAAATTTAAGACCTACTAACTGCTGTTTATGACCAATTGGACTAAGCCTTGGGTTTTAGTTCTTAAACTGCTTTCTTTACAAGCCTGATTTTCTAGAGTTACATTGTCGTGCTAACTCCTATCAGATTAGCTTCTGCATGATCCTCTAGTATTGCTTTTCTCTTTTCCTCTCTTAGATATGGGATAAAAGATGGAGATGTAAAATTCGAACTCTCACTTTACATATCTTTCTAAACTTACTTTTGATGTATATTATAAGATACTACCTTCTACATTTGGGATGAGGAATATTATAATAATACTAAGTGAATACCGGCGGAGTCAAAATTTTTTTTGTCATTTCTATTCACTAATTTTTTTGTTGTAAAATCTACTTAATTAAAAATATCTAAAAAGGACGAAAGGTGAAAAAAACAAATTGAGTGACATGTAAATACCTCAATTTGTCTTCTTTCATCACAAAATTTATTTAATAAAGAATAAAAATTAAGAACAAAAAAATAAAAAAAAATACAAAAACTAAAGAAAGGGAAAAAACTAAAAATTTAAAAATAAAAAGCTATAAAGATTGTCACATAGATATCTTCATTGAGCTTAAAAATTAATTTTTTAAATTAAGAAATCAACTAATAATTTTATTAATATAATATAATATAATATAACTATAAATATAAATACAAAATTAAATTAATAATAAAATATATACTTATATATATATATATATACAAGCCAAAATGGATCATTACAAAGTACCCTAAACATTCTTTCACCTTGATTATGTATAAATATAATATTTTTATTAAATTAAGATATTAAATAATAACATTATTAATATAATATATATACATATAAAATTAAATTACTAATTAAAAATATATTTATATATATTTATATAAACACTTAACGTAAGGTAAAACATTCTAAATTCACTTGCAATTCGACTTTAATTTTAAAAAAGAAAAAACTTAAACTTTTTTTAAAAAAATTTAAAATCTCACACATATTGAATCAAAGCAAATCGAAACTTATGAAATGTGAGTGTTTTATCATCCAAACATTTATTGATTTTTTTTCTTTATAAAATTTACGTAATTATAAAAAAAAAACTAAAAAAAAAAAGCAAATGATGGGAAAAAAGAACTAAACGAGGATGCAATGTGAATTTATTAAATTAAAGTACTAAAAAATAATTTTATTATAATAATATATATAAATTTAAATAAATAATAAAAAATATATTTATATGTATGAAGTTAAGGTGAAACATAGTAAACTCATATCCGACCTTATAATATTTTTTGAAAAAGAACTTTGATCTAATTTTAAATTTTAAAAAATACATTTATTGAATTTGAATGAATCAAAATTTATCGGATACCAATTATTTTGTCATTTATATCTTTATTATCTTTTTTTTAAAAATTATTTATCAATTTCTTTTGTTGCAAAATTCATATAATCAAAAAAATAAAAAAAATGAAGAGTAAAAAAAGTAAAATCCGATCCCATGTGTACACATCTTTTGACCTTTTAAAAAAAATTGATCTAATTAAAAAAGAAAAGAAACATGGTGAGTTTTTTTAATTAAAAATAAAATTTAAATATTATTAAATATAAATTAAATGCAAAAGCAAATTAAAAAAGTAAAAAATATTAAATATAAATTAAGAAAAAAAAGGAAGAAAAAAAAAGTACCATAGTACGTAACAATATTTATATTTTAGATGTTAAGAGATAACGACGCTTAAAGCCCTCAAGCGCTCAAAGTTGCCATTGCAAATAGTTCTTTGATCTTCTACTTACTTCCAGATAGAAGAAGAACTCAAAATGAATGGCCAAACACCTTCTTTTAGTGGTGAACTATTCTAAACATTCAAAGTGTATTTGCTTACTAGGTTTTTTAGATAGGAGGTCGTAGCCAGGGAATAAAAAAATGATTATAAGTGTTGAAATTTTACGATAAACTTCAAATTTATTAGATGTTATTTTTTAAAAATAATTATATAAATTAATTAAATTAAATTTTTGTTTGGAATACCCGTAAAAAATGATAACCAACAGAGTTAGTTGCCAACAATGCATTTGATGGTATGATTACAGAAAACTGGAAAAAGGTTGCCGAAGCACTGAAAACAATTTTCAGTGGTCCTGCTGTCCATCTAAATCTAGTGAAGAATTGAACAAAGGGCATTGATTGATAAACAAGCTATTCTGTTAACAATTCAGGGCATTGAATTGACTATAAGCTTCATGTGGCACCCACTCAGAATATGGCTACCAGGAATAAACTTCAGCTGGTGTTCAACATATTGCAAATTTGCGACTACAAATAACAATACAGGCAAACACAAGAAGGCAGAAATCTAGGCCATTTTCCCTTTACTTTTGTTAGAATCTCAGCAATTAATGAACAACCAGTCTAGGAAACTGCGCTTTGTAAGGCAATTTTGGAGGTTTTCTACTAGTGTGAAAACTTCAATGTCAACGTCCACTAACCTCGTTACTATTCTAAAAGCTCTACTACATTGTATACTTGCATTGGTTTGAAAAATTTTCCCCCTACATTTAGACCAATATTTGCCTTTTTCTCGTCCAAATTTACTTTGACAGATGCATATGTATCACCCGAGAGATGTACAAGTACAAATTTTTATATGAGAAATAATTAATGACAACTATTGGTTCACAATTGTTGGAAGTAAGACACTATACAAATATCTAAATTTATATAGTTTTAATCTTAAATAATGACTTTGCAACAATAGGATGAGATTAGTTTGCTACAAAATTGTTTTATTTTTTTATATGTAATTTGATAAACGATAAAATTTGAATTGACGTCTGTCAAATGAGACAACAAGGAAGTGAGGGAAGTTATGCATAGGGAATGTATGCAGGATCGAATATAGAAATAATAAATTACGAACCTGAGGGACAGGAAGTATAACAAAAACATCAAACCAGAACCCTTTGAGAGACCTCACATAGTGTGAGGCAATGGCATGTGCATCCCACACGAGTTTCCCGCACCCGACCACCAATGACTCCTTTGACACGTATGCCAGCCTGAACTGAAGCCATAAGTGCCACAAGTGCACCGCATCAACGCACGTGCGTACGACGGTCACGATCGCCGCTAACCCGCCATCCAAGTATATACAAGGCGGCCCGCCCTCGCTCACGATCAAAGTCAATGTGTAAAAGAACATAGGATCAACAGCCAAGGCAATACCACGTGCCACCAAGAGAACCCGGTTCCACCTTTGAACTAATGCACTACGAGGGTCCAGGATTTTCCCAAACGGCCCTGAGGTGTACCTCGACCGGGGCCTGGTCGAATTCTTATTTGGGTCCAATGACGCCTGAACAGGGAACAATGATGACCCGGCAAAAGCTTCCCATCGAGGTTGGTGGACACTGTCACAGCTGGTGGAATGGAAAACTGGAACTCCAACTTGAGTGCAAGCATAGCATTCAATAGAGTTGGAAACAGGTCCATCTTGCTCACTGCTGCTCCTGCTATGATCATTCTTCAAGCCCCAAGTCCTTGCTAGTCCAAACCACCTGTTCATAGTCATGCCGCCAGGAAAACAAAAATAAATAGAAGAGTTTGATTAATTCTCATTTCATTCAATGCCACATGTAACAAAATATAAATATACATATCATCTTAGCTAATTAGAATATGCTACTTTCATGTGTATGTGTGCGTATTATATTATATGTTTGTGCGTGTATTTGTATAACATTTTCAGATGCTTTGAGGAAACGGAAGGTAACCTGGGGAGGGCAAGAGAAGGCATGGTGGGAACATGGGAGAGAGGAGGAGATGGGATTTTGGGGAGGTTATTGGAGGGATTATATAAAAGTAGTAGTACCAGAGAAAAGGCGGTGTCAGGCAGTGCATGAAGAGGGGGTATCTCGGCTATAACCAAGAGAAGCCACATTTGAAGTTAAAGGGAACGTGTGGAAGGTATGGGACTTGTATCCAATAACACTGATCAATGTGTAAGCCTACAGTCAACTCATTTTACACTCCCCCTTCTCATCAATTCTACAAGGACCTGATCTCTTTATAAATCAGGACATTTTTTTCCCTTTTTTTAATAAATAATACAGTTTGAGAATAAAAAAAATATTATAGATATTAAATTTTAAATTTATCAGATATTATCTTTTAAAAATAATTATTTAAATCAATTGAATTGAATTTCAAATTCTTCTTTTAATTTTATGTAAAAAGAAGTTTCATATTATCTTATCATCTCAAAATTTAGAGAAAAAAAAAATTCAGCCACATTCATATGATTTTACAATATAAATATTACATTTTTTATATAAAAAGATTTCAGTATTTTCATATTTGGATTTATTTTAAATTTTGATTTCTCGAATAATTTTAGATTTAAATTATTAAAATTAAAATTAAATTAAAATTTCCCACTCAATTTAAGTTCATGCTTTAGGTGAATTAAGTGATTTATTTTGTTTGAATGCACTTTTATCACATTTTACTTTATAAACTTTCAACTTAAGTCATGATCATATGATGCCAGACCGACATCAAGTCATTTTCAATTTCAGTAAATTCGTATAAAATCGAGTTGGATTAGTGATTATCACTAGTTAATGTTAGTCATTATAGTTGGAGTAGGTATAGTAATATTTTGGCCTTTCGGTTGATGGAATGGGATATTCATAAATAAAAGGAAACTTCCTCTAGTTTGTTTCTTTTTGAAGAATTTTCATTACGAGGCTGGTAGCGTGAGATTAGACTCCTCAAAGTTGGATTTTGATCTAGCTTTTTCGTACAACACCAAAAATTTTCTCGTCAGCTGAGTTTTACAGATATCATGTATCAACAATTTTGAACCACAATCCCTTGTGTTAGAAAAGAAGTTGGAGAGTTACGTCTATAATATGCACAGCATCATTACTTTTTTATTTTTTGAGTTGATGTACGTATAAATTTAAGTACATACATGTATAATATGTGTATGAAGACAAGAACGGATTTAAGATTTATATTCAATATGGGCAAATTTATTATATTAACTAGTGAGCCTTTTACTCCGATTAGGAGTTTCCAATTAAAATAAGATTTAATCTAATTGAAATATTTCAAAATATTCTTTTATTATGAATTTAAAAATTTATGATTATAATTAAATCATATCAAAATTTGGTGATAATTTCCCAAAAATTAGTGGATCAAAACTACTATGCTTACGTTGCATGATGCCGACGCTTGAAGCCTTTGGGAACATCAAAGTTGGAAATAGAGATATAACAAAGCTTGTTTCGGAAATAAGCATGAGTGACCCAGATGGCCAGACTGGCCTGTGGCAGAGGCAGCCCAGATTTTTCTGTCGAAGACTGATAAATACATCCGTTTATAATCAAGCCCACCAATTTTTTCAAAGCCCATCCTCACCAATAATTGAACAAATAAAAAAAGTCAAAGCAAAAAGGAGAAAGGGATGATTTATATACCTGGAGAGTACTTCGGAGACGGCGATAATTCCCTCCTTTGAAAGAAACATTGGTATGCCGACAATTAAACATGAGTTAGGTACATAACAATTAATTGATTTTTGGATACGTTTGATATGATATTAGAATTAATATTTAAAGATTATAAATTTTAAAAAAATTTTACATGTAATATTTTATTTAATCAAATAAATATAAAAATAAGTGACTTAAAGATGTCATAACGGTTTTAAAGACTGTTAAACGAATTTAAAAAACAAAAGATAAAGTCGACACCAATTTTTTTGGTTAAATGTGATTGATAATCTATTAAAACATATTTTTTAATAAATTTTTAAAATTAATTAAAATTTATTAAAAAATAATTTTTGAGTATATAAAAATAATTTAGATTTAGGAATCGATTACGCATAGCGAAAGATTAGTACTCCCACAGTATTCATTTAAAACGATATCAATTAATTATGTGTTACTTTTAATATTGACTAAAATGATCTTAATTTTTGGTATTTAAAGATTTAATGTCCTTAATTTTCTTTAAAAGCACATTTTTTATTTTTTAGCAAGCTAGAGAAATAAATAAGAACCTTATATTGAAAATTTTCTAAAACTATTCTAATATTCTGATAATATTAAAAGGAATTATCTCACCTAAGGAATTTTTAAGAATTGTTACTCAGAATTCTTCAAAAATCTATGCTCGATGATTCATATTTATTTTCATAAAATATGATATTTATAATTTTAAAAACAAATAGCATTTTCTTAAAAAATCATTTCTATGCCATTTATAGAAGAATGAAAAATCTTTATCGAAAATTAATCTAAATATTTCAATACATTGACGACATTTTAGACAGATTTTCTTACCTAAAGATTTTTAAAGAATAACTATTCTAATTTTTTTAATATCTTATCCTCAAAGATTTTTTGTTTATTTTTTATAAAAATTATTAAAAATCATATAATATTATAATTATCTACAAATAATTTATTTCACAAAAAAACACACTATTATTCGTTAAGAAAATTGTTTAAATTAAAGAAAATAATTATAGAAATGAAAATTTTTTATATTAAAAAGAATCTTCTAAATATTCTAATACTTTATCAATTTATAGAAGACTTTCTCACTTAAAGAATTTTCAGAAATTACTACTCGAAATTCTTAGAGTCCCATCATCCGAAATTTCATTACTTTAAAGCCATGCAATAATATTATTATCTATAAACAAATTTATTTCCCAAAAAAACTACTATATTAAGTATAATGATAAAATGGAAATCTTTTGTATTGAAAAGAAATTTTTAAATATTCTAATACTTTAACAATTTTTAGAAAACTTTTTTCACTTAGAGAATTCTCAAGAATTACTACTCGGACTTTTTAAAGTCCTATCATTGAAAATTTCATTTACATTTACAACTATATATTGCAAGCAATCAAGTAAAATATGTATATGAAAAACATATATTGATTATGTTTTAATCTTATTTAATTATTTTCCAATTATCACAAAAAATTTGAAAGGACCAAAGTAAATAACATTTTTATTGAAAATTTTCCTAGATACTTTGCTACTTTGGTGATATTTTAAAAAAAATTTCTCACTTAGGGATTTCTTAAGAATCTCTACTTGAACATCCTTAGAATCTCATCCTTGAAAATTTTTATTTACTTTTTTCCTTTCTCATTTAATTAATTATATTTTATTCTAATTTTTAATCTTTAATTATACCAATTTCATTACTAAAAGAGTCATTACATTATTACTAACATCTATCAAATTTTTAGAAAAATATACAAATAAAACTTTTTTTGTATTGAATATTTTCCTAAATACTCTATTACTTTGTTGATATTTTTAGAAAAATATCATGACCTAGACATTTTAGAGAATCATTACTCGAAGTAACGATTCTCTAAAATACCATCATTGAAAAATTTCATTCAATTAATAAATTTTGCATAAATCTAACATATATGAAGAACAAATTACTCTAAAAGTAAATTGGAATATAAAATTTTAAATTGCATAAGAAATCAAGACAAACATATAGATCCACTCACAAAAAGTCTAAAAAAAGAAATTTGAATTACAAAAAAGTGTGCATAACTTTGAATGATGAGTTATGCATGAAAAGAGGTGTTATGGAGAACAAGCAACTTTCGGTCATGTGTTGAAACTTTTGTTTATTATTCAAGTAAAATGGAAACTTATGGCTTTTCACCATCTAATCTTAAAGTAACATCACCTTTCCATGTAATATTCTATTTGTTCAAAGGTCATGAAATGTGCTAAAAGGGAACTTTGCTAGGTCTTACAACTACAAATCCTAGTATCTATATTTTGGAGATTTTTCTTCTTCTTTTCATTTTTTAGTTTTTGTGGAGTTTTTCTAAGGCCATAATCGTCACTACCTTTCCTCTAACTAGCTCTCTTATAAGAAAGCATTCAAAACACTAACCAACCATAATACTTATAGCATCAATACATGAAAACAAGCTTGAAACTAGATTAGCAACTATATTCATATATAAAATATCAACTAGAAAAATAGTCACAGTAGTAAAAATGGACACCAATCTAATTAAACTAACAAACTTGCATCAAACAAACCAATATATAATGAGGGAGAAGGCAACAAACATAAAAGAAAAAGGAGCTTTGTTCATGAAAATGATAAGATCCATACAAAAAGACAAAGAAGGCTACCTTTGCTCTTTCTTTTTTCTCGACACCAATCCAATTAAACTAACAAACTTGCATCAAACAGACCAGTATACAGTGAGGGAGAAGGCAACAAACATAAAAAAAAAGGGAGCTTTGTTTATGGAAATGACAAGAACCATACAAAAAGACAAAGAAAGCTACCTTTGCTCTTTCTTTTTCCTCCAAAGAAATGCTTCATTCCCTCTTTTCTTTTTATTTTTTTGTTGGCAATTTTCTCTTTTTTCTTGCCTAGGTATCCTACTCTTTTTCGATAGAATCCTCTCATTTTTTTTTTCTTTTTCCCTTCTCCTTCACCTTCTTTATTTGGCTAGCTTTCTCTCTTTTTTTTTTTTTCTAGCCGTTTATTTCCTTCCTTTCATTTTTTTTTTATTTTTTTTATGTTGGCTCCTTTTTCTCCAGCCCGTCCCTCTTTTTTCTTTGATCAAACTTCCCTCAGTAGACTTTTCCTTTCCTTTTCAATAGTCAGCCCTTTAAAAATATTCTCATTCTTTATGAATATAGATCATTAGATAAGATCTCATTCAAGAGTCAAAGCTTTTTTTTTTTTTTTTTTAAGAAATCACATTTAGTCATTGAATCAATATCAATAAAGCATCCAATGATTCATATTATTCATTGCAAAATTTAGATTTTTATGACCTCTAAACCTATGAAAAGACTATTTTACCTTTATTTCAAAGTTTTCAGTATTTAGACTATTTTCTTAGAAATCAATGTTTCCATGCTTATTTTTTAGATTTTAAAAGATAAAAAAAATGAAATATTATAAAGCTAAGATCTGAAAAGTTTCATGAAAATCAAAGTTCGATAAGATCAAATTACGAAAATACCCTATCACTTTTGAGGTATTGCTATGATTTTAAATAAGGGATATTTTCATAATTTCATATTTTTTGAGGTACTGTTATGATTTTAAATGTATCAAAAATCATGAAATATTATGAAATAAAAATTTTCATGAAAATACGAGCTTGAGATGGCCAAATTACCTAAATACCCTTGAAGGATAAGAGTATTTTGGTAATTTCACACTTTATTGGGGGTATTGTTATGATTTCAAATGCATAAAAAATCATAAAATATTATGAAATTAAGATCTAAAAAGTTTTATGAAAATACGAGCTTGAGAAGGTCAAATTACAAAAATACCTTTATAGGGATATTTTGATAATTTTATACTTTTTTAGGTACAATTGTGATTTCAAATGCACCAAAATTTATGAAATATTATGAAATTAAAATATAAAGAGTTTCATGAAAATTTAAGCTAAAAAAGGTTAAATTACAAAAAAACCCTTTTAGGGGTATTTTAGTAATTTTTTACTTTTCAGTGCAATAAAATTTTTAGTGTTTTAAAAATCACCAAAAATTATTTTAAATCACATTAATTCTAATTAGGTTATGAACTTTGAGAATTGACCCTGGTCCTATTCACTTTAATCAATTTTTGTATAATTTTGACCAAAGTTGATATTGGAGTTTACTCGTTTAATATATTATTTATTTCTCATACATTCTTGTGAAAAGGTATCATCCATATGTGTCTCATTTTTTTTTGTTTATTAGTCTTAAATATTGATGCATTTGATAGGCTTTTTAAGAGTTTTTTTTTTTACGAGTTTCAAATGAGCTTTGTTCAACCATGTTAAAATTTTCTGGACAAAATTCAATGTCTATAAAAGATATATTAAAATTTTCAAATAAAAAGTTAGGTATATTGCTATATTTTCTCACTTAAATAGTTTAATAAGTTAATGACATGGTTAAGGAAGATACGATTATCACCATATGTACCATTGTTGGGTCATAGGTGGGTTAATCTCAACTTATAATACTTTTCTTTCATTAATTGCATTTGCCTAACTTAAAAACGCTAAAGGCATCAATTAAATGATTAACTTGATGCATGTATGTATTTGATTCTCAAAAAGCAAAGTTTAAAACCCGATTCTTTAAATAAAAAGAAATTAATGAATGGTAAACATGTTGTTAGTGTAGTAACTTTGCATGTGAGACGTGGTTGATTACATATATCTTGAATGCAATTGTTGGGAGGTATTTAGTGGTCAAAAGGATATAGTAGTTCTTTTTCTTATTAAAAGCCTTCATTAGACAACCAAAGATAATTTCGACATTTGTACCGACCTGACATGTCAAGTTGACCTGACATACCCAATGCCACATTAGCTCATTACTATCCTTATTGTCCCATAATGGTACCCCATTGCTTATATATAAATATGAAGGTCTAGGCAAATATTGAGGCAAGTCCAATTTACTTTTATTTCTCCTTATTACTCTCCTTTCGACCTCACTTATTTTGACTTACATATTGGAGTACAAACGTAGGAAACACTTCTTGTCTCTATCTCTAACCATCATTCTCTTCTTTTTTTCATGAATACCCTAAGATCGGAGCTCGACACAAACATTTGGCGCTCTAGGTAGGGGTGTTTCCATTCATCTAGCCAAGAATGAAACAATGCTACTAAGAAACAGAACCTTAAAGGAAGAAAAGACGACCATTCCAGCTAGAACAGAAACACATAATAGTCAACACTTAGAAAGACCTATCCCACCATAAATAGGTCTGACCATTAAACAATTCCAAGCCTTGACCAAGCAGATCCAGGCTTTTAAACATATGTTGTAGACTATAACCCCACTATAAGCTTTAAAAGTGCCCAACCTAATCATCCCTGGCCGATGAGCTGTGGTAAGGTGACTAATCTACGAAAAGATCGAGGCCTTCTTAGCCTCTAGAGAAAAGAAGCATAACATTCCATTTTGCCATTACTCCAGCCATAATTCAATACATGCCACAACCCACAAATTCAAACAGACAAACCCCAAACCCTAACCAAACAAAGACATGAAAACCTAGATACAAGTCATGAAAAAAGAGTTAAAAACAAAAACAGTGACATTAGAGGACGAGCTCAAGTTCTTGGAGACTTCGCCCTTCATCGAAAAAATTGACAAAGTTGTTCCCCCAAAAAGATTTGAAATGCTGATCTTGAAAACCTACGACAGTACTTTTGACCCCTTTAATCATTTGAAACTTTAGAAGACTAATATGATAATGTAAAATGTAGACAAAGCTTTAATATGCAAAGGCCTAGCTACCACTTTGAAGGGCGCAGCTCGGTGTTGGTATAACAGCATGGAACTGAGGTTAATCACAACATTCAAAGAGTTCAACCACTCTTTCCTATCTAGTTTTGTGAGTAGTCAAAGAGCGAAGAAAACAACTTTGAGTTTGATATCGATACACCAAGGTCGTAATGAATCTTTGAATAGCTATGTCATGTGTTTTAACGCGAAAACTCTATAGGTTAAAGACCTAGAGCAAACTACCATTATAGCTGCCCTGACTAGTGGGCTTAATAACCAAGAGTACCACCTAAAGTTAACCTTGTCACTGAAACTATCCAAAACTTTGGTCGACATCCTACTGATAGCTGAAAAATATATAAATGTCAAAGCTACAATGAGAAACAATTGATGTGAGAAAGGCTTATCCTTTCTCTTTGATTGTAAGAAAGGTAATAATTTCTATGATCTTTCCTCAAAAAAAAGATGACATAAGATTGAAAATTCATTAGAGAAAGGAACTACATTGCACTGAATACTTTCTGAGAGAGGATTCTGATGCAAATTGAAAGAAATCCTAACCTCAGATGGCTAAAGCTACTTAGACAAAACACAAGGAGAGATCTAAATAAAAGATGTGCCTTTCACATAGATATAAAGCCATAATATTGAATATTACGTTGACCTAAAAAATGAGATCAAAGCCTTAATAAAAAGAAGTCAGTTGAAAAAGTTTGTAAAGCAATGACGACAAGGCCAACCTTAGAATGGGACTATAGATAAGACTGAAGAGAGCCTACCCGGGGTAAAAAAAAAGTTAAAAAATAGAAAAAAAATTTCCAAGAGATAAGTCGATTCAAGAAAAAGTTTGAATTGATAATAATAGGTAGATCATCAAGGTGATCAATGTGATCACTGGTGGCAGCTTTACCTCAGCCAAAAAATAGTTTAATCTGGGCATGGTCATGGCTATAGGTACCTTAAAAAAAAAAGATTGAAAAGATGAATTGATCTCATTCAATCTGAAGACTTGAAAAAAATCTAACACTTACATAATAATGCTATAGTGATCACTACCATAGTATACAACTATGTAGTCAAGAGAATCCTATCTGATAATAGGAGCTCAATCGATGTTATGTACTTATAGCATTATTAAAAAGATAAGAATTGGTGAAGATTAATTACAGTTGATCACCATAACATTAATAGGATTTGGGAATTAGCAAGTACCGATGAAAAAACCATCAAGCTGTCATTTCATTAAGGATAGAACTAAAGACTATCACTTTGGTTATCGAATTTATGGTTGTTGACATCCTATTAGCTTACAACATGATATTAAGCTGACTAAGGTAATTTTTTCTATAGTTTATAGGCTCAGCTACCCATCTAAAAGTGAAATTCTCAACACTTATCGAGGTTAAAGAGGTCAAAAGAAACCAATCCATTATATGATGGCATTATGTCATAATAATGAAAGGAAGGATTAAGATGTAAACTGGTAGTTTAGTTGAGAATAAAAACACTAAGAAAGGGCAAACAGTGAAAATCGATAAGAAGTAGAAAGCCATAAGTAAAAACACAGAACATAAGATCAACCTAACAAAAATACGCTTTTAAGCCACTTCGAGCTCTTAAGCTCAAACAAAAAAAAATTTTTGCTCTATTTTTGGATTTTTAAAGTAACTCTAAAGATGACTAAGCTCTTAACCCGACGTAAACAATTACATGTTATTTGGATTGAGCTAAAACATCGATAAAAATATAGTTTGAAATGAAAAATACATACCAATTTCACTATACATGTATTCAGCAAATTATCAATAACATACTGATTGTCATATCGGGATCTGTTTTCATAAGAAATAATTTTAACTTAGCCAAATAAAAAGAGATAATTGATAAAAAATCAAACTCAAACTAAAGCTGACCTGAACCGATCAAGAATTTGGTAGCCATACCATTTTGGGACCGCATCCCTAAAAAACATATGTAGATTGAAACCAAACTTCAACATAAAGATCAATTAATTTAACTTTTGAGAGATAATACCAACTTGTTTCCCTAGACACCATCCAATATGTCTAGAATTGATATCAAAGTAATGGTTCATAGATTGTATACTAATCTCAATGTAAAATCAGTTCGGTAAAAAAAAAAATCTTTGCCCTAGAAAGACAAAAGGCCATTAAAGAGGAGGTTAACAGATTACTACAAGCCAGCTTTATTAGGGAGGTCTACTACCTTGAATGGATAGCCAAAGTAGTCATGGTTAAAAAGCATAATAAGAAATAGAAGATGTGCATTGACTTTACTAAACTAAACAAAGCTTGCCCAAAAGGTATCTTTTCTCTCTCTAACATAGATTGACTGATGAATGATAATGCCAAACATGACTTTCTCATCTTTATGGATGCATATTTTGATTACAATCAAATTAAAATGTTAAAAGACAATGAAGAAAAGATAGCCTTTATTACTAAGAAAAGCATTTACTATTACGAGGTGATGCCTTTCAAATTGAAGAATGCATGGGTGACATCCCAAAGATTGGTAAACAAAGTGTTTAAAAATCATATCGATCGTAAGAGTGACCTTACAAACTACTTACCAAAATAAAGGATCGTGACCTTGCAAAACTTTTTTACCATGTCAAAGTGTATGGTAGAATCATCAGTAAGAGTGAACTCCAACCTTGTAGAGATATTCTTTGAGCTGGATCTTAACACCCTAGCTTTGAGGTTTTCTAAGAAAAAAAAACCTACATTATTAGTTTTTTTGTAGTAGATGTACTTATGCTAAGGAGAGATCCCGATTAGCCCTAACCTTTATTTTTCAGACTACTAGGGAATGTTGAGGTAAGAGGTTGATGACTTTGTCCCTTTCGCAGGATGGGACCCTGAGCTGAATCTTTTTTTTTTTATCCTTTTTGGGCCTAGGTGTATGCTGGTATAGGGCGAAGTCAAAGTCTTTATTAGTAGACATCTCTGTAAGATCGAGCTAAAAGTTATATAAAATCTAGGTTAAAATAAAACCCTATGAGATTACTTTATACTTACCTTAGTACTTCATCCTATTTATTACTTCAGGGGAAGACAGTTCATAGGCATTAGTGACGAGCTCCCTTTACGAGTATACTTCAGTATTTTATCCTGATCTGATAGATCCAAGATAAAAAGAGCCACTTGTGCATCCATAAATATGCTGGATCCATTTATTATCTTTCACGCCTCAACCTCAGCAGTGGTCCAAACCTTTAGCTCACCATTTTTATTTATTTTTTATTTTTTGAGGTAAAAAAGAATAATTTTTAATTTTTTATTGAACTTGGGCAATTGATAAATAACTTTTTATTAGGTCAAACTATTATGTAGTACTAGTTGTTATCACTAAGGTACTTTTTAAAGGAAAAAAATTCTTGAAATAAAGAGAGAGTGGAAAGAATGTTCAGATGTTAGCAAAGACTAATGAAATAAATTATGTACCGTATAGAGTTAGGGGTAAGCTGAATAATAGTTAAATTATAAGAATTAAAAATTAAAACAAACAAAGATTGAAGTGGGAACCTCAGACTGACCATAAATGAATCCTAAAATATATACAGCTAATGTGGTTACAGTTTATCAGTGATCTGATGTGAGGAGTTCGGCATTAATATGCTATACCCTTTTCTGGGAAAAAAAAGATTGTCTTCAGAGCATGGATGTGATGAACTGAATACATATTAGGACAATTTCAAGATTAGCCCTACCCTTTAGTTCCCTCATCATGTCTTTAAGGATCATACCAAGGTCATAAGGAGTATATACAAGAACCTTGGTCAAATTATCCTGCTTTATAGGATCCCCCTTCTCGTTTTTACTTTTTTTGATCAAGATGCTTTTTTTTTTTGTTCCTCTTTAAAACCCTCGTTATCATCAGAGTCTTCATCGTCAGATGACTTTAACTTCTGTGTAGAAGCAAGATTTTGAGGTTGAACCGTAGCTGAGAGCAACTCGACTTTGAAAAAAAAAAAGATAAAATAGAGACCCTTTATGAGAAGAAGTAATCTCAGCCAAAATTGACCAATATGGAATATAAGTGACAACGGGAGTAATAATTGGTAGGAGAGTAGAAATAAAAGAAAACTATGAAATTGAGCCCCTAAAAGAAACAGCTGAAAATAAAGAAAGGTCAACCATAAAAAATGGATCAACTTAAGAAAAGAGGAAAGAAAGTGGATTATGTAGGTAAAATCTATCTGAGCACATTTTTCTCTGTGCTCAGACCTGTTCTTCTCTTGCCCGAGCATTGTTTTCATTTACTGCTACCCTTTTTTAGACATTAGATTAAACCAAAAGGTCATCCTTTGATAATCATGACTTTTTATGACTAGTAAAATCATGTCATCGTCATCGTGCCTAAGCTGACTTCTCCTAGGTTCTACCCTGAAACTCTCGACCTTCCCAAAACTTAAACTAAAAGATATAGTTGAGAACACATAAAAAAAAATAAGAGAAAAAAACAACATTAAGGCCAAAAGGCTTTAAGATAAAAAATTTTAGATCAGACTGAGAGCAAGAAAAGCAGAAAGTAAAAAATGAAAGTCCCTATTGCCCTTTATATAGTCGTGTTATAGATCAGATGAATGACATAGACCACACCACGTGTTAGAGCAAAGATGAGAAAATATTTTTTCATGTTTTTTCTTTAAATTTTTTCACTTAAACTATTTCTCTACTCATTTAATACCGTCAGTTCGATCTAACTAGACGAACTCCAAGTCAGACTGGCTAGACTGAACATTTTCTTGGGACAGATCGAACACTCAATTCATCATCAGAGTTTAAAGTAAGGACTTGAATCCAAATTCTTGAAATAAAACACAAGTCTCATGTTGACTAGATGAACTTCAACATTAATCTTGGATCATCTCGAACTATTAGTGTATCGGTAACCTCTAAGCCGGCTATGCACTCAATCCAAGATATACGCACAAGATCAAACCCTCATAAGTTCGGACCACGGCTCAAGGCTAGTTGTCCCCTAATACAAACCCCCTCTATGACGTTGACTTCAAAGAATCAAATTTTACTTCTCTTTTGCCTACTTGCCTTATGTCATGTGTGTTAACCATACATCCAGCAGTTTAATACTCAGACTATTTGATACGGGGACAGAATTTTGAGGGTATTTAGTGGTCAAAAGGGCATAGTGATCTTTTTTTCCTATTAAAAGCCTTTAACAGACAGTCAGGGATAATTTCAACATTTATGCCGACCTGACATATCAAGTCGATCTGATACACTCAATGTCACATTAGCCCAGCACTGTCCTTATTGTCCCATAATGGTCTCCCGTCACTTATCTATAAATATGAAAGTTTAAGCAAACATTAAGGCAAGTCCAATTTACTCCTATTTCAACTTATTACTCTCCTTCTAACCTCACCTATTTTGATTTATGTGTTGTAATGCAAACATAGGAAACACTCCTTATCTTTGCCTCTAACCACCCTTCACTTCTATCTTTTAAAAAATACTCTGAGATCGAAGCTTGGCACAACAACAATCATCATAGCATTTGTGTATTCCACAATACTCGTGGCACATAAATGATCATCTAGGATATATATATATATATATATTGTTAGCATAAATCATGTGTTAGTTGAAAAGAAATATCAATAAGTAAAATATAGTAAACATGCATATAGGGTTTTTTTTTTTTTTTTTTACATAAAAGGTTGTAATTTGAAAATAAAAAAAAAAAATTGTACGTATTAATATTCAAATTTTAAATATATTAGATGTTAAATGACCATATGAATCAATTAGCATCGGAACCCATATTTCCATCTACTAAAACCGAATAGTTACGGAAGCTTTTCTTGCTTTTAGCTTTTTGAAAACTATTCATCGATTTAAACTTTTTTCTTTTATATATTTATGTATTGAATTTTGAATTATATTGAGAGATTATCTTTATGACTTCATAAATTTTACATTCTATTCATCAAATTTGAATCTAAAACCACTAATTTGATTTTTTTTTCATTATTTGACACTTTCTGCCAAGTGCTGGAATTATCTCAACCTGGCTTATGTGTTAAGAACTTTGAGATACATGAATTGCCCATATTCAAGAACTTACTTCTAATCATTAAGCACATAACTAAAAGCATGAATCTAGTCATGATTATCTAAAATTAATTGCTTCTTTGATTGTGAGAATTAAGAAGCAAATTCAAGGAATCACTGTCTCTAGCCTAATCCATGAAACTATACTATATATTAAACTAAATCAAATAAATCCAGTGAACTTACCATTAAGCTAAACTAAGTTTTAAGTTGTTGGGCATATGCTAGAAGGCACTTTTTATAAATTTGAGTTTTCACAAGTTTCAGTTCTTAACTATGGCTGGAGGAGGCATGTAAAAATATCTCACTCTGTTTGGCTAACATTAATAGTGGCTTTAGAGTCTAATCCATGCCATGTTGCTTCATTATACAATTGATAATAAATTAAATTCATTTTTATTGAATCTAAACAAGTATCTCTGAGTATTTTTTAATTTGATATTTTTCTTAAAGAATTATATATGTTGTTTGATAATAAAATCTTAAAGGATTATATAGTCAATAAATAATTGACTAAAATCAAATTCAAGAAAGAATTTAAATATCTTCAAATTTAGGTTTTTCAATCAAATAATTTCCTATCCTCCCAACCTCTCTCTTATGTATCATCATGTTATATCTTTAATTAATCGTATAAGATCAATATTTTAATTCGACTAATACCAAGATTTTGGTTTAATGACATGACGCATCTTCGACCTAACCATTGATGGAGCCATGACAGCATTGATAGCAACCTTCATTCTTGTAATTCCATAATAACTTTCACAACCCCAGCTAATATTAATCACATAAATCATATTTGATATACAAGATTATAATAGAATAAAAAAATAATATTATGAATAAAATTAGATAAAATAATATCATTTTATTTTGTATTTAATGTATGTAAAAATTATTATAAGATAATTTATTTATTTATCAAAATTATTTTTTTTCAAAATTATATAATTTAAATTATTGATATAATTTTTAAAAATATAATTAAACATGTAAATTTAATTTAATAAATTAAAAATAATTCTCTTCACTTAAAGAAGATTAAATAATTTTTTGCCAAAAAATATTAATCATATTTATAATTTTTATCATTTTTTAGATACAAATAAAAAATAATATACTATTATTATCTTATCATATCAATAAATTTATATATCAAATATAATTATAAGATAAAATCTAATTCTAATCATAACCCCCACAAAAAAATTTTCAAGTAATTTCTTTATTATTATTATCATCACCATCATAATCACAACTACAACCACAACCACAACTATAGGTTCACCATATATTTTTTCAAAATCTTTATAAAAGCCGTGACGCATTATACATCTTTGATTACGACCGAGATATATAGTACATTGCCGTACGTGATGCTAGTCTTTGATCACTTGTATGTAATAAATCCCAAGTGATTTTAATTTTGTTTGTTTGTTTTCTCCTCTTTCCTTATTCTAATTTGTGTTTGAAAGTGGAAGGTTCCTTCAAGCTTGCACAACCGTACAAATTATATGACTTTTGCAAACACAACGAGGAAGAAACAGTAGATAGTCGTACATTTTCAAAAAAAGAGGATGATTAAGTGGGCCCCTAAGTCGAGATCCAATTAACAAAAAATTAAATCTATCTTTGTCTGATTGAAGTTTTTTTATATAATATTATTTCCTTCCCATTTTTTTTTGAAATTAAAAAAAAAAATTATAATTATAGTCAAAGATTACATTTGTATAAAAAAAATCACTAAATAATAAAATCAATAAGAAATGTAAACCTAAATTAATAAAATATTTTATGAAATATTTAAATTTTATCAATTTTTATTAAAAAATAAATAACACGCGTAATCTCTAAATTTTGAATCAAATTCTATATTGATCTTTAAATTTTAAAAAGTTTTAATTAAATCTTTGGTTGCTCAAATGTGTATCAATGTAATCTTTTTGTCCGTTGTATAATTTAAATTAACGAAAAATCTAACATGGCATGACAGTAACTTTACAATCAAAGATGGATGTATTATGAGCCTTTCATATGGGTTGAATAGGTGTGACTTATTCTTTTCAACCTCAAACAACACTGTTTCTATAAAGTAAAAAACTTCAAAATCAATAGCTTCTGATTTTTGTTCTAAGCTTCCTTTTCCTGTCCAATGCCTCTCTAAATTTTCTCTTCTTCAAACCCAATCAATAATAATAGCACTAACCTAAAAGCCAGCACCTACCACCATAAAGCTATCCATTGCTTCCATTGCCGACAGCCTATCTCACCAATGACCACCGTCGATCTCCGTGCTTATGCAGAAAACTTTTTTAGAACCCTCTCTTATCTTCACGAACCTAGATCCAGCTACAATCTAAATCTCAACAAATTTAGCCTTTGTTTAATCTTAATGGGTTCTATTTTTTAGGTTGAAACTCTTGACTTTTTACAAACCAGTTTAGCTAATGGTTAATTATCAGATGCAGTTACTTATAAGTTATGAGTATGGATGATTTTTGGTTTGTTTGTTGGTATTATGGGTTTATACTAAATTAGAGATTATGGATTGATTCCGTGGTGATTTTTTTATTGGTGATTTTTTGTGCGTTTCTGGATATGGGTTTGATGGATTTTTTATTTTGAGGCTAATTGATTTGTTGCTAAATTTCTTGAATGTTTATTGCCGAATTGCTTTTCGTGTTTATTGCTTGATGTGTGCTCGATTGCTTTTATCTTTGATTACTTGTTGTTTGTCTCTTTAATTGTTTGATTCCTCTTTTGGCCAAGAATTCTTTTGCTTAAAATCAAGGACATAGTGTTAACCTTACACATAATATAACTTTGTAAGAATATATATCATGTCATGCTAGATTTTTCATTAATTTAGACAATTTAACAAATAGAGGAATTACATTGATATTTGTTTGAACAATTGAGAACTCAATTAAAATATTTTAAAATTTAGAGATCAATGTAGAATTTGGTCTAAAGTTTAAAAATCACGTATAATATTTACTTATTAAAAAATAAAAAAAAATGAAATGTAATAGTAAAATTTAATAAAATAGACAAAAGTCACTATTAAATTATAATATAATGAAAAAGCTAATTCCACGTGACTGTGGACATGTAAAGTGGAAGTAGTCATGCGTGTGATGATCTTTTGTCATGAATAATTAGCTTTATCCTTTAGTTCAAGATGTGAAGTTGGAGATGTAGCTTCCCAAGCTGGAATGTAGTGGTAATAATTTTGAACCATGTTAGATACTTTAAAAAAACCAGATATGGCCCTTTAGTGATCTTATTTCAGTCTGAATCTACAAAAGCTATAAAAAGCAAAGGAACATCTAAAAAAGCTAACCAACAATTTTCATAAAAAATATATTTAGTTTCAAGTTTGTTTTGCCTTTTTGCTCTCATATTTGTCCACAAGCAACAAAATAAAGATAAACGTGATGCACGGTAACGTATAAAAAAAAGGGTTTCGGGGATTGAAGCAGTTCAGAAATTAAAGTTGTCAATAATTGGTGCCATCATGTGCTTGTTTGCTCTTCAACTTTTATTTTTTTGTTATGTTGAAGCTTCATGTGGTTGTGGAAGCAGATGGCACATCCAATCAACTATTGAACAGAAGACAAAAATTATGCGTGAAAAATAACAGGGACGCTTTTATAATTTTTTTATTATATAATTTATAATTGTTTAATTTGATTGTTGTATTACATAATTTATTCACGTAGATAATGTACGACAATTATTGAGTTAATTGAAAATGTTTAACTATTTATTTAATATAAAAGTTTTAACTATTAAGTATATTATAAAAGATAATACTTTGATTTGATCGATATAATAAAAATATCAAATTGATTCGATTATGTTGTTAAATCTAACGGTTGGATTGTTAACATATCAATCGTACATGAAATTTCTACCTTCAAGCAATAAAAATATAAATATAAATATAGTTCAAACTTGACATTCCATTTTAGAATAGAGTAGACCTAAACAAGGATTAGATTAACCATCTAATCTAAAGGCTTGTTTAATATTTGAGAAAATTTAGACAAAAATATTAAACCTATTAAACAAGTTTGGGCCAAAAAATTGAGGTTCATTTAAAAATTTGGTTAAGCATTATCTCCAACACTTAAGGCTAGAGCTTGGTCTGTTAAATAATATAATATATTTTATGTTTATATATTATATATTTTATAATTTTTATTATATAAAAGATAAATATATATAATATTATAGTTTAAACATTAAAAATTAAATTTGTTAAATTATCCATGTTTTAAAATTTAATAAAAATAAAAATATTAAAGATTAAATAAAACATACGATGTTTTTTTTTTTTCTTTTAGATAAAAATTAAATGTTTTATTTAATAATTTAAACAGAATCTAAACATAATTTAAAATTCAAATTATCGTATCCATCCAAACTTAAATAAATATATAAAATGTTAATATTCGACCCATGTACTCTTTATTTTAAAAGGCTAATTTTTAAATTTTGTAAATCAAGAGATGGTTAATGGATTTAATTTAATTTATTTATTGGAATATTATAGACATATAAGTAGATTTAATAATTTAAAATACAATATGATAATATAATACGAATATAATATGAATATAAAATATGAATGTGATACGATTTAAAATTTTAATAATAATTATATCTAGGTTTAATAAAATCAAAATTATATATTTTATATTTTTATAACGATATAAATTATAACACGTAATTTTTATATAAAATATAATACAAGTGGATGAATTTTAATATTTTATACGATACAAATATATATTATCAAATTTATATACAAGTGATCTTGAGATTTTTTTTTTGTTTTAATTTTTATGACTCATCCTTTCAAGAATTATTAGTAAAGATACAAAAGAAATTAATAAGAAAGGAAATCCAACCAGCTAAAAAAAATGGTTAAGAGGTAAAGAAATCTACAATTACTAGACCCATAAAGGAGGAAAGATTCTCGTGCGCTTTTTGACTACTGATAATATGGCATCAATTTGATGCATTAGAATTGATGGGTAAAAGCACGTGGAAACAAGGCTGTGCGTTACCACCGGATGCTCCAATAGTACATATTTTTTAAATACTAAAAAATCCTAAGCTATTTCATTTTTTAAAAATAAAATTTTATATTTTTATTATATTTAAATAAAATTTTATTTTTTATTTATATCTAGATAAATTTTTTAAATAAAAGATTGGTTTATATAAAAAATTTATTTGGATACAAATTAAAAATTAAAAATTTATTTAGGTGTAAATTAAAATTTAAGAATTTATTTGAATATAATAAAAATTTATAAATTTATTTAAATAAAATTATAAAATTCAAATATTTTTATTATTTTAACTATTTTTTAATCCCTCTCTTTAACCCAAAGATGATAAAATGAATAGATCTCAAAAACTTCTTTTAGAAGTATGAATTCGAATTCATTTGAGTCTTATTTAATAAAAAATGAATTTATACATTTTTTTTTCAAATTCAATTTTTTAAAATATGAAAGAAAGTATTCATTCAATTTAAATTAATAATTTTGTTTATAATTTTACACTTTATTTTTTCTTTCATTTTATTGTTAATTTCTTATATCAAATATTAAAGAAAAATAACTTTTCTTTCTCTCCTTTCTATTTTTTTTTTCCTTTCCTTTCATTTATTTTGTTCCATAGCTTAGGTTTTTTTTAATTTCTTAGTAAAGATAGGTAATTTTTAGAGCCCAAAAGATCTGAGATAGAGTCATGTAAATTGGCTTTTGGCCAATTAAAAGCTGACCCTTTGCAGTTGATAAAGGCAGAGACAGGGATCGTATCAGAATAAAGGAAGCAAGTGGCCGATGAGTTGGGACCATTCTAATTAAACCTTTCCCATTATTATTATTATTTTTATATTTTTGATATTTGATAATTATTTTAGATTTTAATTTTTTTAGAATAAAATCGAATTAAATTTGATAAAAAAAATAAATTTTTTTAATATTTAATTTTTTATTTATAAAATTTAAAATCAAAATTTTATTTAAAAAAATTAAACTCTATCACTCAAATTAATAAATATTAATTATTTTCATATTATATCATCTAGGAAGATCTATTAGATGTGGTACCACAATCACAATGCATTCAATTTCTTGTTGATTGGAAAGCACATGGTTGGTGCCACCACTCCTTTTATAACCCCAATAATGATATCTTGAATTAACATTGACCACAAATTCGCCAATAGTATATGGCTGCTGCTACCTCTCCTTTGATTTTTTTTTTTTTCAAATTTAAACTTTAATTATTGAAATTAAATGCTTAATATACATGGACAAATTTCGGTATACAAAGCTCTCAGTAATGAGAGGATTGAGAGTAGGAGTCCAACTTATACAACTATCTCTTTGTATTTTTGCACAGAAATTGTTTTTAAGATTCAAACTCGTATAGAGAGCCACAAAAGAGTAATCTTATCATTGTTTTAAGGTTCGACCTCAAATATTAATATACATGAAAACCCAAAAATCTTTTTTTTTTTAAATTTTGGGTACAAGGATGATTAAATTTTAAAAGATTAAAAAAATTATAAATATTAGGATCGAAATGCAATCTTGTAAGTATTAATCTTTTAAGAGAAATTGATGAATTATTTGAATTAAATTTGTAGTTTAAAATTCATTAACTTTTAAGTTATATATTCAAAAGATATTTTTCTATTTTATGGATTTTGAAAAAAAAAATATGAAATTTAGGTGAGTCCTAGCTTTTCAAATTAATATAATTTTACTTGATATTTGTTGTCTTATCTTTTAAGTAGGTTTAATCATAAGCTATAGAAGAACTTCCCCATATATAGCCTTCCAATTTGTCAACAAAGAAGGAAATTAAAAAATTGTTATTACCATTATAAAGGTGAAAGTGATGTATTTTTTTTTTTTTTGTTTAATACTAATTAAGAACTATGAAACAACAGAAGTGATGTCTAAATCATTCTTTTTGGGTTGTCATGGCAAAGCTTAACAAGGCTTCTCTTCTTCATGTGAAAATTTTGACAAAACCAACAATGAAAAAGCATATCAGCATCAAACCCACAAGGGGACATTGATTTTTGGAAAGTGAAGTAAGAAAAGAAAAAGAAAATTAAAGACAAGAAGACAACAATGCTGATCTAAATTCCCCGAATAATTGAAAAAGACAACAAGCATTATTTGTAACGTGGGGTCTTTCAATAGGAGTCTAGTCACTTTCAATTCTCCGTACACATAATGTATTTAACTTTTTTTTTTTTTTTATTAATCTGCCAAGGGTAAAATGAGTTAATAAAAATAAAATAAAAAAACTCACAAAGATAGTTCAATTGTTAAAGAAGACAATTTTTTATTACTCAAGATTTATTTTTTTAACAGAATTTTAAAAATAAAAATTTAAATATATTAAATCAGTGTAAAAAATATATGTTTAAAATTGTTTGAAAAAATTTATATTCACATTTAAAATTTGAAAACACCTTTAATTGTATTAAAAGATTAAATTTTTGAATCGAAGAAGTGAAATAGTGTTGAAATTGAGAGAATCGATCGGAATAATCTTGAATTTTTGCATCGAGAGATGACAATATGAATTTTTTTTAAATTTTTTTCTTGTCTTATGAGCGGATTTAACATAAATGGGATCCTATGTGTTCAAAATACCAATTGTTATGATAGAGAATCTAATTCAAAATTCATTTGGACCCCATATTGTTTATGAAAAGTTGCTAAAATTAACCAAATAATGGATGGCTTGAAAACGGTATGATTTTTTGTTGTTATTTGAATTCAAATTTGTTGAGTGATTATGAGAAAGTAATCATATATAATATTATATTATAATATATATATATAACTTAATAAAGTTTGCTTATGTGGACATTTAGATGAATAATTTCTCTATTTGACACATAAGAAAATCTTTATAATTTCTTTTTATAATCATAAGTAAGATATTTCATAATAATCTTTTATTATTTGATTATTTTTAAATTTAAAAAGATCAAATATCACATACATTAGAAAATAATTTATTCTTTAATAATACTTTCAATGTAAATTCTATTTCTCTTTTTTTTTTTTTGAATTTTATGCTTGCAAAGAAATGGTTTTTGAACCTATGAGATGCACAAAATTTTTTATTATATTTTTTTATAATATATACATCTACATGTTAAAACAATTAAAATCAATACTTTTTTGTTTTTTATATTTTTATGAAAGTTTTGAATATTTTGTTTGTTCCAAAGTATATACATGGATCTTATAAAATTTTTTTGATAATTCATGGATGTTGGAGTGAAGAAAAAAAATCGGTCTAGCACAATAATGACGTTTCTAAAGTATTTTGATAATTGAAGGCAAAAATATTGATTTAATTATTTAGGCATTTTTGTTGGTTTTATTTATTTATTTAAAAAAGTTGTAATTATTTAAAAAAGATTATTCAGGCTTACTTTTAATTATTGATTTTGTTACATTTTTTTATTTTTTAATTTATAAATAAAGGCAAATGACTAAAATGAAGTATTAATTCTAATATAATTGTTTTATATAAAAATAAAATCATGTTTATTTATTGGAAATTAAGTTTTTATAATTTAATTCTTTTTATAATATTATTGGTTTTTTTTCCTAGAAGTGAAACGTAAGTAGTAAAAACAAAAGGCAAATTTTTTTACTTTTGAAAGTGATTATAAAATCCTGTGATTGGGAATTGATATCTTCTAATTGTAATCTTTTTACAACAAAATTTTGAAATAATTGTCTAAAATTTAGTAACTATTGCTTAAAATTTAAAACTATTTCATTTTAACTTTTCTAGTAACACAATTTTGCATCAAATATAAAACTTAAAACAAGTATAAAAATTAATTTGACAAATCTTATAGATATTGAAGATCAAGATATTACTAAAACTCATTTAAAAAATATATCACGCATATTATTTAAACAATTAAAATCACTATTTTTTTTTTTTGAAAATGAATATAACCGAATCTTAAAATTATATAAACTTGTAGATGAATAAAAACAAGAAGAAAATTAAAAAATGAAGAAAATTAATTTGAAATGGTGAAACTTTTAGTTTTAATTTTAATATTTTGTCGGTATACTCAATAATACTATTTATATATAAATTTTTTGGATTTTTTTCTCAACTATTATTATATGTTTTGAATTTTTGAATTAAAAATTTTAATTTTATTATATTTTGATATCTTAAATATATTATTTGTAGTTTACATATATATTGAATATTTAGGATGTGTTTGATACACAAGATTATGATATGATAGGATAATATGATATTATTAATATGATTAGATTAAATAATGTCATTTTATCTTGTGTTTAATATGTGCAAGATTATGATAGAATAATTTATTTATTGATTAAAATGATCTTTTCTAAAAATTTATACAAATTAAATTATTAATGTAATTTTTAAGGGTATAACAGAATATGTAAGTTCAATCTCATAGATTAAAAATAATCCTCTCAACTTGAAAGGATTGAATCATTCTATACTAAAAGAATAAATCTTTCTTATAATTCTATCCCTTTCTTTATATACAAACTAAATATAATATAAAGTGATTATCATCTTATCTTATCGATTATTCTATATACCAAATATGATCTTAAGTGATTAAATAATATTAATTTTTATATAAATATAAAAACCTGTACATTGTACGGGTAACAAACTAGTTTTTCATGAATTCATTACGCTTGGTGTTATAAGTCTACTTAAGCAGGTCAAGATAGGAGGTATACTAGACAAAACCCAAGAATCCTTTGCTACTAAATAAAAAAAAAATTGCTAAAACTATATCCTCATTTATCTTGTTAATTGTACTTTATAGTCAAAGATAGGATATATTTAAATTCAAAATTTAATTTAATTGGTTTATATAATCATTTTTAAAATAGTAACATTTAGTAAATATAAAATTCAAATTTTAATATCTTAATATCTTTTCTTATTCTTAAATTGCGATATTTTTTATGTATAAAAAAAACATTTGTTACTATTCTTGCTCAATATTAAATCTTGTAATTAACCAAATATATATATATATATATTATGGTCAAACATCTCATTCTTTTTTATCTATAATTCTACATTGGAAAGTTTCCAATCAGTATTTTTTTTATGAACCAAATTTGTATTTTACATACTAACTATTGAGGAATACCTCAGACTCGTTTGAGCGAAAAAATAGTAGGTGGGCAAATATATATATATATATATATATTATTAAGTGATAATAAATTCATAAATAATGATTGATTACAATCTTTTCAATAAATATATATTATATGAGTTGATATTTGATATACTGTTATTATAAAATTTTAATTCTACAAACAATGTTAAGAGATTAGCATATATCTTTTTTTTTTCTTCCTAAGCTAAGATTTATTAAAGCAATCATGAGATTATAAAACTAGCTAAGACCAGCAAAAACAAAATCCAAAGTATCAATACAAACGGATTTGAATATCAAAGATCACTCAAATGTAAATAAATAAATAAAAAAAAAAGCATCTTACCAGCTAGCAATAATGGTCAAGAGCAACCAAGATACAAACAAGATTCCAAAATATGACTAACTTTGAAAAAATCTACCACACTTGAGTTTTGAAGGAATACTTATTGATTTAGATATAGATAGCAAGCAACGATATTCGATGATAGAATCAATCACACCATCATAAAACACAAAACCACCGTGTAACAAATATTGAACACTAACTGTTAGCATTATCATCTAGGTCCCTTTGTTTCATTTTCATCAACTTGTCAGTAATAATTTCTTTATCACCTTCAAACAATAACCCAACAAATGTCTTATTTTTATTTTTAATTATTTTTTACATATACCTTAAGGGATATGTATAACTTTTTAAACTTTGCTTGTAGAGTCTAAAAACTCTACTATCAATATATTTTAAAATTTCTTTACATAAATATTCTATGAGAAATTGAACAAGGCAAGTAACTATAGGGAAACAACCAACATATGTAGTATCTCTGTATGAAAAAAAGAAAAAAGAAAAAAGTAGAACCAAAGGTTTGACTTCATTCGTTCATATAATTAATTATAAAAAATAATATTTAATAAATTTAAAATTCAAATCTTAATAATTATAATACTTTTTCTTATTCTCAATCTATCATTTTTTTTTACATAAAAAAGTAATACATGGTCTTCAGCTGCTTGGTCAGTGACCAAGACAGTCTTCAAGAAAACATCAAGGTTGAGGTTCGAACCCCAACCTTCTCTTCTTAATGTAGGGCTCTGCTCCTCTTAAATGACAAAAAAAAAAAAAAAATAATACATGACATAACGTAGAGAGATACTAATCACAAGTGATGGAGGAGAATAGTATTAGGGCGCATGCTGGCTTCTTAGTCTATCCAATTATGTCTTTTTGCTTGCCAAGTATATGAACATTTTAATATTCTAAAAAACTATTCGATTTGTTTATATTTTCAAATTTTATTTTCCATTTTTTAATTGGCAGTTGAAGACATTTGATTTGAAATTTACCAGCCAACCAATCCCAATCTCCATTAATTAGAGTTGTCAAGGAAAAAAAATGAAAAGAGGATTTGATTTTTAATTTTGATTAAGACAAGCTAAAACAATGAATAAAAACTGATTGGGGGGTTTGGGGACTAGTCCACAAGCAAATCTTTCTTTACAGACAGTTCTCTCCAATAATGAATGGGGTCTAAAATCTTTCAAAAACCCTTTTCTTTTTTCTTTTTGTTTTTGTCATTTATATTTGTATATGCTTCGATTTTGATTTCTATCATGAATTATAAGGAACTTAGACAGATATTTTCGAGCTCAGGAGACAACAATTAAAACCAAGAAAAAAAATAAAGCTTTTGTCCTTGATTTCAATGAACAAACAAAAATTGAAAATGAAGGAAAGCGAAAGAGAAGTTAAATGTATGTACATAATGTGCAAGCTTAAATATGAACATTCCTAACAAATTATCATATATGTGGGCACATTTACCATTTCCTAGGGTATAAATACAGCAAGAATTACCACAATTTTACTTTAGATGATATTTTTGCGCATTGTGAAAAAATGAAAAATATAGTTGTTGATACATTTATGGTAATTTGAGGGCACTCAAACTTTTTTTTTTACTCAAATCTATAGGTCTTAACATTATACCTCTAATTGCTAAAATTTAAACTTTAGATCTGCTTGATGCTATTTCGTAATGGTGAATGAATTAATTGAATTAAACTTGAATTTAATAGATCTCATTATTAGTACATAAAAGATACATATATTAAGATTTTTTTTTTACAGAGTTTTGTACTTTTAACCTCTAAACATGCCATATGAATTTGTAAAATATCACTTGTTATTTAATGTTTTGCTTGACTTAATAATTGTTATCCATTTTTAAAACTAATAAAATCAAAGGCTTGAATATTGTCCTATTTTCCTTGCACTTACATTTCTTGCATATGTTAAAAGAACTAAAAAAAAAAGTCTTAATTTGCTAGTAGTTCTTGAGATTGCTAATGATTGTAAGTAATCGTATAATTGTAAAAATTATAATAATTATAGTCCATATAATCCCAATTAAAATGGCTTGATTTCATGATCTAGCTCGTTTTGCTATCTTTATTAGCCTAAAAAAAAAAAAACTCTTTATAATTAATTGTAATTAAACAACATATGTCATAACAGGCCAAAGGATCAATGCTCTATACTATTTGTTTTTTTAATCCACTTCTTTTCAAAAATAAATAATCGTGTGATTTTACCTTCTTTGAAAAAAAAAATCCATACAGTGGGTGGGCAAATTCTAATTTGCTTAGAAAAAACATAGCTTTTTTTTTTTTTTAATGAATTCTATAATCTATAGTTTTATTTTTAATCTTTTAGTCGCGGACGAAACTCTTATGTTAAATGGGCCTTAATTTTCCCCATTTGTTGTATTCTTGTCCAATATGATTATTCCAATTATTATTATTATATATATTTATTTATATAGGAATATTATTATTGTTATCCAGGAACCAGCCAAATTCATTTGTTCATACTTCTCCTAAGAACAAAGAAGAATTTATTTTTGGGAAATTGTGTGCCGAAGAAATGGAGAAATAATTGGGTGGAGCCAGCTAACCTAACAAGCCAGGTACTAGAATTTAAAAAATAACATAACAAAGGTGGCCTACTTTATTTTGTCCTTTTTTTTTTCCCAATTTTTCAAATAAGTTTTTTTAAGCCTTTATCCACAATCACAAGGAAGATCTATAATAACAAGTAAACATATACCTACCTCATTATCGTATTTGCTTTTAAAAGAATATTCTCCCTAAACTATTAATAAAAGCTTTGAAGTGTTGATATCTACAAAGATTTTTCATCAATTTTAAACATAATATGATGATACAATAATAAAATAATAAATAAAAAGATATAAAAATGATACAATTTAAAATTTTAATAAAAATCATATATAAATTTAAAAAAATAAAAATTTGTATCATATTTAACGTGCTGATAAAAATTATGATATGATAATTTTTATATTTTATACATATTTGATATAAAATTTACGTATAAATAATACACGAATTGTCATATTTAAAAAAGATGAGAGATTAATTTAATTTAATTTAATATTGAGGAATTAGCAATTAATCATGATTTAGGGCCGGGACAAATCTTTTCTAAGTATGATATTAATCTTTCTCTAGATCTTGTTGTTATTGCATTATTGAAAACTAGATTAATTAAGTTGGATTTGAATTAATTGAAGGTTTCTAATTGTTCCATTAAATCATGATGATCAACCATTTAGCCAAAGTAATAATTACAATTTGTAGTTGTTGTATCAAATCAAAACTATATAGCTTTTATGATTTCAAAAAGAAAAAAAAAACTACATAGCTTTTATTCATTTGCTATATATAATACTCATGGTCTATGTAGACATCGAATTTTGTTTGGATTTATATTTTTTATAATTAAAAAAATATCTAAAAAAATTAATTAATTAAAAAAATTAAAATTTTAAATCAAAAAATTAAAAAAATTTGAAAAAAAAAGAAACAAAAATCAAAAAAGAAGAACAAAATGGAAAGGAAACAAACTGGAAAGGGTTGGTGCTAGTGGGTGCCGTGTACAGTACCGCTGGCCACCCACGTCCTGCCACTACCCCAGCAATCATACCACCCCCTCACCCCAGCGATCATACCACTACCCCAGCGATCATACCACCCCCTCTTCCAGTCCCTTCACTCCATCAACACACACAACCACCGTTTCTAACCTTATAAAATACTTGATCTCCCTCCTCTAAAACTTTTGGACACCCTTCACTTGACAACACAAAAAATACGCACATTCCACCCCTATAAAAAACCTTTCAGATACAAAAAAGAAAAAAAAACGTGAACACCCCCTTAAATACCCAGATCTACAAAAATACAAAAAATAAAACATAGTCCTCCCCGTAGGGAGGAACCCAGCGCCGAGCCACCTACACCAAGAAAGAAAGGTATCAGTTAGCTTTCGAAAAAAAAAAAAAAGAGAAAGAAAAGAATACCTAAAACTTCAAAACCCGATCTACTCGAATCAAGGTCGTTTCCAATGAAATGAGCATCAGATCTTAGCTCAAGAGATTGAACGGAATCTCCTGGTCACTTTTGAAGTTTTCGACCACCGACGATGGTGGACCAGACGGTGGCCGACGCGATGCTCCGACGGTCAGACGGCGAGACGGTCGAACCTCTTCCAGAGCCCTCTCTCCCTCTTTTTTCCTTCTGAAACAGAAAACTGAGCTAAAAAAAAATTTGATTTTTATAGAAAGCATAAGGGCAAAATGATGTCGTTTTAAGCATAGGATCAAAACGACGTAGTTTCAAGCATAGAGATTCGAAGGTGGACTGAACCCGTCTAAGGATCCGAGCAACCCGACCCGTTGACCCGCTCTTCCAACAGCTACTGACTGGTCCAATTGAATCGTCGAACTGGTCAGACTGGTCCAGACCAGCATTGACCGGATCGTTGACCGGTCCGGTTCAGGGAAAAATTTTTTTTTTAAAATTTTCTAATTTTTTTATATATATTATTATTTTTGTTATTTTAAGTTTTTATATTTATGCATGATAAAATGTTTAAATTTATTAGGATAAATATCTAATTATTTTTAATAATAATAAAAGTAAGACAATAATTAAAAAATATCAAAACTGATCTACGCTAATCGAGGTCGTTTTCGGTGAGAGAAGCACCAGATCTGAGCTCAAGAGGTTGAACGGAATCTCCTGGTCACTTTTGAAGTTTTCGACCACCGACAACGGTGGACCAGGCAACACCGGCGCGGTGCTTCGACGGTCAGACGACGAGACAATCGGACCTCTCGCAGAGCCCTTTCTCCCCTTTTTTTCCCTTCTGAAACAGAAAATTGAGCTAAAAAAAAAATTTGATTTTTATAGAAAGCATAAGGCAAAACGACGTCGTTTTGAGCATAAGACCAAAACGACGTCGTTTCAAGCATAGAGGATCTGCGCATGGACCGAACCGACCCGGGATCCGCGCAACCCAACCCGTTGACCCGCTCTTCCAACAGCTGCTGATCGACCAATTGAACCGATCTGAACCGGATTGAATCGAACCGTTGGATCGTCGAACCGCTAATTGAACAGTCGAACTGGTCAGACCGGTCTAAATCATTGTTGACCGGACCATTGACTGGTCCGGTTCAGGTAAAATTTTTTTTTTTTAATTTTGTAATTTTTTATATATATTATTATTTTTGTTATTTTAAGTTTTTATATTTATGCATGAAAAAAATGTTTAAATTTATTAGGATAAATATCTAATTGTTTTTAATAATAATAAATAATAATAAAAGTAAGATAATAATTAAAAATATATATTAAAAATGCTTAAAAAGGAATAATAATAATACTTTTAATTATTTCCTTGCCTAGATGTTGGAGGGAATAAAACATATTTCTAAAAGATAATTTCGCCTAGATGTTGAGAAATTATTATTAATAAATTTTTAAAAAAAAGAAATATAAGAATTTTTTTAATTAATTTTCAAAAATCATTAGAATCGAACTTGCTTCAAAATTCGCCTAGATGTTGAAAATTTTTAGAGATGTTCGTATTTTCTTAAAAACGAAACCTTAAACACTAATTCTTAATTTTCAAAATCCTAAATCCAAAACCCCTAAAAATCCAAAATCCCTTAAATTCAAACCCCTAAAATCTGAAACCCTCATAAAATCCAAAATCCCTTAAATCCAAACCTTTAAAATCTGAAACCCTCTTAAAATCCAAAACCCCCCAAATCCAAAATCCCAAACCTTTAAACACTTAAATCCTAAACCTTTACCCTAAATTTATTTCAAAACCTTAAAGGATACGTGTGAAAATCTCACATGAAATGATTTGTTCTCGAATGCTGCCTAAATGATGGGGTATTTAGGAAACTTCATTTCATTAAGTTTTTCACACGAGTTCTTAATTCACATTAATAATAAGATTAATAAAAAAAATATAACAGTAAATTGAGATTTTAAATATAAACAGTTGCACCTAAGTTCTGCCTAGATATTGGAAAGTCGGTGTGGTCTCATTATACTTAAGAATCTAACTTTTAAATGGTATTTTATTTTACATAACATTCATTGGCATACATATGTTAGCATGTTATTATCAGTAATTATTTGTACTATTATGTCTTTAATTTTTAATTCACTGTTTGATGATAAAATATTTTATAATAAAAAAGAATAATACTTAAAAAAAATTTTGTGATATTATAAAACAAAATAAAAATAACATTCCGAAAAAAATAATTCTTGATACTTTACCTAGATGTTGGAGAGTCACTAACAATTATTTTTTACAAAGATTGTTATTTCATTTTAAGGATTATTGTGTTAAATCTTAAGCGAAAAGAGTTATTTTAAATTATGTCTAGATGTTAGAGAATTTTAAGATAATTCTTTAACTTAAAGATTTTCTCAATATTTCTAAATAAAAATTTTAGTAAAATTTTATTTTTTCAGATGAAGGGAATTAATGTTAAATTTTAAATTAAAATTATTTTTATCTAACATAAAAAATAGTGCATAATTAAACGGTACCAATTTATGGACGTTATGGGGGTGCTAATCCTTCTTCATACATAATCGACTCCCGAATCTAACTTGATTTTTCGTAGACTGAAATTTATCTTTTTGATAAACTTTAAGTTCGTTTTTATAATTTTATTAAAAAATAAACTTTTGAGTAATTAATCATATTTAACAAAAATTGATGACGACTCTCCTCATTTGCTTTGATTTTAAAATTCTTTTACGTCGACGGTCTTAAAACCGTTACAACAGTCTTAATTCCAATTTCATGATTGGTAAGGGATCACGAGGAGAAGAAGGACAAAAGGTATAAATTTTGAGACACGTATTAGCATTGATACATCTACTTCAAGTGAAAATTTCTCATCACAATAATTTAATGAAAGATAGTTCTTGTCCCCCTCGAACAATAGATTCTTTTCTTGATTCACATCAAACCTATATACTCGATGGACAAGAAAATAATAGGAACAACAAATTTGTTAGTTTCTTGAAAAAAAATGATTACATAATTAAGTAATTTGGCATCCTTTTATATATTAAGTTTTAAACTCTGTTATTAGGATTAGAAGGGTAACACATACCCTTTAAAGTAAAATAAAAAATAAAATATAAAAAAAGAAGTGAGATACGTGAAAATTTTTAATTTTATTTATGAAATTAAAAAAATTACACAATCAGCATATCAAAAATGAATTATATTTATTTATATGTAATTGTGAAATATGCATTTCTGATTTCTGTTAAAGGAGTGATTAACATATTTTTAATGTTAGTATAAATTATAACTTTTATAGTACATATATTCCATAAAAAAGATATTTTAAATATAACTTTTCTTCCACTATGAACATTTTGAGAAAAGTACTAGCAAATATATATATAGGGTTCAATTATTCAAAACTTTAAAATCTGTCTCTTTGTCATTAAAATTAATTGTTTCTTATTGAATAAAATTTGTTGGTAAGTTTAGTACTGTGTAAGAAATTTTCTGATCAAGCTATATATAAAAGACAAAGGTATAAAAGAAACTAAAAGAAATAAAATATGAAGATTTGCTTGTGTATAAAACCAGATGCCACCTTCTGTTGTCAATTTTAAGGCCGTCCCTCTTCATCCAACCAACATTTTTTGTACTCTTAAACAATGAACAATGCTCAAACTCAAACAACAATCCTCCATTGCCACGTGGAGCCCATGGCTTTGGGGTTGGGAACCATTTTTTCAGACTGTGATGGCAATGAAGAGAGTAATAATATGCACGACTGACCTAATTGAATATTTTATCTTAATAAGTGCTAAATCTATTGAAAACAACATTGATGAGCAAGAAAATTCTGGGTATGGAATAATTGCTAAAAACTGCTGCAAATATCTGCATGCAAAGTGAGGGGAAAATGGGGAATTATTGTTGTTGCATTGTTATTTATTATTGGGGTTTTTTTTTTGGTAAGATTTGTTATTGGGGCTGGTGTTTATAAATGAGCTTTAATTGGACATTGGCATGGGTGTGGTCATGGTTCATCTGACTCACGTGTTGACCCATGGGTGGACCCAACGGCTCGACTGAAACCTAACCCCACACCTTCACGTTCCGTGGCTGGGTTTGGCTTGATCTCTTCCCTTCTTCATGTGCTACGTGACAGACCAGTCCTCTCACTTCACCTTCTTGTGTATTATTAATCCCTCAATAACTCCATCATATCCCAACCTTTCTCTCCTATTCCTTTACCCCTCTCTCTCTCTCTCTTTCCATTTCTCATACTCCCATAACACTTGCCTTTCCTTCCTCTTTTGCTTCTCCAACCCCTCCTTTCTCTCCCATGGTTTCACTTTTCCCACCATGTCTTCTCAGTCCAACTTCTCCGTCTCAAGGTTTTCCGGCCTCCTTCCTCCAATCTTTACCTCTCTTTCAAAAAAATGCATGTAAAATGGTTAAAAAATTTAAATATTCAACGAAATATTATAAGTAACGGCTTGATTTTAATGTGTCTTAGACGTTTATTATATACTTACAAAGGTCTAAGTTTGGTGCTTTTTTTTTTTTTTGCTAATTTTTTTACAGGTGGATTGGACTTTGCCAGCTTCAAAACTCTCCCCGAGAGAACTCTGATCATAGCGGTGACATCAACGAAGACAACCCAATTGCCAACACCGTAGAATGCTACGCTTGCACTCAAGTAGGAGTTCCAGTTTTCCACTCCACAAGCTGTGACCATGCTCACCCACCTGAATGGGAAGCCTCAGCTGGCTCTTCTCTCGTTCCCATTCAGGCCCGAACGGGCCAGAAGAAGACTCAAGCTGCTACTACTCGGCAACCTTCTGGTCCGTTCGGAAGCGTGCTTGACCCGAGGAGCAAGCGCGTGCAGAAATGGAATCGGGCGTTCTTACTGGCTCGTGGCATGGCCTTAGCTATTGATCCTCTGTTTTTTTATGCTTTATCAATAGGCAGAGGTGGTTCTCCTTGTTTGTACATGGATGGTGGCCTTGCTGCGATTGTAACCGTCCTTCGCACGGGTGTCGACGCCGTGCATTTGTTCCATCTGTGGCTTCAGTTCAGGCTGGCGTACGTGTCAAGGGAGTCCCTCGTCGTCGGTTGCGGTAAACTTGTGTGGGACGCACGTACCATAGCTTCTCATTATGTTCGTTCCCTTAAAGGTTTCTGGTTTGATGCCTTTGTCATTCTCCCAGTTCCTCAGGTTTGTTAGTTCTAAATTACCTCTTTTTTTCTTTTAATTTTTTCAAATTTTACTCTAAAATAGCTGCCACGTCATCAAATTTCCCGACAAGTTAAACCAAATATAGTCTTATAGCTAACAATATTGCATCGTAAAGAGTTTGAACTTTTAATTTTAATGATTAAACAATAATTTTAATTATAAAAAATATAATCTTTATATATATATATATAAATATAAAATTTTTAATTTATAAAATGAAATAAATGAGATTTTCAATTATGATTGTATGCTGATGTATAAATGATGCTTTGATTTTTATAAAATTTTAGCAAAACATAACCGTGAATATAGGTCCATTGATCATCATGCAGAAAGTGGTCTGTTGGCAATTTTGGATTTATGCTCCTCTCTTTTTTTGTCCGATTCAGGGAGGGCATAGCTTTTATAAAAAGAAAAGAAAGAAGAGATTTTGGTTCCGAATTAAAATTTCTATATCTTCATAAAATCTTGTTAATCACTAAACCAAGAGGTAGGGTACGGACTTATGCTCCTCTCTTTGAGTTAGGCTAAATTACTACATACACTATGGCAATTAGCAATAGCCCATTATAGGTTTTACAGTTCTTACTTTTGGAATATATTTTTAACGTGATTATTATTATTATTATTATTGTTGTTTTCTTTAACACAGCTAAGGATTTGAGAATTTGTTATTGATGGCTAATTTCAACAAGATTAGCAATGATTTTCTGACCCATTGGAAGGGAAAAAAGGCATAGATTTTGTGACTTTATACATATAAGCTTTTAGGGCAAAATTATGTGATCTGGAAGAGCTGAGGTCCAAAAGTGAAGAATATTAAGTGGGTGCCCCCACAACCCACCATGAGATATAATGTGTTTTGGTATTTTTTGAATCCTACTTATCACTTTTTGTTTTAGTATAGATTTCTGATAATGATCTTACAGCAAGTAGCCTTTTTCCTTTTGGACAAGGAGATTGTTGACAATTACTTTGGTTGCTTCCATAGCAACTGGTTGCTGTTCATCTTTTATCATTACGAACAAAATTTCTTGTTTCTTCCTTGTTGGATATTTTGTCCTGGAAGATGATACCCATTTGCGTGAATTTTGTTTTGTAGTTAAGAAGGGGATGGCTTGGATTTATATCCTAATTTGTAGTGGCAAATTCAGTATTTTCTTAATGTTCACATATAGTATATATTTAAAAAATTGTTGATAAATTTACTAATTTTGTCGATGGAAAATGTGTTTGCTAAAAAATTTTGGGATATTCATGAAAAAATTTTTCCTCTAAGTTTTTTTTTTTTTTTTTTTTTTTTCAATTTTTGAGACTGTCCATGACACTTAACTTATATATGTGGATCCGCCTATGCCAATTTGCGATTTTCAATTAAAAAGCTAATTCTAACATTATTACTTTGAATAATTCCCAAGCGTGTAGAATTGTAGTAAAAAGATTACATGTTCCATGGAGAATTGTAGTTTACCTGGCAGATTAAGAAAACTGACGTTCTCAAATATATTTCCAGGATTATACCATTAAATTTCCTTTTTATATTATCTTGCAGGCAGTATTCTGGTTAGTTGTACCAAAATTAATCAGGGAAGAGCAGATCAAGCTTATAATGACTATACTGTTATTAATCTTCTTGTTCCAATTCCTCCCAAAGGTTTATCACAGTATTTGCTTGATGAGAAGTATGCAAAAGGTCACAGGTTACATCTTTGGCACCATTTGGTGGGGTTTTGGCCTTAATCTCATAGCCTACTTCATAGCCTCTCATGTAAGTTGCATTTTCACACAAACTTTAACAAGGGTTTGCTCTTCCATTGTTGATTTTGCATTTCATGATTTTGGTGTGCAGGTTGCTGGAGGGTGCTGGTATGTTCTTGCAATACAGCGTGTTGCCTTATGCCTTCGGCAACAGTGTGAGAGGAATGAGCAGTGCAAACTGTCTTTGTCTTGCTCAGAGGAGGTGTGCTACCAGTTTCTATTTCCAGTGGAAGCACTTGGAAATACTTGTGGTCGTAACTCAACAAAAGTTGTTGGAAAACCATTATGCTTAGATGTTCATGGACCATTCAATTATGGGATCTATCAGTGGGCTCTTCCTGTTGTTTCTAGCAATTCTGTTGTTGTTAAGATCCTTTATCCCATATTTTGGGGCTTAATGACTCTCAGGTAATTCAAAGCTCATCAGTCACACTCACAAAACTGCACCTTTTATATCAGTTTGTTTAAACATGATATTTCTGAAGCAGCAGAATCTTGGGGCAGGATGTCCTACGCCTGTATAACTGTCCTATCATTGGCTTTAAAATTTAATATTAACTTCTGATAAAAACCGCCCTTGAATCTTGAAATTTTTTCTTCACCATGTTCCATTTGCAGTACCTTTGGAAATGATCTTGAACCAACAAGTCACTGGTTAGAAGTGATCTTCAGTATATGCATTGTGCTTTCTGGATTGCTGCTCTTCACTCTATTGATTGGAAACATCCAGGTGAGTGGAAACACACTTAAACAATTTTCTATGGATATGTTAATATGGTCAAGTTTCCTAGCCAACTTAACTGACAATGGATCCTTTTTACTACCAAGGTTTTCCTGCATGCGGTCATGGCTAAGAAGAGAAAAATGCAGCTGAGATGTCGAGATATGGAATGGTGGATGAAGCGTAGGCAGTTACCATCCCGTTTAAGACAAAGAGTTCGCCACTTTGAACGTCAGAAATGGGCGACTTTGGGAGGAGAGGATGAAATGGAATTAATCAAAGACTTACCTGAAGGCCTGCGGAGGGACATTAAGCGCTATCTTTGCCTTGACCTCATCAAAAAGGTACTAATATAAATGGTAATAGGACATTACAAGTTCAACAAGACTAATTTGAGGCTTTCTCCAATGAATCCAATTCAACTGCAATTTCTTTCTCTCAGGTTCCTCTGTTCCACAACTTGGATGATCTTATTCTTGACAACATCTGCGATCGAGTTAAGCCACTTGTCTTCTCTAAAGATGAAAAGGTAGGAGCTTATGAAGTTTAATGTTATCTCTACCATTTTACAAAATTGTACAAGGTTGTTTAACTTGTTAATGTTCCCATGAAACAGATAATTAGAGAAGGAGATCCTGTGCAAAGAATGGTGTTTATAGTTCGTGGACGCATAAAGCGTAGCCAAAGCCTGAGCAAAGGCATGGTTGCAACGAGTATAATTGAGCCAGGAGGCTTTTTGGGTGATGAGCTGCTCTCTTGGTGTCTTCGCCGCCCATTTATAGACCGTCTTCCAGCCTCATCTGCAACATTTGTTTGTTTAGAGTCAATTGAAGCATTTAGTCTTGATGCCAACCATCTCAGATACATCACTGATCACTTCAGGTACAAATTTGCCAATGAGAGGCTTAAGAGAACAGCAAGATACTATTCATCCAACTGGCGGACATGGGCAGCTGTGAATATACAACTTGCCTGGCGGCATTACAGAATGAGGACTAGAGGTCCTATGGTTTCTGTTATGGAAAATGGAAACGGCAGTGACCGCCGGTTGCTACAATATGCTGCCATGTTCATGTCAATCAGGCCACATGACCATCTAGAATAAAAGCAGCTGCTGCAGTTCTTTGGTCATTCTGTACTGTCATCCAATAAAGTCTTATTTCCTTTGGCAGAATATTCAACATGGAAATCATGGGAACATTGTACTTGTATAATATGATAAACTTTTGGTAAGCTAAACAAATTTTAATAATCTCTCTCAACTCAATGTCTCTTAAAAATCCAACCGCAAGACTTTAGATTGAGTGTTCAAGGAAAGGATCCGAAGCTGGTCCTGCCTCAGAGTTCACTTTATACTTGGCTAGTAATATAGTAAAAGTTGACCTGAGTTCAGAAAATTTATTCAATCTGCTTTAAATCCTACTTGATTGAATCCAAAAGTCGGATGACTCAAATCAATAAGAATATAAAAAAAAATGGAAATGACTCAGTTGAAACTCATACTGATCCCAACCTGCCACCACTTCCTCCAACAAGTTGCCTTGAAGTTGATCATTCTTCACTGATTGTTATGCTAATGTTATAATTTAATCCAGACGGTTTTTAGTTTTAGTTAAATTCAGTATCATGATCCATTAAATGCCTTTATATCAACCCAACCCAACAGGACAATAACCTAGGATAAATGAAAATGACAAAAAAGAACTTTGATGATCCAAACAGTCCTATAAGTTTCAGTTATCCATGCCATCCCTCCTAACTGTATTTTGGTTGACATGGATGACACCCTTTATCTACATTTCCTGGAGGGGAGAGAAAGAGCTATGTTATTGCCTCATTTTGCTCCAAATATGGGGCTGAAAGCTGGAGACAGAACTCCTTCCAAATTTAGCACAGAATATCCAAAATATCTCACTATCAGTTTCTCTTTCCATCTGGGGGTGTAACTAAAACAATATGGAGATCATCATCCAGCATATCTCCTGGCCCCCCTGACACTTACACCTTTTGAAGAAATGAAAGCATTTTCTATGTTTTCCCAAATTTTTTGAAAAGGATTTTCAATACATTCATTGGGGAATCATAGGAATTGCTTCCATTCCATTTTTCTTTTTTGAGTCAGTGAATCGGAACTTCATGTTCAACCCCATTGGTACATTCTGTTTCTCTTGCACCCTCTTGTTCCTTTACACTTTGCTGGTTCTTTTTTTTTTTTTTTCTTTTATGTGCATATGAGGTAATCGGAGTAAATTTACAACAGCTGGTTATTCTTTATTTGGTTCTTATATGGAAACTAGGAAAAATATGTTCTCATATTTTCAGAAAGTACTAATTTCTTTTTATTGGTCTTTAATCATATATGAGCATATATATATATATATTTATCTAGGTTTCTTCAAAAATATCAGATTCAATTTTGCGCATATTATTGGCCTCCCAAGCCCCATGAAATTTATGCAGTTATCTTTGGGAATGCATCATTGTTTAGCATGTACCTTGGCATTAATGAGCTGTCACAGGTATCAGCCAAATGGGGTTGAAATTTACAAAGCAAGTGCCAGGAAAGGCTGGAAACACCACTCTAGTCCTCCAGAACCGAATGCTCTCTTATCTTACGGCAAGTTCTTTTATTCGGAACCTGGTGTCCAAGAAAAGAAGGCGGATGGTTGTTGGTGGCTATGATCTGGACATGTCATATATAACAGATCGTGTATTGGCAATGTCGTTTCCTGCTGAACATATGCGAGCAATGTATCGTAATCCTCTATGGCAGGTGAAGTCTGTGCTGGAAATGAGACATCAGGGGCATTACAAGGTGAAGTATGTACTTTGAATGTGAACAATCATGTTTCTCTATCTGCAATCTTTTAAAGTAACTTTTCGTCTTATTTGTGCAAATATTGTCTCTTTTCCTACTCATTGGCCATTGCATCTCTTACTCTCTGTGTTAGAAGCATAAATTGGCAGCCATTATCATCCTGTCCTAGGTTACACTAGGAGTAGGAAAATACAGAGTAGTTGTTCACTTGATTAATGAATGGCTGCAAAGTTCAATTAACATAGAAAACGTACATTACAAGATGCCCTTTCATTTGTTGATTATATATCTTCACTGATGACTTTTACGAAAACTACTTTCATTTCTACCTTACCTTTCCTTTTACAAATTTCCCCTAAAAAATTTCAGACAGAACTAATATTTCTTTGACAATTTCCCAGATCTACAACTTGTGCATAGAAGAAGACTATGATCCATCACACTTTCATGGCCGTGTTGAGAAGTTTCCTTTTGATGACAATCACGTTCCAAATTTCGAAATGATGAAGTTATTCTGCGAGAGTGTGCATTCATGGCTGTCAAATGACCCCAAAAATATTGCAGTCATACATTGCATGGTATTACCAGCATGCTTCTTTCTTTTCTCTTTGTTTCTCTTCAATCCAATGTCTGCTTTACATGATGAGTGATCATGCAGTCATCCTTTTTCTTTACACCCCAGACATGCCATGAGTCCAGGAGTCAAATCCAACACCTCAAACTTTCTTAAGGAAGAAGATACCACAAGCTTTTTTTGGTAAAAAGATACTGTAGTGTAGGGAAAAGAAAAGGGGTTGCAGGTACTGGGATTTGAACCTAGACCGGCTGGATGCCACTTCTTAAGGTGACTGTATGAACCAATTGGTTAAGCTTCGGGTTCGTATACATAGCTAGCTTTGACATCTCATTTCTGGTTGTTTTGATTCATTAATTATCTTAAAGATTTTCAGTAGGTTCGTTATAGATATAATGGAAATACAGGGTTCATTGCATTTATATGTCTTTGTATGAATATTTCTTGCAACTTTAGTGGTCACCAAGTGCAGACATTAGTCTGATTGCTGTTTTAAATGTATACAAAATTGTTTCCTTATAGATGTTTATCAACCTAAAAATGATGGTTGTGCCCCGTGGTGTTTATTTTTCTTTATCAGATTCAATAAAGTTCTCAAGCTTCACATCTTTTGAATTTGCAGGCAGGCAAAGGTCGAACTGGCTTAATGGTGTGTGCCTACCTTATTTACACTGGCATGTTAGCAGAGGAAGCATTTCAGCTATATGCCCAAAAACGAACTACCAACAACGAAGGAGTAAGTAGTTATTAAGTATAACAAGAGAATTTTGCAATGTGATAATAGATGATGAAGTAAGCTGCATCAGCTGATTGCTGTTAATGAAATAAAAACAACTAATCAGATATATATTCGGATTTATCAAAGAATTAACTGCTAGAAAAGATTGAAATTGCAGAACATTGTGACTAGTCAAAACATTGTAATGAACTTGTAACAAACATCATGTAACTCCAAAATTTTATATCAAGGAATGCACATCCTCACTGAATATCTTCATTACATTACCGCGCTTTGAATATTGGTTGTATTATGCATTCTCGCTGTTTTAACTTTCTGCACTCCTGCTGATAGGTCTCTATACCAAGCCAACGTCGGTATGTGGGGTATTGGGAAAAAATACTTTCTTTTCCTACGGGAGTTAGCAATGGACCTCCAGATGTGAACTTGCCTCAACCATGTAGCAGAGAATTGTGGCGGATTAGGCTTTATGACACAGTTAACACCACCTCTGTCTTCTTTGTGGTCTCAGAGCTCCAAGAGGTTAGTTCATTCATGCCACTGAGTCAAGTTGTAAATTCCACTAAAGTTTCATAATATCAAAAGAGGTTGGTTTCACATATCTTTAACCAAATCTCAAGAGCCAACTAGAAAATTTTGTAAATGATCAAGGAAACCTAAAATTAAGCCCAATTCAACATATTTTTCCTTCTATTATTAGGTCAAATTTGCAATGAGTGTGCATTGGCTCCTAATTAACAGCCACTTCAAACCTTAATAGTCATTAGTTCTTGTTGCCTGCATAAAGTTTAGCTGCTGTTTAAATGTAGGTTGACATGCTAGTTTTAGAACTTAGCATCTAAGTATTTGGTACTTGAGATTACTCGGGATTGAACCTGATCACTAGAATTAAAAGTCTAGTATTCTACCAATAAGACTACAAGGCTGTTGGCAATCAGTTTGTAATGTCATGAATTAGTATTTCTTTATTTTTGAAACAGACTTGAGGGATCTGAAGTTTTCCAAAATGCAATCATTTATCACTTGAAATGTTTTTTCATTTTCTCTTTAACTCTTGTTTTGTGGCAAGCATGTACGTTGGACTATTATTGTGATTCCATTCTCTACTGTTTCCTGATCAGTCATATGAAGTTTATCTCTATTTTCAGCAATTTTCTTCTCTTTATTTTCTCACAAGATATTATCAATTAATTTATCACCCTTATTCCACAGATTCCTGGTCAGTTGTACCATCCACCTGTGGAAGTTGCCAAGCGTTGCTGTAGAGAAATCACAAAAGGATGTGAGGCAAACTGCAGTCCTCGATACTTCTTGTCATTTGTTGAAGGGGACGAAGAAGGGACTACATCAGAATCAGAACCTCGTGTCGTTGTCCAAATGGACACAGAGAGTCCTGTATTATACCAGAAGACCTGTCTTGACTATCATTTCAGTAAACCTGTGCAAGTAAGTCACTTGCACCTGTATTCATTTATGTCTGCTTTGCTATAATGTATCATATGAAATTCTGAGTTAGGCTAAGAAAAAAACTTTGAAGAACCTAGCAGAATATTCAGGACTTATATCAACATTAGAGTAATTATTTAGCCGGATTTAACCTTATTTGTTACATTAAATTGAATGAAAAAACTGATAGCTTGGCTCAGTTGGTTCTTGCACCCATCCTAGGTGACATGTAGCAGTATGAGATTCAGATCCTAACACTTGCATCCCCTTCCTCTATTCCAAGTTAAGGCTTTCTTTGGATAAAAAGAACTGACAGTCGCGTGATTTGTTGATAGAATGCTGGATTTTTAGTTTCAGTAATCATAGTTAAATCCACAACTTCAAATATAAAAGAAAAAGAAATGAAGGAAACTATACTTCTAGTATGCGTGGAATTTTGTGCTTAATGTAAATGGTGAATTGTCTGGAAACATGTTGGGAATTTGGATTTGCTCAAAAAGTCTGGCTGGCATTTCTTCAAATTTATGTTCTTCTTCACCATTTAGTACAAAAGCATGAACATGATCATACTGGATTGGACAGGTTAGTGGAGATATGCGCATCATATTCTATCAAAAAATGATTGGAGGCCGCCTTTTTTATGCCTGTTTCAATACAGCCTTCATTAAAAACAGCTTGTTACAGGTATATTTATGGTTTCTTAATATGCTTCCCTGCTTTTAGAGACAAAGAAAAGGGAACAATTTTCTGTCATTCATCTGCATTTAACTTTGGCAGTTTACCATCCGGGATTTGGACAAAGTTGGGAGCAAAGGCAGATCAATTTGTGGCCCTGCCTTCTGCGTGGAGTTGCTATTTGGTCCTGCCAACCCGAAGAATTCGATGTTATGTTCATCTGATTTTGATAAGTAGTTACGAATTTATCCTGAAATCTAAAGTCTAGATTTGTTTTAAAACGATATGATGCAAACCTTGATTTGATTTTTCTGGCGAAACGGTCCATTTGATGGAAGTTGAGTTATATGGATCAACTGATACAGCAACCTGCTACATACTGATTCATTCTGTAATTTTTTTTCTTTCTATTTTGTCATCGATGGCAAGATACTAGGAATAACAACAAGTTTTGTACTCGATAGATTTGAGAGCTTTCCATAGAAGATGAGATTTATCTCAATTGTTTGACACTGTTTGCAGATATGTCAAACTGCATCAGCATCATCTATCCCCAAAAGTTTCCAGGCATTTCAAATTTCACCTTGTTTGACTCTTCCATGTTTTATTAAACATTCCCCATGAAGATGCAATGGAATTAGTAATCAGTTTCTGAAATGCAATCTCTTCCATCTTTATTCCAATGTTTGCAAGCTTTGTTTTCCTCAATTTTTTATCATGTCAAACTAGTAGTTTCAATGGGAAGGCAAGGAGTATATAGAGTCTAAAGACACAATGAGCTTATAACAAAATGTGAACTTAAATCTTTTCAGGTCATACTATCATGGTGAATTTATGATTAAAGTAAATGTTCATATGTATCTTCTATTTAATGATAATGTCTAATCAAGATTTTTTTTTTCCTGAAGTATCCACTTTTTGTAGTGAGTGTATTTTTTAAATCTCCAAAAAATATTTTTCTAAATTTTTTATTTTTCAAAATTTATGAATATTAATAGACAACCTACCTATCAATTTGCATCTTGACACTGCTTCTATCTATCCAAAAAACAAGTTACATTCTAGTAAATTTAATTCTTTCTAATAACCAAACCTCTTTATATGTTTTGATAAAGTTGCATTCGAAACAAATATATTGTTTCTATCCTATTCTTCCATTTTTTTTTCAACAAATGAGTATTCAAAGAGCATTCATGTTGATTAAAATTTTGAAAATTACATGTTCATAACGATTTACGGCAAAGTATTTTTTAAGAAGACAGAAATCAAGGAGTTAAAGTAAAATCGTAAATTAAAAAAAATTATTTTCTCTATTTTCTCTTTAATGTTTCAACAGAGGAACTTCATGTGATGGCATGCCGCCAACCTACTGCACCATCAACCTAAGTACTCAACATCGTAGTCTACAAAGACTTGGAAAAACGGAACACAATCAGCAGTTCTTCTTCATCATAAAACGACATCGTCCAACCCGCTATAAACTCCTCCCTAAGTCTCCCAAACATCCCAAAATATCTCTCTTTTCTTATTTCTCCCCAATGATAAAAGTCGAAAATTTTTCCCAGGAATAAACAGCCCTGTTTGTTTCTCAGGGAAAAAAAGGGAAAATTCAAATTCTTTTTAATCTTTCTTTCTTAAAAACTATGGCTACCCAAAAACCCCAAAGAACCCCACAAGAAATAGAGGATATAATCCTAAGGAAAATCTTCCTTGTAACCCTTAATGAAAACTCTTCTACTTCTGATCCAAGAGTTGTTTACCTTGAGATGGCAGCTGCTGAGATCTTAAGTGAAGGCAAAAGTCTTTTACTTTCACGTGATTTAATGGAAAGGATTTTAATTGATCGTCTCTCTGGTCAATTTCCCGATTCAGAATCTCCTTTTAATTATCTCATTGGTTGTTACAAGAGAGCTCATGAAGAAATCAAGAAGATTTCCAATATGAAAGACAAACCGCTGCGTTCTGAGATGGAGTCTGCTGCTAGACAGGCTAAGAAGTTGGCTGTTTCTTATGTTAGGATTCATCTGGGAAATCCTGAGTTGTTTTCTAATGGGAATTTAAGGGACAGTAACCCGAAAGCGGGTTCTTCTCTGTCTTCTAATTCGCCTTTGTTGCCATTAGTTTTTGCTGAAGTTTCAAGTGGAGTAATGCTTGATGGGTTTGGAGGGAATAAATTGGGAAGTGGGGTGGACTGTCCACCTGGGTTTTTGGAAGAGTTCTTTAAGGATTCGGATTTTGATACTTTGGACCCGATTTTAAAAGGGTTGTATGAGGATTTAAGAGGGAGTGTTTTGAACGTTTCAGCTTTGGGAAATTTTCAGCAACCTTTGAGGGCATTGTTGTATTTGGTTAATTTCTCTGTTGGTGCTAAGAGCTTGGTTAATCATCCCTGGTGGATTCCTAAAGGAGCTTACCTGAATGGACGTGCTATTGAAATGACTAGCATTTTGGGTCCGTTTCTTCATGTTAGTGCTTTGCCTGATCATACCATTTTCAAGAGTCTGCCTGATGTTGGGTGAGTTGTGATGCTGATTTTGTGTTTGTGGCACGCGTGTATGTGTATGTGCTGTTTGTGGTAATGCTTCTTTTAGTTGTGTGATGTTAATTGAGAGAGAGTATTACCTAATTATGTTTATATATTTAGCTACTATCATATTTAATTGGGTTCAAGACTTCTTGTGGCTATGGAGCAGATATCAAGGAGTTATTGAAAACATTGCCAGCATTGAAGATTGCAATTTTGCTTTGTGGAATTGTTTGAAACATTAAAGATTTGGACATCTGGTAAAATTTAAGGAGTTCAAACTAGCGCTGTCTGTGCATAGTTTACTAGGGCACTGATCTTGATGCTGTTATAATAGACAGTATTAGGAAGCATTTATATCAGGGTTGCTCATTTGAGCAAGTGTTGAGTGATGTTTCAGAATGGTATCCTGCCTGTGCATTTGTAAATACTTGTGAAAGGAAAGAGATTTTCAGTTTTGAGCTGGATGACATCAGAATGCCATTGTTTAATTACCTTGTCCAGCTTTGCTTGGTGCGGTTACCTAATAGAGATGTGCTGGGATAGTGGGCTAGCAATGGCAGTGAATGGCTGCCCTTGTCGTTTTGGTAATGGGGACTATTGGAATCTTTGTGGATGGCTGACTCAAAATTTGGTGCATGTGTCTTGGTTGCTCGTCTCAGTGTTTTTTGGGAGTGACCTCTAATGGGAAGATAGAGTAATTGTTTTCTCATTGAAGGCTGCCTTCCTGCCTGAATTTGGATTTATAGTTGGCTTTTGTTGATGTTGTCTAGTCTTGAACTGATGCTAGATTTTAACCTATAAGTTGTTTTTTTTTTTTTTACCTTATCATTATCCTCTACAACTGTACTGGAATAGTTCTTGTTGTTCACTGGAATAAGGTTGGATAGTTTGGTACTAAGTTGACTTATTTTTACGTCCATGTGATCTACTTTTCAACTTGTGCTTTGGTTTGATTAAATTTGATTTATTTTATACTACTAAGAAGATTTTCTCTTTTACATTTGAGAGAGGCTTGTTGAAGTGCTTGAGTTTGTTCCAGAGGATGATGTTTGATGCTGGTCTTTATTTATTTGGAAGCCACTTGATGGTTGAATTTCTTTATTACCAAGATGAAATATTGCAGGAACAAAACTTCTCCTCTCTTTCTTCTTCTTTCTATTAATATACTTTATGGATCCTTTGGAATTATAAGTTGTGATTTAAGATCCATGCCATTGTGTTTGTTTAATAGGTCAATTTTTTTTTCTCACCCTTAATAGTTTTATGCAATTATCTTTTTTTAATAATTTTTTCTATCAGCTTTTGCTTAGTAATAAATTGTATCTCTTGAAAATACAGCCAGCAGTGCTTCTCAGATGCATCAACCAGACGAGCAGCTGACTTATCATCTTCATTCACCACAATCAAGACTCTCATGAATACATTATATGCTGGTCTATCAGATGTTCTTCTGTGTCTCCTTAAAAACACTGAGACCCGTGAGAGTGTCCTCGACTATCTTGCAGAAGTCATCAATAAAAATGCATCAAGGGCCCATATACAGGTTTTCCTCCTTTATAACTTTTTGAGTTTCAGTAATAATGCATATCAATTATCAAGAGCTTAATTTTGGCTGTTAATACTGCATGCTGATCAATGAGAATTTGTTCTTTGGTTTGTTCTACCTTAGAATTTTTTAAATAAAAGCATGAGTCCTTTTTTAATGGTATTCCACTGATTATTTGATCCTTTCAACCTTTAGGAATATTTATATCTGGTTGTGTAGCTATCCTCTAGCCTCTTTGACAAGTGTTGTTGATGACATGTATGACAGGTGGATGCTATGTCTTGTGCTACTTCTGGCATGTTTGTCAATCTCAGCGCTGTTATGCTTCGACTTTCTGAACCATTTTTGGATGCAAATTTAACAAAAAGAGATAAAATTAATCCAAACTATGTATTCGACAGTAATCGTTTAGATTGGAGGTGACGGCCTTTTATTCCAATGGAGAGCATTTTGCTTCTAATTGTTATATGGTTTGAATTCTTTTCCTAAGTATTGATAGTGAACCTATGTTAGGGGGCTAACTGCACTGTATGCAACCTCGGAAGAAGTTGCTGAATGGATTAATAAAGATAATCTTGTGAAAACTGATGGGAGCAGACTACATGGTGATGGTGAAAATCATTCGCTGCAATCTCAAGAAGCTACCAGTTCTGGCAGTACCCTCAATGTGAAGCCAACCACAAGTTGTGGTGAAAAAGCTAAATATCCATTTATTTGTGAATGCTTCTTTATGACTGCTAGGGTACTCAACTTGGGTCTCCTAAAGGCATTTTCTGACTTTAAGCATCTACTTCAGGTAATGTATTACTGATCATGAGCTTTTCTGTTCCCTTGTTTTTTCTACTGATGAGTGAAATTATTTGATTTGCCCTTATCCAGGACATTTCAAGAAGTGAAGATACTCTTGCTACCTTAAAAGCTATGCAAGGACAGGCATCTTCTCCACAACTGGAGCTGGATATATCTAGGCTTGAGAAAGAAATAGAATTGTATTCACAGGAAAAATTCTGTTATGAGGCTCAAATTTTGAGGGTACATCCTGTCTCTTCCCCTCTTAAGTGTGTCCGCACACATGACACAGTGACAATTACATATAGATTTACTTGTCTACTGAACACTAAAATGAATTAATGTATTTTCTGTTACTTGGAAGCTTGGTTATCTTGTAGAGTCTTAGGTGTCAAACTTTGAACCATTGCATGCGCCACTTTGATTAGTTGTGATCACTTGTATCCCCCTTTCTCCTTCTGGCTTATTCTCCTCTACACTGAAAAAAAAAAAAAAAGAAGATTCCATGTGCCACTTTCTTTGTACTTGTTACCAGTGCCCCTTGCCTCTATGGATCCTTTCTCTTTGTTGATTTCCTTCTTCTTCCATATTAGCATTTTTTTTCTACTGGAGCATGAGATTTTCTATTTAAATAATTGTACTTTTTTATGATTGTCTTTTCTTTGCTATTGAGATATTGAGAAAAGGAACAATTATAAATTTGGTAGTATTTTGAATTATTGCTTGCTTCTTTTCACAAGGATGGGGCACTTATTCAACATGCACTATCATTCTATCGACTAATGGTCGTTTGGTTAGTTGGCTTGGTTGGAGGATTTAAAATGCCTCTACCATCTACTTGTCCAATGGAATTTGCTTCTATGCCAGAGCACTTTGCGGAAGATGCCATGGAACTATTAATATTTGCCTCTCGAATTCCGAAAGCTCTGGATGGGGTTTCACTGGTAGGTTTTAGATTAGATAGCTATGTGCTCTATTATACCACAAGTTCATTCTTATTATTACAGGTTTTATTTAATTATTTATTTTGCACTTTGCTTGGCAGGATGACTTTATGAATTTTATTATTATGTTTATGGCAAGTCCCCAATTTATCAAAAACCCCTATCTCAGAGCAAAAATGGTTGAAGTTTTGAACTGTTGGATGCCCCGTGGAAGGTAAATTCTATCGCATTTGAAAGATATACTGTTGTCACATGTTTCTCACTTAAGAAATGTTCCCTAAGTTTTACACTACTTTGTTTCTTTCTTTCCAGTGGTTCATCTGCCACATCTACACTATTTGAAGGGCATCCATTGTCTTTGGAATATCTTGTGAGAAATCTTTTGAAATTATATGTTGACATTGAGTTCACGGGTTCTCATACACAGGTAATTACTACACATTAGAAGTGATCAAAAGAAATGGTTTGCTAACAATTTAGGTATAATAGATATCTTGTTACCCTTTGTTTTTCTATTACAATTTCTTGACTTTTCATTGTTTCAAGTGTTGTTGTGGACCACCTTCAATGTACTACACTGGTTGTTTCTTCTCTATGTGCAGTTCTATGATAAGTTCAACATCCGCCATAATATTGCTGAACTTCTTGAGTATCTTTGGCAAGTTCCTAGTCATCGTAATACTTGGAAGCAGGTAGGGTCTTCTTCATGGTCTTGTACATGTAGGGGTGAGCAATTGGTTAATTTGGTTAGAAATTTCCCAGAACTGAGTTAACTGAAATTATATAAATGATTAATTGAATCAATTGAACCTTTTGAACTAACCGAGTAACCGAAATACATCGGTTAATTCGGCTGGTTAATTGATTAACCTAGATTTAACAATTGCTTGGAATCTAAATTTCACTAAATCAATATTAAATACTTCATGTCCTAAAAAAATGCTAAAAACATGTTATTGCTGCATGTCTTAAAAAAATGCTAAAAATATGTTAAAGGTGAGAAGGAAAGAATGAAGTTAACAATAACGTAAAAGTTAAAAACATTAAAATGTTCCAGCAAACATAAATAAAAGTACACTTAAATATTCCAACAAGTAGCAAACATAAGCAAGGAAATATTAAAATTGTTCCAACAACTTCAAGACAAGTACTAAATCTATTAAAATGTTCCAACTTCCAAAAAGGCAACAACAAGGTAGCTACTTCCAAGTTCCAACAAGGCAACAACACTTTACAAAGATTTAAGAAAACTCCCAAAGAGGCATGTAAAGGAGTCTAAAATATAATCAACATTGATTAAAAAAATTTAAATCACTAAAGTTAAAACATATAGAAGATTACCTCTAAGCTCAACTGATAATGCACCTTTTTTCCTAATCAATTGTAGGCTGCAATGCAATCCTTGATAAACCTAAAAATGCATAAAGAAAAATAGTACAACTAAAGTTAAGCAAAGAATTAAAAGAATGCTAAGAAATAAAAACTTAAGAAAGAAGAAAGATTAAGTGATATGTATTAAAATAGTACCCAAATCATTTTTTTTCAAGCTCTTCCGTTTCTACCTTCATGACATCTAGATCTAGACGTGATGGATCTTGTAGCCAATTTTGAGCACAAATAGGGACTTGTGCCACCTTAGGAGTTAAAAAACTCCTATATGCATAAAGCACAAGAGGATTTAAAAGCAACTGTGGATATAGGAGTTGCCAATACATCACAAGCCAATTAAGAAAAGATGGGAAACCTATGACTATAAATCCAGAATATTTAAATCATCATCATCATCAAGATCTTGACTCAAATACTTATCCAATTCTGATTTTTGTCTCACGCATTCACTTTCAACCCTGCACTTTTTGATCTCTATATTCCCCCAATACTTATCATACTTATCCTGCATATTTTTTGGCCATTGTACCCAGGACAACATCACCACTTAATTGCCAATCTTGCAAAAGACAATAAACGCCACAAATTAAAAAAAAAAAAGTTGTTAGCAGACATACAATGAACTTGAAACTTTTAGGGTTAGCTCATAGAAATGTTACAAGAAAAGGACTAACCTTGTAACATTTATGCAATCATCACTATCGGGCAACCCATTTCCCAAGACCAACTCACCTTTAAAATAAGGATCTATCTAACCAAACCTCTTAAAAGCCCTTTCAAAGTTTTGAGCTGCATCCAATATCAAGTGGAATTCCACCTAGTGCTAACATCTAAGCACAAAAAAATTCTTGGATTGAATCTTTTCTATCTCAACATTCTTTAAACTTTTGCAACCTAGATGGTGATTGCCTCACATGTTTCACTGCCCCTCTAACACGAGCAATTGAATCATTATGTTCTTTTAACTCGTCACTAACAACTAGGTTGATAATGTGTGCAGTGCATCTTATATGAAGATATTTGCCTTGTACGATACTAGTTCTTACTTGGTTGAATTTTTTCTTCAAGTATGATATTGCAACATCATCTGAGCTAGCATTATCAACTGTAACAGTAAAAACTTAATGAATTCCACAATCATGCAAACATTTCTCTGTTGCCTGACCGATCAACACCTCTATGACTAGAAATTAGTAAAAAGTCTAATATCCTTTTATTTGACTTCCAGTCATTGTCTACAAAGTGTGCTGTGAGACAGTTAGCTTTTTGCAATGAGGTCCAAGTGTCCGTAGTAGGGGGATACCCTTTTTTAAGAATACTTTAAAAATTGCTTCAAGCAAGTCTTTTCATCTATGTAAAGCTGATAACAGTCCCTAGCAATGGTCCATTGTGATGGAATATGAAACCAAGGACATACAAGTGACATGCGTTTCTTAAATCCCTTTCCTTCCGCATTCCTTCCGCAAACTTAAAGAGCAACTCATCTAAAATGGTCATTTAGCTAGCCTTTGCTAATGGACTCTTGATCAAATTTCCAACTACCTAGAAACCCATCTCCTGAATTAAAAACTAATTTTGCTTGGCTATGATCTGCAGTATGAGATGTCTTTTTACAAACTTTTTGATGAAAATTCAGAGAGGTTCCATTTAGTTTCCAATTAGCACAAAATTCTTTATTAGAATAATTGCATCTAGCTTAGTGCTTACCTTCCTCATTCACAAATCTGGTGAAGTGATTCCACACTTCTGACCATGGCTTACTTGACTTTCTCCTCTTCTGGAGCTGGCAGCTTGATTAGTTGCTTGAGTTCCAGGTTGAGTAGATGCAACATCCTTTGGTCTTATTTGTGCCTCCCACTTGGTTCGACTGGGACATCTTCAAAGAAATAAAAATATTCAGGTTAGACAAATAAAAATTTTTATAAAGAAAAACAAAACTAACTAGAGCACCAGTTTAGAATATAAACAGAATTTTACAAAAAATATTTCTAAGCTTTCCTATGTTAAGAAGAAAATTAAACGCGATCCTACTCATGTTAACACCAACAAGCAATTTTTCCTGTTTTAGCTTTCTCATAACATGCGTAAAGTACAATTGTTATACCAAGAATTTGTTTTTAAAAAGAGTTATTGAAGAATTTACATTTCTAGCTTTGTTCTTAATTGCAAACAAATAAATAAATATATTTAGGCTGCCACCAAACCTTGATATTCAAGTATGAATCTGAATCTAGACAACCCTAAACTTAACCAAGGAATAAACATCATATAAGCAAAGAAAAATGAAAACGGGTAGCCTGAAATCACTAATCTGGCAGCAAAGGAAAATATAGGAGCAAAGGAAAACACAAGTCAAACAAAAAAAAAAATAGCAGAGGTAAAGTGCACTTACTGTAACTCTAGGCTGTTACTTGTGATGCAAATGGTGAGAAAGAAATGGCATGATAGAAACAAAGTAACAAAGAAATTGGTTGTGAGGCACTCTGAGTGTGGATATTTTGGTGAAAGAAGCAAAGGATGGTGGTGGATTTTGTGGGTCTGTGAGTGGAGTGAGCAGTGAGTGACTGACCTGCAGCAAGCAAGAAAACCCACAAAGCCAAAAGCCAAAGGAGAAAGCGTTGGGTGGCTGTTGTGGGCGTGTTGTGTGTGGCTACTAGCTAAGGTTTTGCTATTTTATTCCACGGTTTGATTTTAAGACATGGATAAAATCATAAAATGGATATTTGTTATTTGATACTGAAAAAGGAAAAAAAGAATATTAAGGGTTAGTATAGTAATGCTGCTGCTGTTGAAAAAAGTTTAAGTTGAAAAAAAGTGTGGTAAGAAATTTTAAGTACTTGGTATTACTGTGAAAAAATGCTGTAAGTAATAGAAATATCTGAAAAGATATTTCTAAAATAATAAAATATTATAAATAAAGGGATAATGTAGTGATTTTCTATCCCAAATGCACTTTTCACAGCAAAAACACCTCTCGAGGAGATTTTGGGCTTGGGTTTGCAAATCAGGTTTTTAAATTGAAAAGCCATATTTTTCCGTTGTTTAACATTGAAGTTTGTCAAAGCAGCTTTTGAATGTAAAAGCTACTTTTAACAATAATGCTAACTAGGCTTTAATGGGCTTAGGTTGATGGACTTCATGTTAAATGAACTATTTAAATTAAATGGAGTTCAGCCTTCATGGACTATATAAAAGTAAAATATTAAATCGGTTAATTGAGGAAAATTTTTCGAAACCATAACTGACCGAATTAATCGAATTGGCTGAGAGCACTTCCAACTTTAACCAATTAACCGACATAAAACCCAATTAACCAAATTGCATAGATAGATGTGGTTAATTAGGTTTTAACCAAAAATTGCTCACCCCTATGTGCATGTAGCACTTTCTATGGTTTGTGTTTTAATTAAACAATCAATGTATTTTCAAATTTAATTGAAATGTAATGCGCCCTATCAGATTGCTAAGGAAGAAGAAAAGGGTGTTTACCTGAATTTCTTGAATTTCCTGATCAATGATAGCATCTACCTCCTTGATGAAAGTCTGAATAAAATTCTTGAACTCAAAAAGCTTGAAGCTGAGATGTCAAATACTGCAGAATGGGATCGCCGGCCAGCTCAGGAGAGGCAAGAGAGAACTCGATTGTTCCACTCCCAGGAGAACGTCAGTATTCCTTTTCCCCCCTTTTCATGTGTACGCATGATTCAAGTTTCTGAATTTAGACTTCAATTAAACATATATTACTGATTATTTTCAGATTATACGGATTGATATGAAGTTGGCTAATGAGGATGTCAGTATGCTGGCATTTACATCTGAGCAGATTGCAGCTCCTTTTCTACTCCCTGAGATGGTAACGTCTCTTCAGCTGAACCTATGCTTGTCATCTGTCAAATTTATGCTGACAAGTTGCCTCTGGTTTTTTGTTTTTGTTGAAGTTTACCTTGTTGTCTCCTTTTTTTTTAGTATATCAGTTTTCGTTCCTTGATTCCTTTTTTCCAGGTTGAACGAGTGGCGAGTATGCTCAATTACTTTTTATTGCAATTAGTGGGCCCTCAAAGAAAATCTCTTACTCTGAAAGACCCTGAAAAGTATGAATTCCGTCCAAAAGAGTTACTCAAACAGGTTGGCAAAATGTAGAATTTTCATTTGGGTATCTACTAATACGAGGAGGAAGGAAGAAATTAAGGATTTGCTCAAAGTCACTTTGATTTTAACTGATGTTTTTTGTGCTGCCAATTGCTTGTATTATGTTTTGTGCCAAAAGTTGGTGCATTGATGATGAATGGAAAGAGATGCACTAACTTTTATTTTACTTATTTGAAGATTGTCCACATATATGTTCATCTGGCAAAGGGTGATGCCAAAAACATATTTCCAGCTGCCATCTCCAGTGATGGTCGTTCATATAATGAACAGGTATTTGTTAGCTTTGGTCAAGCTTTTGTTAGTTTAAGTAATGAGAGGATTTTCGTATACTTATTGGGGCCTGGTAGTTATTAAAGCACAATCTGATAAATTCGGTTTCGTTCCAGTTGTTTAGTGCTGCAGCAGATGTTCTTTGGAGAATTGGTGAGGATGGGAGGATTATACAAGATTTTATTGAGCTTGGTTCAAGGGCCAAGGTTGCAGCTTCTGAGGCCATGGATACTGAAGCCGCCCTTGGAGATATACCTGATGAATTCCTTGATCCAATTCAAGTATGTCTATTTACCTCTTGTCAAAGTTTGAAGCTATTCTTGTTAGTGATATTTCAGCTATGCTATTTCTTTTCATTTCTTTTCTTTTATATAAAACCTTTAATGGAGTTCTGCATATCACATATTTTGTTTAGTTTTGGGGTTGGAGATTTTTGCGCATTTGTTGAGTACGTTGTCAAAATGGAAAAGAAAGAAAAGATTCACTGACTGCAAAAATACTTTCTTTCTTGCAGTATACTCTGATGAAGGATCCGGTTATCTTACCATCTTCAAGGATCACAATAGACAGGCCTGTTATCCAGAGGCATCTTCTAAGTGATAGTGTACGTTCTAACTCTTATAAGGATAAAAGTTTCCCTAAATAATTAGTTCTATAGATAAATTGTGCTTATTAATTTGATATGATTGCAGACTGATCCATTCAGCCGATCTCATCTTACAGCGGAAATGCTGATTCCAAACACTGAATTGAAGGCAAGAATTGAAGAGTTTATCAGGTCCCGGGAGTTGAAGAGGCATGGAGAAGGCTTAAACATTCAGAGCTCCAAGGAAGCAATACAACCAACAAGTGGGGAAATGTTAATTGATTAGGACCGCCTTACAGTTCATATTTTTGTGAATGGTGGAAAGATTTACAGGTGCAATTTATTTATTTCAAATGCAAATCATATATTATATACTTTACTGAGAAGTCCATCAACGTAATTGGGAAACTCTTTTAAGAGTCTTTTAGACTCTTAAAAGTTTCTTAAACAACACCGCACAAAGGAAATTTCCTTATGAAAACAAACAGATGTATGAAGAATTCAGCTGTTTTATGCATTAAAATGAACTTGGTATCGAGAAGTTTGCAGTGGCTCCAAAAAATGTAAGTTGGTTCGAAAATGATTAGAATTCTGCATTATCATTTTCTAGTTGGGTTCTATATCAGTTTCCAGAACAGGTAGTGTTTACTGACTCATTCTAGAAATGAATTATATTTGATGCATTGAATCACAGTTGATGCAAATAGAAAGAAAAAGGCTGACTTAAACAATCTTACTATTTCCTTTTTGTTCATGGTAAAAATGTTTGAAGATAATAAAAATTATGAAAAGAACATTCAACTACAAATGTCCTTAAATCATAAATCCTCATAACTAGGCTGTGACAAACTACCAATTTGCCTCCTCTAACTTCAGTGCATTGCATCTAACAACTCTAGCTCAACTAACTCAATCACTTGCTCCTGTTCTTCGGTGGCTTAAAATGAATTCATCAAACTGTTTTTTCCTTTCTTGGCAGCCACATCTATTGAGATTTTAGAGTTTTAATTTTTACTATAGTAAATCATACATCAAGCACTTGACTACATCACAGCCTTGATATGGATATAGTGGCCTTCCGCTAAGCATACTCGTTAGCTATGCCGGTTGCGCTATTATTATGACGCAATAAGAACTCAGCATGTAAGATTTGGATTTCTTCCTCATTCAGATCACAATGACAACCCTGTGTTGCATGAAAATATGTAATTACTATATGTTGCAGCAGATAAAAAACTTCTTGTGGCAATCACTATCATTGCAAATACTAGCCGCATGCATATCAAAGAACCTGTGTCCCCAAAGGAACAACGACACCATTAGAACTTAGGACACTTGAACTTGGAAATCCCTAATCAAACCATAGGAAAGGGTTAGGGTGCATTAGTGGAGATGGCTATCTCCAGTTACATAGCTCAAGGCTTAATGGCACTCATTATGTAAATGTCTAAAACTTGAACGAGGATTTTAAACATGTGAGAGTAAACTGGAATGAACAGATTAATTCAACATTCCTCTGTTTGGTACACATCCAAAAAACTCTCTGCATCTTGAATGGAGACTCTAACAATGTAAAAGTGAACTACAAACATCCTACATACATAGACACATGACATTCGTAAGTGAACAAGAAAAGTAAATTTGGTGTCTCATCACAAACGTAAGTATGGAGAAATAGTTTCAGTCAGAGATTTGTGCACATATTTTCTACTATCTCTGTAATCCCAGAAGATTCAGAAAAAGATAGAACAATTAAAATGGGCATATCACTAAGATATCTATGAATTTAGGCAGAAAAGATTACCAGGCGAGTTGTTCTGTCACAAACAGTATGGTGCATGTGTCACGTGGCCATTATCCTCTCCCCTCAAAATCGGTTTATCAAGGTGTGCAGCACCAATGTTCTTATAATCTAGTGACCTTCATTTCATGTCTGATGTAGAATTGAAATACCCTACTTACTCTTCTTTGGAGCACTTGGCGTTACATTCCTCGTCACGGAGGCTAGCCATCCTGTCTATCCCCTCTGAGCGCTTGGTGTGGATCAAACGATCCAGAGCCTACTCTGATATCACTTGTCATGTGACTATTACCCTTTCCCCTTAAAACTGACTTATTAAGGTGTGCAACGCCAACGTTCTTATAACCCAATAACCTTCCTTTCATATCCAATATGAGATTGGAGTACCCTACACACTCTCTTTAGAGCGTTTGGTGTGACACATGACTATGCCTGCAGCCATCGAAATTTTGAATGCAAATCTGACAGTTCCAGAGCCTCATCACTTAATCCCCTGCAATCAGGGCCTCACAAACCTCAATTAATATAGCAAGAGAAGAATGGAGAGAATTATTGTCCACATTTCAGAAGCAAAAATAACATATATTTATATCACAAGACTTGGTATATAGGCTTCAGATGCACTTGGAAATGAGAAAATAAAAAATAAAAAAATTTAATTGTTTGGCCTTGTCTCCCTTAATTGTTTTCAGTTAGAAATTTGATATTGTTATGAACTATGGAAATTTTAAGTCAGAAAACAACTACTAAATTCTAATGCTAATCATATACTGAATTTCAGAAGCTAACAAACTACGATAGAAAATTATTAGAAATTTTACAAATGTAAATAATCTATTTTCATTCCCAACTACAATTGCAGTTGGCCTCCATGTCGGATATGGATACCTGCAAATAGAAGCAAATGGTCAGTGATGCAAATATCCATCAAGTATCCAGACTCAGAACGTTAGAACTTTGATCATCAAGGGCGATACACTTGTTAAAGATTCTATATTGTCAGTGACTGTCAAAACGTCATTTAAGAGGAAAAAAGACGCATCTGATAAAGGATAAAATACATTTATTTATCCTAAACACCAATATTATAGTAAGAAATACCACCAAAGATGGAAAATTATCAATACCGCAACCATTCCTACATGGGTCGTGGCTATTCCATAACCACGTGATTTTAAAACTTCAAAGCACTCTTTGGCAGATTTCAACCATTTCTCTGCACCCATGCTAATATGACGGTTGTCTCTGTATCTGCGATACACAAATGATGTAAGGGAAGCAATTGATAAATCCAATGTTCAAATGAAAATAACTGAAAACACAATACAAAAAGCTAATCACACTAGCAATTCACTCCAATACGAAACACTAATTATGCATAGCAACATAAAACCCTCAAATTAAACAACCATCACCTAGAAAGCAGACCCTTTTGGCCTCAAACGTCTTACAAGCTTTTCTTTGGTCACATGACACCACATGAACTGATTGCAACCCAAGTGCATCAGCAAACCTGAACGTGGCCGAAACATTGCCAAAATCACACAACCCCTCCACCACCAAGCAAAATGAATAGCTTCTATTTCTCACCACCCTCTTCAACCTTTCTTTCCTCTCCCCCATCAAGACAGGTCCCACCGCCCCTATAACCTCCCTGCTGCTCAGGTACTCACTCCCGCACCTAAACCTATCCAAGGAAACCACCGCTTACTGGGTAATTCCATCCCAGATTTCATCTCCATTTTCATCAACCTTGAAACATCATCTTGGCAAGTCAGCAGGTGCTCCAATTTGTCCTTTGCCAAGTCTTCAGGGGATTCATCTTCCAAAGGGGCTACTTCTGTACCGCCGAGAACAACCTTGTTCGGATTCTACTAGAACTAATTCCACTGCATAAAGGAACACCATTTAACCAAAAAGGAAACGAAATTAAGATGATTGAAAAGATAGTTTCTTTCTAATAAACTCAACCATATCCGGGTCTTGCACCCAACCCCTCCCTCAAAAAGAAAAGGGAAATGGGTCAAAAAGGCACTGCATTGAACCAAAAGAACATGAAATTAAGAAAAATAAAATATGGGTTTTTTGATCTAGACTCAATCATACCTCTGTCCTCCATAGTTTTTTTTTTTTAATAAAAATAAAGTGTTAATATTTGATACATTTAAAATTTTAATTATTTAAGTGTGATTAGTTAGATAATATATATATATATATTTTTAATTATTTTTTTATTTTTTTAATATATTATAGATATATCTCACTCAATACGTAATTAGAACTGTACATCAATATTGCATCAAAAACTAGCTCCAAAGATAATAGGGACATTAATCAGTGAGGTGAGAAGAGAGAGAGAGAGAGAGGAGGAAAAAGGCTTAGCTGACTCTTGTTCACAAGAAAAGCGGTACCGTTTTAGTATCTTTTGTTTTTTGTATTTCTTTTACAGTTTAAGTGATTAGTGTTAATATATTAGTTAAGCAGACGGGTGACTCTTGTTTTGACATATATTCCCAAAATATGGTGGCTAGGATTCACAGCACAAATTTAAAATTATTTTAGAAAATTTTTAGTTTTAAAAAGGGAGAATTGTATGTACTTGAAGCAAGAAATAGCCTTGATTTAAACTTATGTTCCTGGCTAAATTGGCATTAATGGAGCAACGTGATTTGACTCCAAGACAATAGATTGGCATAAATTAGTGAAAAGTTTTTTGTTTAATCCAACCTTGGTTTCTTAACCTATAATCCATGTGCAGGATGCTGCAGTGAACATGTTACTGAGCATATTTTATACCCGTTTGCAGCTATTTAATGATATTAACATCGAATGTGTTTGTTATAAACATATTTTTTCAGGTGCTGTCAAATGTCACTGAAACTGCAGTCAAATGTCTCTTTAATTCGTCTTGCTATAATTCAATTTCCAACAACTAGCTCAACAACTAAAACAGATTGGAAATGGTTTGATTTACTTATCTTCACTTGGCCATCAAAAATAGAACTGTTTGGTCTTAACCAGGAACCAAACCAAGTTGGAAATCGTTAGCAGGTTAACCGTTTTTCTGCACCCTGTTGCAAAAATCAGGTCATTCCTTGCATTATTTGATGCTCTTAATTGCTAAATCCATCTACACAAGTCGACAGTATAACAGTAAAAAAGAAAGTGCATCTATAAATTTATATTAGAATACTGCATATCCAACATGAAACACAGTCATCAGTTCATATTTGCAGCTGCAATCAGACAAAAAATGGGAAATCTCGAGCAGATCTGGTCATGGTCAGTAGGAGGGAATTCATCAAATTGGTTAAAAAAGTTGAAGGCTTGGAAGGTTTCTGCCCTATTATAATCAACAATTCTTAACTTATATCTTATCTTGCTAACTGTTCCCTTCATTATGAAGAAGCAGAATCAGCGGCAATAATGTAGCTCCTGTCTTCAATTTCATCGAGTCAATATTGAGATTTTCAATCTCATTAGAAGAGAATAATTTAACTTCATCCACTTTGAATGTTAGTTGATTAAAAATCTTCACCTGCCTGTTTGGTCAACTGTGTCGCAAGGAGATGCTAGCAAAACCTACCAAACTTTCAATATTAAAATTCCTGTCCCAATAGAAGAAAATTTCAATGTTAAAATGCCTGTCCCAATAGAAGAAATTTATCATTGAGAGAATCCATCAATATTTATGTGGTCCTATGCATAAATGCTTCTCTGTCCATTCATTAGAAGAGAATAATTTAACTTCATCCACTTTGAATGTTAGTTGATTATAAATCTTCGCCTGCCTGTTTGGTGAACTGTGTCGCAAGGAGATGCTAGCAAAACCTACCAAACTTTCAATACTAAAATGCATTTCCCAATAGAAGAAATTAATCCTTGAGAGAATCCATCAATATCGAAGTGCTCCTATGCATAAATGCTTCTGTGTCCATAAGTTTCGGAAGAGCCTTTACCTCAGACATTTGTCTAACCAAAATGTCGATTTTCAGACGTTCTGACACATCCCAGCCTCACATTGCTCTCTTTCCAAGTGCCGGAATGGGTCATCTGGTCCCTTTCCTCCGCCTTGCTTCTATGCTATTGTCCCATAACTGTAGGGTAACTCTTATCACTACCAAATGTACTGTATCAGTAGCCGAATCCACGCATATTTCGTTCTTTCTTTCAACACATCCAGAAATCAAGCATATTGAATTCCAAGTCCCTCCGATGCAACCTTCCAATACTGCTACCGATGATCCTTTTTTCATCCAATTCGAAGCTACTAGCCGTTCTGCCCATCTTATTCATCCTTCTATAGCTTCTTCATCTCCACCTCTCTCTGCCATCTTTTCTGATCTCGTAGTAGCATCTGGTGTCAACAAAGTTGCTGTTGGTCTTGGAATTCCTAATTACGTTGTATCCACCACTTCTGTCAACTTTCTTTCTCTTATGGCATATCTGCCAATCCTGACATCTGATGCTGCTAAACTGACTGGTTCCACTGAGATTGAGATCCCAGGCCTAACCCCACTGCCTATATCAAGCATTCCACCTCCATTCTTCAACCCTGATCATCCTTTTACGGGTAGTATTCTATCAAATGCCAGAGCTCTCCCTTATTGCAAAGGAATTCTAATGAATACCTTTGATTGCTTTGAGCCTGAAACTCTTTCAGCAATCAACAATAAGAGAGCTTTAAGCAATCTCCCACCAATTCTCCCAATCGGACCATTAGAAATTTGTGAGCTCAAGAAGGATGAGGGTCGGTATCTACCTTGGCTAAACAACCAACCAGCAGAATCTGTTGTGTTTGTTATCTTCGGAAGCAGAACAGCCATGTCAAAAGATCAAATAAAGGAATTGAGAGATGGACTGGAAAAAAGTGAGTATCGATTCCTTTGGGTGCTCAAGACAAAAAAAGTAGACAAAGATGATAAAGAAGATTTAGAAGACTTAATAGGCTGTTCATTTCTACAAAGAACAAAGAACAGGGGGATGGTTTTAAAGGAGTGGGTGAACCAGCAAGATATTCTTGCACATCCTGCCATTGGAGGCTTCGTAAATCATTGTGGGTGGAACTCAGTGATGGAAGCAGCTCAGAGAGGGATTCCAGTGCTGGCATGGCCTCAACATGGGGACCAAAGAGCGAATGCGGAGGTTTTGGAGAAGGCCGGGCTTGGAATATGGGATAGGACGTGGGGCTGGTGTGGTCAGAGGTTGGTTAAACAAGATGAGATTCAGAAAAAGATCAGCGAGCTGATGACAGATGAGAAGCTGAAGAGTAGAGCCAAAAAGGTAGGAGAAGAAGCTAGGAAAGCCACTGGAAATGGTGGGAGTTCCAAAAAGACAATCACTGAAACCATTGAATCGTTAAAGCAAAACAAGAGAAGCTGAGTCTTTTTTTTTTTTTTTCAATTTCTTCTCAAACTTCCTGATTGTTTTAGGTTCTCTCAAAAGAGAAACAAAATTTAGAATGGATGTTGTTGAAGCAGGAATTTTCTCGACTCAAACTAACCCTCTGAGTTCAATTGGAATTAGTGGAACAGTCTGATGCAAGTCAATACATTAGAAAATTTTAGTAAACTGTTTTAATTTCACTTTTCTTAACATATAAACCATGTGAAAAATACTTCCAAAAGTTATCACTCTTAATGATTGAAAAATATTACAGCGTAAGATCACCGAATTCTTACCGAACTTAATAATATAATCATCATGTAAAAGATGCTATAACAATTGTGTTTTTTTTAACTTGTCTTAAGATGCAGACCATGTCAAAGATAACAACAATGTATTGTTCAATTGATAGCAATTCCCTCAGGACCTCAACTACTAGCCATGCAGGAAAAGATCAACAGCCATCCAAGATATAAGAATTAGTGGCTGGTTAACAACATTAGATATTAAACTCCCAAGAAATCAAGAAGATTGAGACAACCACTTTAGCTTAACAGGGGAACAATATAAGCACAATGCTGATCAATGCACAGAAACAATAATATATTGAATGTATGCTGAAAATCTAAGTAGTGATTTAAATTCTATCATCCGTGAAAATTTTCTGTCAATAATAGGGTCATATTTGAAAATTTTTCTTTTAATTATATTTAGTTACCAATTAAATTTTTAATGTGTCAAATCAATATAAAATCAATCAAAATTAAAAAATTCATAATTTTAACCAATTAGAATTCTCCTATAAATCATTAATTTTATTTTTAGATAAATTAAAATAATTTAGAAATAAAATCATATTATGGATAGTAAAATTCATAAGATTAAATGAATCGTCCAATCAAATTTCATTTATTTATAATTAAATTAAAAAAGAGATAAAACCAAAGAATTTAAATTCTTTTAGAACTCTCTCACCTAAAATCACCAAATACAATAAAGGAGAGCTCTTTGAGACATTTGAAGATTGAAAAAAAAAAAAAATTTCTTATAAACAAATCTCTTGGATAAGATAGTTGACTCTTGGATAAGGCAGTTGAGAATAAAAAATATTTGCAGAATCAAAGTCTCTCGTCCCCAAAAGTTTAATTGAAAAAGATCTCAAGAACAAAGTCTTTAGATTTCTTTCAAAGAAATCGAACAAGATAGATTTGAATATAAAAGTCTTAACATTCAAAAATTCTTGAATGTCTCTAATTCCAACAAAATCTTTAGATTTTCTAAAAACAAGTCCAAGTGCAATCGAAGAACAAAGTCATCAAAAAATATATGAAAAACAAAGTCTTCAGATTTCCTACAAACAAGTTCAACCAAGAATATCTCTAGATTTCTTACAAACAAAGTCTTCAAAAATATCTTTTGTTCATGTCTACAGAAAAGTTAATTTTCTAACTCCCTGGCTAAGCAAGATGCATTCCGCGACCATGACTTGATTGACTGGTTATAATTTGTTATCCCTTTTTATTAATAAAATTTTGCTTTAATTTAAAAAAAAAATCAATCAAGAAGATTTGAAGATCAAACTATGAAGATTCAAAGATCCATAAATTGGAACCAAATTTTAAAATTTCAAGAATTCTTAAATTTGAAATTAAATAGGCATCAAATTCTAAGAATTTTTAAATTTGAGATTAAATTCTAAGAATCATTAAATTTGGGACCAAATTCTAAGATTTTTAAAATTTATTAAATTTTGGGACAAAATTTCAAGATCTCAAAAAAAAAAAAAAAAGAACCCTCCAAAATTTTGTTCAACAAATTTGTTTAATTAAATAACAGGTCACCAAAATCTTAAAAAATTAGATAATTATGAAAATTTACTTCACCATCGCGTATTATATTAGAGATTTTTAAATTTTAAAAATCATATTGGATATTTTACTATAGTTAGGGATCAATTTGACAACATCCCTTCTTGAAAATCACTCTTTTAATTTTAAAGTTTAAACTTAATACTTATAATTAAATTGGAAGATTTAAACTCTAACCATTTAATTGTTTTGATGATCTTAATAATTTTTTATAAAGGTAGAACATAACTTAAAATTTAATAACTTTATTAAAAATTATTTATATATTATTTCTCATTTATTGAAATATTATATTGAATATTAAAATAAATTTTAATGTAAAAATTTATATTATTTTATGTGTTAAATCATTCACGATGCATAGGGGTAAGTAATTGGTTAGTTCAGTCGATTCGGTTTGAAAAATCAATAACTAAATTAATCGACTTTCATTCAACAAATAGTTGAACTAATCGAAAATTTTTAAACAGTCAACCATAATTGAACTAACCAAAATTGGTTTAGTTCGGTTAAATAACCAAACTTTTTATCATTTTTCTTTCTATTATAAATAGTTATTTAGCCACAAATTCAATTGAATAAAAAACAAACTCAAGTATCATTCAAACTAAATTACTAAAATAATTTCAACAATATTTTATAGGAAAAAGATAAATAAAAATACTCATCTTAATTTTTTTACTTTTACTTATTAGAAAGTTAGTTAATTCAATTGGTTCAACAATCAGTTTTAAGAACCAAAAACCAATCAATTTAATAAATTTAATTGATCCAAAAATTCAATTATAACCGAAACCAAATTGGCCAAACTAAATTGATTAATTTTCATTGGTTTCGGTCAACTAAATCAGTTTGAGCCAATTTTTGTTCACTCCTAACAATGCATTGCACTTGTCAAAAATACTCTTAAAAAGAAAAGAATAATTTGTTTTAACTTTTAAGTAAATGATTAGAGTATATATATAGATTTATAAATGGTTGAAAGGTCAAAATGTCCTTGAATTATAACTTAATAATCATTTAAGTTCTTAATATTTTATTATAATCAATCAAACTCTTGATCTTTTATTTTGACTTAATTAGACTCTTAAATGAATGAAATTAAGTCACATGACAAAATTTAATCTATAACTCCCCAAATTACAATCAATTGAATTCTTAAGTAGTGTTTGGTATAGAGTGATCATTCTAAAATTCATGTGATCTACATGTGATGATTAGATCACCGTATTAGGTAAACACTTGGTGATTCTATATGATAATGATTTTGGATCATTAAGAGTGATTAAAGCACTATCTTGAAAAGAAATATAATTCCCATCCAAAATGGTGAAAAACTTTTATTATCAAGTGAAATAATATATAAAATTAATAATAGTTAATATTAACTATTTAATATATGAATTAAAAATTTGATTCCTCTTAAAATTATAATTATTTTATATTATAAATTTTTATATTTTTAGACTAATATTCAATATAATAAGTTCAAAAATAATTTGTATATATATTTTTTATTTTTTCTAATATTTTATATATAATAAAATATCCTTGTTTTTTTATTATGGTTTTAATAGATTAGTTTTATTTTCTAATTCAATTTTTTACATAATTTATATTATAAAAATTAGTTTACTTAATAAATAAATATATTTAATAATTTAATAATATTGATTGTAAAATAAATAAAATATTACTATGTTTTATAAATGATTATCTTTAAACATAGTAATTAATGAATTTATAAATATTACTATGTTTTGTATGAATTAATGATTATTAACCAAATAAAATAATTTCAAATCATGAGCAATAAAATCAACTCGATGATTACATCATCATGGTAATTCTAAAAGTGGTCCGAAACGCTACTGTTTTAGGCATTTTAGTATCTAAAGGACAAAATGGACTTTTCTCTCCTTAGTATAAGTTAACTAACAAGCAAGGATATTTTGATCATTTTGGCCAAGCTGATGTGTTAAGCCAACCTAAAATCCTAAGATTCACACCAGCACATCCACTTCAACAACCTATTAGCTAGTGTCTTGGCATGCTAACTTGTCGTGTCCTGAATGGACGGATAATTGACAACTTAGCTTGGGCCTACAAGGTAAGTCCTAGTCTCACTATGTCGACCTTGGGCTATCTAGGCCCAAGATTTTTCATTACATAGGTATAAATAGCCTTATCTAAGTATTTCTTATCTAATTTGGAATCGTTAAACCTTTTAAGCATTTATTTCATCCCGTTTTTCTTCATCTCTTAGATCGATTTCTAACTTGAGTGTTGAAACATAAATGCCGAGACTACTCTTAGCTTTTGTTATTAATAACTTTTTTTCTCTTTTTTGTATTTTTAGGGTTTTTCTTTTCTCAGACAACTCTACACAAATAGTTACCTTTAAAGAATATGAGGGAGAAAGAAGAACAGAGAAAATAGAGAAAAAATAATATTTTATTTTATTTTATTTATATATATATATTAATTGCGCCACATATCAAACATATATCAATTTTATTGATACACATGAAATTTTATCTTAGTAAAAAAAATATTAATGGTATTAATTTTTTCATCCAAATAAGAGTTTATTAGTGCAAATAAATATCGGATGAGTTAATTGATTGCAATAAAAAAAATTTTTTGAATGATTTTTTTTTAATTATAATTTGAAAGCTTTTTATATTTTTCAGCCTTTATAAATATAGAGGAACTTCTAGACGTTTGAAATTGAATTTATTTTTAAATAAAAAGCATCGATAAACTTTTAAAGTTTAAAGAAATTTTACACATCAAAATTTTCAATAATTATTCAAAAGCTATTTCAATATTATTTTTTTAAATATATAAATTATTCGCACTGCACGCATGTTAAAAAATTAATAGATGTTTTAAAACATCTTGTTTTTTGGATAACTTTAGGGCAAAACAAAAATTTCCGATATCCTTTGCGAGGTGTCATTGTGATTTAAAAATTCAACTTCTTAGAATTAAATTATCTTAATGATACGGTTTCCTTGCCTTTTGCTGCTTTAGTTCTGCTGGTGAAAAATATAAAAAAACTGAATAACTGTTTCAATTATTTACACAAGGAATTCCTTGATATTGGTCTTGGTAAATTTATATATCACGGGTTTATTGTCCCCAGGAAATCATACATTTTCTCAGGATTTATATTACAAGATTCAAGACAGGCTCAGACTCTCCAGCATTGCTTCACTAGCCAGTTCTTGCGGCTGCCAGTTTTTCTAGGTGAGTGCCTTCGTTTCCAAGGCACTAAAGAAAATCTTACATCAATTAATATCATTATTTATTTTAGAAACTTATAATCACCTAATAGCTGTATAGAAATCGAATAAATTGCATCATGCTTTCGTGATTGTTGTGCAATATTTATTTTTTATGTAAGCTTTAAAATTCAATTTTTGAATTCATGACCTTTTATATGTTTGACATTCATCCATTTTCATTTACTGTACATAGGTGCTTTTTACTTATAGAAAAGAATTTTTTTTAAAAATTATAATAAAGAAATTATTGGGAATATGGACTTAAATCCCATTAGAAATTTGTTTGAGATTTATTAGATATTACTGGATAGACAAAAAGACTTGCAAAAAAAGAATTCTAAGAAAAAGATGATTCTTAATAGGTAAGTTTGACTTACAAGAAAAGAATTTTAAAAAGAAAGGGATTCTTAATAGGCAAATTTAATTTACAGGAGAATAATTTTAAGAGGAAAGAGATTTTTAATGGGCAAGTTTGTATGGTTATAAATAGGTGAAGTCTCTACAAGGTTAGATATGAGAAAAATAAGTAAGAGAGTTATAATTTTGTAGGATAGACACCCATAAGAGTATTGGGGTTTTACGTCTTATGGGTGTGTATGTTTATTTGTGAGTGGACTATAGGAGATTGTGTGTATGTTTATTTGTGAGTGGACTATAGGAGATTGAGAGGTTCCACATAGGTATAATGTATAGAAGCATATGGGTATGTGTTTGGTTATGTTAAAAGGGTGCACAAAGGTTTGGGTTGAGAATACTTCTAAAGGAGATTGAGAGTATCTTATGAGTATTGATTGTTGAGTGAGGTTGATGATTTGATGTAAGTTGTAATTCTCCACAACTAGTGGATCTTATTTCTCATCCGTAGATGTAGATCAGTTGATCGAACTACGTTAAATTGTTGTCTCTTGTGTGTTTGATTTATTATTTGATTTTGCTTCCGTTAACATGATTGGATCGGAGGCTTTTAGCGCAATAGAAATTATACTTATAATTGTTGGATAATAATTTATCTATTTGAGTTTGTTTTTATTTATATATTCGAGTATTAAGTAGGAACGTGTTGTTCCTAAATTGTGAATTTGGTATTTATTTATTTAGATTTTATTTTGGCATTTATTAAAAAATAAAAATATTTTAAAGGAGGTTTACATTGAACTCATTTTTTTAATTATTTTAATATAATCACATTCAGGATTTTATTATCAAATAGCTCCTCACAAGGATCGAACCAATTGGACTACCCATTTTGAATATATACATTGAACTCCTTCATCATCAAATATTAAATAATTTGATATGGTGGAATTTTATATGAATATATATTAGAGTTATCTAGCAAAATCTTATTCAACCTAAAGTTAATCTTCACCCCGAATTCACATAATCATAAACTTGAATGTTGAAACAAGTACCCAATAAGAAAATAACAAATTTCTTGTAAGGATAGGATTCGATTCTTAATACTTGTCAATTCTCTTCGATTTTCCATCAGCTTTGCCATCCCTTGTAACAAAAAATTTTTAAAGAAAAAACTTTAAAACAGCTCAAACTTTGGGTCTAACCAAACATAAACCAGAATTGAATCGATCACATAGCGATTTGAAATTTAAATTGATAGTGATTTTTGTTTATTTTTCTCACTAAATTTTTGTAAAATAAACACAAAAATTAAATTATATAGCTACTAAAGATCAAGTATTGAAGCTTTTGAAAATCGAAATTTTTTGTTTAATATATATTTCTTAATTTTTATTTGGATCTATTTAAATCAATTGTTCTTTTTTTTTTAATTTAATTAATCTTTTTTATACTTTTTTGTTAAACACATTTTATACCTATAATATGCCACATGTTTCATTTTCAGTTTTAAATTTTTTTTCTCATTCTCTATTTTTTTCTTTTTTTATATTTAATTAATTAATTTTAGATTTCATTTTTTTACTAACAAATTTGATATCACAGATATGTCACATGTTATGTAATTTTTTTTTTGGCTTTTTCTTTTTAATTTTTTCCTATTTACAATTTTTTCAAATTGATATTTAATTGAGATTGGTTGAATTTTTTTTTTTAAGTGAGATCGGGTCAAAAACATGTTCATGATGCTTTATTGTGACTAATTTCGAAGTGTATATAAAAATATATTTTTTTATTCTTTTATAAAAAATAAAATACATAAAAAAGTTTAAAATTTTTGAAAAGACAAACGATTAAAAAAAGCCTCACAAAAAAAATATATTTGCCCACTTTAAAATTTTTTGATAAAAATATAGAGGAAAAATAAATTTGAAAAAAAATAAAACTGAAAAATTAAAAGAAAAAAAAATGATCCCAAGAAATAGTGGGCCCGATTTAAAAAAAAAAAAAACATAAGAAAGCAAAAAATTAAAAAGACAAACCGTGAATAAAAAAAAAATCCCCACCACAACAAAAAATTGTGAGTCCCACTTTAAAAATTTTATAATTAAATATAGAGAAAATATAAAATATATATAAAAAAAAGGTTAAAATGAAAAATGGGTCGCACAAGAAAAAGCCATGCCTCCACCAACTAAAAAAAGTTTTATAATAAAATATGTATAAAAAATATTAAAAAAAAAGTATCAACACGTGTAAATAAAAAACTGCAACATTTATATATTTATATGTTAAATGACGGTACTCAATGGGTTAGTGAAAAAATGTGGTTGAAGAGAGTGTAATATGGTGTAAGTTAAGATTTAATTTTAGAAATGAAAATAACTAAAGTGACATTTATTCGTTTAAAGTATAATTTTAAACTCATCTATATTTTATACTAGTTATAAAACTTTTTATTGATTTGGTGTTACAAGTTAAATGTATGTGTCACGAACTTAAAGAGAAGTTTTGAATCTCACATCGAATATAAAGAGAGGATAATTGGAGTATAAAATGGTTCACACCATCTTTTTCTTGTGAAACACTTTTTGTAAGATAAAATCGTAAGGTCAAAAGAACTAGAATGAATAATATCTCACAAAGATGTGAAACGTGATAATTAGGTTGATTCGAGACGCTGTGACACATGCATTAACTTAATTGGGGAATTAACATAAAAATAAAATATTTTAACAATAACAAAATAAAATTAAGAATTTATATCAATTAATTATTTTTTTATAAAAATACATTAAAAAAACTACTTATTTGCCCAATGAAATCTTGGCTTAGTGTCAAAAAAGAGACTTTAAAATTTTGAGATTTTACGTTTAAGTCTCATTTTGTATGGATTTAATTTTAATTTGTTTTTTTATTAAGTGATTTATTATATATAAATATAATACTTTATTATAATTGTAATTTGTACTTGTAATTTATATATATATAATGGTATACAAATTTTAGTGTAAATTAATACATGTATCCCTATCACTAAAAAACTACCTAGTTGTTATGTAACTTCCTTTTATTCTTTCATTTTTTTTCCAATTTTTTTCATTTATTTTATTTTTCACGCGCACATGGTGAGACTTTCTTTTTTTTTTTATAATCGCATGTAGTGAGACTTTAATGTGGACAATACAAGTATCTTGTGATTTTGAAGCATTTTAAGTTAAGTATAATATTAATGAATTTGATTAAAGGTTAGCAATATAACATAAATTATACACGAAATAATTAATTAGGAAAGGGGTTAATGATTGAAATCTATTGAGATTTTAAAGTTGAAATTATCTAAATTCAAAATCACCCAAACTCTAAAGACTTGAACATAAAAGCAATCCAATATAAAATAACCCATAGTGGATTTTAATTGACTACTATTGAAAAAAGAAAACGATATGATTCATCTGCCGTAAGAAATTCATCTTCCATAAGAAATAAAATCAAGTTTGAGATGAGTTCGAAATTCACCTTCCTTTATTGAAAACTATATAAAAATTTAAGATATCCTTAAATTATAAAAAATATAAAGATTTTCTTCTTTTTTTAATAAAAAAATTAATTGAGCTAGAGACGATAAAATAACTTATGTTTAATAGGTTTGAATTCATCCTGATCTAATCAATGTTTTCTTTTAATTCAGAATAATTGGATTACTTTTTTTTTTTTTTTATATTGAGTTTAAGTTAGAGTAAGATTTTGAGTGTTACGTCTAGGTTTTGGCATATATAAAAAATATATATTATTATTTATTTATTTTTATATTATATATTATTAAAAAATATTACTTAGTACCTTAATTTAATAAATTCATGTGCCATTCTATTTGGCTTTTTTATTTTATTTTTTAAAATTTTGTTTATTAGATAAATTTTATAAAAAAAAAAATCAATGGATGGATAGATGACAAAACAACTTATATCCTATGGTTGCAATTCTCTAAGATCTAATTAATGCAGCATTTTTAAAAAATAAAGATTATGTTAAATTTTGCCTATTTAAATAATTTGAGTTAAGTCAAAATTGAGTTTATGGTATTCTGCCTTGACTCTACTTAGGATATATAAAAAAATATTTTATTATTTATTTAATTTATATTTATATATGTAATATGTTAATAAAAAATTATTTAATACTTTAATTTAATTAAAAAAACTATATTTATATATAATTAAGTTATAATTTATAGTACAAAATAAATATACTTATGTTTGTCTATATATTGTCATTCATTCAAATTTAATATAAAAATTTTACTTCTCTCATATTTAAAATATAATTTTAAAAAAATAAAAAATTATCTAGCTTTGAAATGCCATCTATTTATAGTTAATAGGAGTATTTAAAGAAACAGTTGCTAATTTTATTTCGGTACGGATCTTATTGACCGATACACTCTAATTATACCAAAATATAATGCACCTAAAGATGATTTTTTGTACCAAGTTTGGTATCGAGTAATACCAATTGTTTTTATTAGTTTCGACCTTTTTTCGATGAATTTTGATAGAATAATATGTTTCAGCCAGTACATGAATGTGAAATATATTTTGTAATTTTTAACTTATCTTCTATTATTTAATTATTTTAACCTAATAAAAATAAAATTAATTGATAAAATAATCCTTAAAAGTTAAGTTTCTTATTTTTTATTTTAATTTTTTTATACTTTTTTTAAACCAAAGTTTATAATTTTATATTTTATTTTTTCAAACCAAAGTTTACAAGTATTTCAGTTTTTTTTTTCAAGAAAACAATTATACTTCTTTTATAAAGTTTAACAACCATAAAGTTTTGATTAATTTTTTTCATTTATTTGTTGTTATCTTAACATTTATATGAAAAAAAACTTATTTAAATATCTATGATCAAATTAAATGTTTAAAAGTATCATAAAAAAATTTATGATATTTTTTCTTATGTTTTAAAACTTATTTATTTGATTTGAATATATTGCATATTTATTTTGTAGCTTATTAATAATATTATAATGTACAAGTTCATGCATGTTTATAAATATAGTTATATTAAATTAAAAAAATTCGAAATAATATACTAAAACAACTGATATTGATATATATATATATAATTTTTTTAAAAAAAATTAAATTGTTATCCGATATGATATTATCTACCTTGATTAAAAGCATATAAAACTTGCATGCAGCTATGAGCTTTCAAAATCATATCTCAGGAAGGAGACATATACGTCGATCGAATTTTCAGAAACAGTGATTAAACTTTGGAACGGGTGGGAAATCCGTGCCCTAGTTATGCTCAGCGTCTCATTACAAGTTGTCCTCATTGTGCTTGGTTCCTAACGAAAGTGATAGGCAAATAATGTATTTTGTTATTTATGAAGTTTAATTTTTTAATCTTCATAAATACTGGTTCTTTTTTTTTATTTTTAAATTAATCCAAGCACACTTATTGTTCTTTTTTCTTATGGAAGCACAAAAAAATAGCAATAACCAAATGGAGCGTTAATGTATCCATATTGGGTATAAACGAAATGAGCTTTTTATTATTATTGATAATCTTCTGAAGTATTATTATTCTTTTGGAGTAAATATTGTTGAATATGGAGCTGATAGTGTTATAATGGAGATGGAAATGCATTGGGATGCAAATTCAAGCATAAAACTTGATATCAAGATTTATCTTGGTGTATCACTACTTGTGCAGGCATCGTTTGCATTAGTTTTCTTATTTGCTATCATTGCTCGCTTGGATTCCCTTTAAATGCCTTGTTTGGATTATGTATTTTTGCTTATAGGATATAGAGCTATAATATTCTTCATCCTTATTTTTAGAACATTGTTTTATCTACTCTGCTGTCAATTTTCTGGTTTGCCATTGTTAATCCTATTGAAGGGTCAAATATGTGCCTTATCTCCTTGCTTCAGTTTTATTTAATGTGATCAAAAGTATAATTATATTGAGTAGTGATTCTAAACTAAGTAGTGCTTGAGGATTTGTTGGGTAGTTATTGAGGAGTTTGATCACTGAAAGAATGAAGACCAAACATATGATATTTTCTGGGAACTTTTAATATGCCTAAGGTCTAGCAGACGTTTGAAATGTATGGGTTTCTCAAACATTCATGCAGAAGGCTTATAGATATTAGATCAATTAATGCTAACTTCCCTTCCTTGATTTATATTTCAGAGTAATATTTTGTTATTTGGGACTGCTCCTGCCCCTTCTCCCGTTTGACATTGCATAAACAACTATGCTTGTAAACTGCACGAATCTTGTCAACCAATTTTATTCTTTTTTGTTGTGGCTTTACTTTTTCTTTGACAAAGGATTTAATCTTATATAACATCATCATGTCTGAAGTTGTTAAACTTTTTCTTTAGAATGACAGCTGTTGATGTTTAATTCCTTTTCCCTTTGACTCAGGTGAAAGATATTGGATTCACTGAAGTTTTCAAGTTGATATTTAAGGCTCTGGTGAATGAGTTTCCTTGCTTTGGAAATGTTTGTTTTGCTATGAGAAAAAAGGTGTGTTTTTTATTTATGATATTGCGAGTTAATGCATGTTGAGCGCACATATCCCATGAAAGAACTTTAATTGTAGACATAGAAAGAAATGTGATTGAGATGCAACTGTACTAGTATATGTTGGATTATAGTGTGTCAGGGAGGTATTTCATCCCTGAAAGTCATTGGTGGTGACATATCAGCTATTCTGGACTTTCTGATGCTATTCAGATTTGTGTGGCTTTTGACACTGGATTATCTTACTACTTCACTACATGACTTTTCTACTGTATCAATCAACTTTGCCAATTATTCTTATGATCTTAATTTTTGCATTAATATGCCTCAAATAGAAACATTTTGCTTTTTGAGAGAAGTTTAGGCAGTGTTTGGTTTAAGAAAACATAGTTGTTTTCTGTTTTTATTTTTATAGAAAATAGAAAATATGGTTGAAAACATGTTTGCTTGAAAAAAAAAATAAAAAATATTTTTGGAAAATGAGGATGAAAATGGACCAAAATTATAGAAAAAAAAAAGATGTTTTATACCCTTTTTGAAGAAAACATGGAGAATAAGTGGAGAAGATGAAAATTCGGGTTCTTTAAAGTAATTTTTACTATTTACTCAAACTACTTGACACTCAAGTTCGATTCATAATAGACGCAACATTATTGTTCTTTTGGGTAAAAGCTGAAACAAGCCTATTCTCCTTCCTTGCTTTTATGTTCTTTCTTTTTCTTCTTCTCTTGCCTCGAGCCATTGCCTATTCTAGCACTGATAATAATTGTAATTTTATCTTCCTCTTTGGCCCTGCAAGCTGACCAATTAAGGTATCAAGCTTGCAAGAGTTGCCAAGCACCAAAAAATTAAACTTGCAGTGTCGTATTGGTTTTGTGTTTGTCTTATGGATTTGGAAACAAAATAAAAATATAACGGAGTCGCCACCAATTTTTTTGGTTAAGTGCGATTAGTTACCTATTAAAATTTATTCTTTTTAATAAAATTAATTAAAATTTATTAAAAAGATAATTTTATGGTCTGCGAAACAGTCTGGGTTTAGGAATCGATTACGTATGGAGAAAGATTAGCACCCTCACAACGCCCATTTAGAAACGGTACCACTTAACTTACGTGTTATCCTATGATTTTAATAAAAATAGTCTTATTTTCGGTGTTTAAAAAATAATTTTTTTGATTTTTGATTTATTGGAAATTAGTTTTTTTAGTGCTCGAATTTTATTCGAGAAAAATAAATTAGAACCCTTTTATCGAAATAATTCTTAAAATGTTCTAGTACATTGGTAACATTAGAAGAACCTTTTTTCACTTAGAGATTTCTTAGGCATCATTTCTCGAAATACCTTCAAATCTTATCCTTAGGGGCTCAAATTTACTTTTCGTAAAAAAAATATGTCATGCATGCAATGCAGAATGTTATCATGTTGATACACATATTTTATTTTTTTTTATAAATTTTTATTAATTGTTTTATTAATCTTTTCATTTAAAACTTTGAAGAAAATGAAAATTTTATTATATTGAAGTTTTTCTATAAATATTCCAATATACTGGTAATATTTTTAAAAAATCTTTTCACCTAGGGATTTCTTAAAGCATCTCTACTCGGAATACTTTTAGAATCCCATCATCAGATAAAATTTTCTTTTTTCTTATTTTTATTACTTATTCTTAATTTATTAATTAATTAATTTTATTATTTTATTAAAGAAAAAAAATTTATTGTATTAAAAACTTTTTATAAATACTCCAATACACTGATAGTATTTAAAAAAAATCTTCTCACTTAGAGATTTCGTAAGTATCATTACTCGAAATACCTTTGAATCTCATCGTCGGATAAAAATTTTTTTTCTTATTTTTTATTAATTTTGTATTACATTTATTTAATTATACTTATCAAAAACTTTTATTATAAATTTTATTATTTATTATTAATAATTATTATTATAAAACAATAAAAATTTATTTTGGTAAATTTAAACATTTTTATATACATAAATATTAATAATAAAATTTAAAATAACAAAAATAATAAAATAAAAAAAAATTTTTTACTTGAGCCAAACCGGTCAACGATTCGATCAACGCGGTCTGGGTCGGCTCGACGATTCGATCTGGTTGGTTCGAGTTCAATGGTTCAATGTTGGTTTGATCCGATCTAGGTTAGTTTAACTGGATCGATCAAGAGGCAAAAGGAAGAACGGGTCATCGGGTCGGGTTATGAGTCGACGCACGGATCCTCTGGGGTCGAAATGACGTCATTTTGAAGGCCTATTTAAAGGCCAAATCAGCTTTTTTTTTCAGCCTTTTTCTTCTTTCTCTCTCTTTTTCTCAGATAACTTCTTTTTTCTCTTTAAAACTCAGAATCCGACGACTGCTTTGTCGTGTCGGCCGCCGTCAGTGGTCATCGATCGTCGTCTGTCGATTGTCGAAAAAATTCAAAATCTTCGAAATGAATGTTCCCAGCCTCCTAAGTTTAGATCCGAGCCTAGTTTTATGAAAAAAGGCTCCGAATAGCAAGGATTTGGCCTGAAAGGTTTCGACCAAACTGGTTTTTCTTGTTGTTGTGATTTTTTTTGTTTTCTGTAAACTGACGTTGTGGTTCCGTTTCAGGGACTGTTGGTTTGCTTGTATTTTGATGTTTGATTTTTTTGTAGAAAGCTTTTTTTATTGGATCTGGCAATGTCTTTTTTTTATCTATTTTTTTTTTTTGTAGGGTTTCTGGGCTTCTCCCCCTTCCTCTCTCTTGTAGGTGTTTTTACAACTCTATTTATAAAGCAAAAAGAAGATCAAAATCTCAAAAAATTTGAGATTTTGATTACCTACGATTGGGAAGCCACCGACTGTCAGAATGGCTGCCAGTGGCTTACAGGCGGTTGTCAGAGCCGTTGCCAGAAAAAAAGAGAAAAAAAAAGAATAAATAAAATGGTGTCTATAGCTGCCCTTCTTTGCCTATTTCTGAGAATTAGAAATAAGGCAAAGATAAACAGACAACTATTTTGTTCAAAAAAAGAGGAAACATTTAGCATAAAACCCTCTTTTTTTTAAAATTTAAAAAACTCATTTAATCAGAGGCTCAACAACTTAAAAAATTCCTGAAAATGCTCATATCAGGAGAGGCTCAACAACTTTAAAAATTCTTAAAAATACTCCTCTCAACAGAGGCTCAACAACTTTAAAAATTCATCTTGAAAAAACTCCTCTAAGCAGAGACTTCACAACTTTAAAAATTTTTGAAAATGCTCCTCTTAATATAGGCTTAACAACTTTAAAATATCATCTTGAGAAAAAGCTCATCTAAGCAGAGGCTTAACGACTTTAAAAATCTCATCTTGAAAAAGCTCATCTAAGCAGAGGCTCCACAACTTTAAAAATTCATATTGAAAAGGCTTATCTAAGCAAAGGCTCCATAACTTTAAAAATTCTTGAAAATGCTCCTCTCAACAGAGGCTCAACAACTTTAAAATTCTTATCTTGGAAAAACTCCTCTAAGTAGAGGTTCAACAACTTTAAAATATCATCTTGAGAAAAAAGCTCCTCTAAGTAGAGGTTCAACAATTTTAAAAATCTCATCTTGAAAAAGCTCCTATAAGCAGAGGCTCAACAACTTTAAAAATCTATCTTTTCTCGAAACTGATTTTTCATCTTTAAACAAGCAAATTTCTCTCTTTTGACATCTCTTGTTAGATCATTGTCTTCATCCGAATATCAAAATCTTGTTTTTCATTAAGAAATGAAAAGTTTCTGTCTTTATTATAATTGCTCATGGATGCATGTACTGAGTGCTCTAAATGCAATGCATGTAATGCAATCAAAATTATTCATCGTAATAAAAAGGTTCTCGAAATCTCTCACTTTTTACCCCTACTTTTTTTTATCAAACTTTTCAACAATTGCCTTATAACCAATCCATTCTTAACTGTTGTCCATTGTATTCTTCTCCAACAATATTTTTTTCTTCAAAAGTCTGTAACATCAATGTTTTTTTCATCTTCTTTCATCTGCCTTTGTTAACTTTTAAAAAGTAATACTGAGATCTTTCGTGTTTGTTTTTTTCATCATTTTAAGTTCAAGAAAAACAAAATGCAATCACACATTTCTCTCATTCATTTGTAAGGTGAACAAAGATATCAAATGAGGTAATAGAATGGATAGGCATCATTTCCAAATGAGAGCTGGTATATTTCATTAGACTAATAATAAGTGCATGAAACAAAAGTGTTCGAGTTGAAACAAAAGTGCCCAAGTAATGATCATAAGATAATCATGAACAAAATATTCCCAGATTCATTTTCTAAAACTAAATTATATGACTTTCTTGATTCTTCAGAACTTATCAAACTACACTTGCCTTTTTTGCAAGGTCATCTTTCTATAATGCTTCCCCTTTACATCTAAGTCGCATTTCCAGGTTTTCAGCTTAGATAAGCCATCATTTTTTCATTTATTTTTTTACTCTTTTTTAAGTAAAATATTTCTTTACAGCATCTGAATTTATCAGAGTAGGTAAATCATTTCCGTCTATTTCTGTCAAAATCAATGTCCCACTAGAAAAGGCCATTTTCACCATGTATGGGCCTCTCCAATTTGGCGTCCATTTCCTTTGATTGTCATGTTGATTGGGAAGGATCCTTTTCAACACTAAGTCTCTTTTCCTAAAGCGACGAGGGTGAATTTTCTTATCATGTGCTCTCGTCATCCTCTTTTGATATAATTGACCATGACAAAGTGCTGTGAGTCTTTTCTCTTCAACAAGGTTCAATTATTCGTAGCGATTCTGAACCTATTCTACTTTCTCTAACCCTACCTCTATCATGACTTTTAGTGAGGGAATTTTCACTTCGATCGATAACACAGCTTCCATTCCATATACCAAAGAGAACGAGGTTGCCCTAGTAGATGTTCGAACTGATGTTCTATAAGTATACAAAGTAAAAGGTAACTTCTTATGCCAATCTTTGTAAGTATCAATCATTTTCTCCATGATTCTTTTGATATTCTTGTTTGCAGCCTCCACAACCCCATTCGTTTTCGGACGATATGGTGCAAAATTACGATAACAAATCTTGAACTGAGTGCATACTTCATTCATCATTTTACTATTTAAATTTTTGGTATTATTAGAAATAATTGTTTCTGAAAGCCTATATCTGCATATTATCTCCTTTTTTTAGGAATTTACATACTACAGATCGGGTGACACTAGCATACGATGTGGCTTCTACCCACTTTGTGAAGTAATCAATCATCACAAAGATGAATCTATATCCATTCAAAGCTTTTGGGGTGATGGACCAATGACATCTATAACTCACATAGAGAATAACCATGGAATAGCCATAATGTGTAATGCTGATAGTGGAACATGAATCTTGTCAACATAAATTTGACACTTATGGCATCTCTTAGCATAATCAATACAATCACCTTCCATTGTCAACTAATAATAGCCAGCTCTCATGATTTGTCTAGCCATCATATGATCATTTGCATGTGCCCCATAGACTCCATTATGTACTTCTTCAATAATTCTCTTTACTTCAGCTGCATTTACACATATTAAGAGTACTTAATCTTGATCACTTTTGTAGAAGACATCTCCATCCAAGAAAAAACTCATAGCCAACCTTCTAATAATCCTTTTATCATTTTTTATAGCATGCTTCGGGTATTGCTGACTTTTAATATATTGCATAATATCATGATACCATGGCCTCCCATCACTTCTTCTTTGACATCTGAACAATGTGCTGGTACATCTTTCACATCCAACTTGATGGGTTGGATCTCAGTGTTCACATCTATTTTGATCATTGCAGTTAGAGTAGCTAGTGCATTAGCAATTTGGTTTTTCTCTCTGGGCAGATGCTCAAATTAAATTTCTTCAAATTGCTTAACCAACTCAGAGATGAATTTATGGTATCGGATTAACTTGAAATCTCTCATCTCTCATTCACCTTGTAACTGATAAATGACTAGAGCCAAATCTCCAAAAACATTTAACACTTTAATCTTTTTTTCAATTTTAGCTTGTAGACCCATAACACAAGCCTCATATTCAACCCCATTATTTGTGCAATTGAAATTTAACCTGGCTGTGATTGGGTAATAGTGCCCATCAAGAGATAACAAAATTATCCCAATACCATGGCCTAAAGCGTTAGCAGCTCCATCAAAATACATTCTCCAAGACTTTACAACATGTTTATTTTCTTCAATGGCCATCATATGTTCATCAAAAAAATCTAATTTCATTGGCTCATAATCTTCGACTGCACAATCAGCAAGAAATTTGGCTATTAAACTTCCTTTAATAGCCTTTTAAGTCACATAAATAATATCATACTCTGAAAGTATAACTAGCCACCATGCTATTCTCCCTGTCAATGAAGGCTTCTCGAAGATATACTTAATAGGATCTAACTTTGCTATGAGCCAAATGGTATGATAAAGCATGTATTATCGGAGCCTTCAAGCTGTCCAGGCCAATGCACAACACATCTTCTTTAATGGTGAATACTTTGACTCATAATCAGTGAATTTTTTGCTTAAGTAGTAGATTGCTTGTTCTTTCTTGTTGGTTTCATCTCTTTGTCCCAACACACATCCCATTGAATTTTCATGCACTATTAAGTATAAAATCAAAGGTTTCCCTGGAATGGGTGGCACCAACACGGGCGGATTCGATAAGTATTCTTTAATTTTGTCAAAAGCTTCTTGACATTCATCATTCTATTCTTTTGGATCATGTTTTTGAATAAGCTTCAAAATGGGATTGCACTTGTAAGTGAGTTGAGAGATGAAACGAGCAATATAATTCAATCTTCCTGTCATAACGTCTAGATCCGAGAATCTATCGCTAGACATTGACTTGAAGGAGTCACCACCAATCTTTTTTATCTAAGTGCGATTGGTCATCTAAGAAATCTATCCTTTCAGGGAACACCTAAGTTTAAAGGTTTTTAAAAGAATAGGTTTAGATCTACTAACCAGAACAGGGTTCGGGAGTTCGGTTACGTGTGAGGAAGGTTATGCACCCTCACAACACCCATCAAAAGATGGTACCAGCTTAGATTTGTGTTATCCAATAAGCCTTAAAATTTTACCAAGTAATTAATTATTAAAAATTATTCTCATTTGACTCTAATACTTTTAGCAGAAAATTGAGAAAATTTCCTCACCTCAAGAATATGCAAGAAAACTACTGTTTCACTTGCAGAGGCTCCATCGTTGGATTATTTAACATTTAAAAAAATAAAAAGAAAGAAAAAAATTATTATTTTTGTGCAGAAAAAATTGATACTTTCAACTTTTCTCCAAAAATATTCCTTTGAAACTTTAATTTCGAGGAAAATTGATACTTTCAACTTTTCCTCAAAAATTGATTTTTTTTTTAAATTTAATTTCGAGAAAAATTGATACTTTCAACTTTTTTTCAAAAACTTTTTTTTTTGAAAATTTATTTTTAAGGAAAATTGATACTTTCAACTTTTTTCCCAAAAATATTTTTTTTGGAAACTTTGATTTTTAAGGAAAATTGATACTTTCAACTTTTCTCCAAAAATATTTTTTGGAAACTTTGATTTTCAAGGAAAATTGATATTTTCAACTTTTCCTCAAAAACCTTTTTTTTGAAATTTTATTTTTAAGAAAAATTGATACTTTCAACTTTTTCCCAAAAATATTCTTTGAAAACTTTGATTTTCAAGGAAAATTGATACTTTCAACTTTTCTCCAAAAATATTTTTTGGAAACTTTGATTTTCAAAGAAAATTGATACTTTCAACTTTTCCTTAAAAACCTTTTTTTTGAAATTTTATATTTTTTTTGGATTTTATTTAAATAAAATAATAAAACAAAATAAAAGTGAAAATAAATAAAAAAAGAGTAAAACAAAAATAAAAATAAAATAAAGATAAAAGAATATTAAATAATCCTACTTTAATAAATAAAATAAAAAACAAATAAATATTTAAAAAAAAGAAAAAAAAACCTAGAGTGGCTCGGAGTACGGCTCGGCTCAAGGAAGAGAAATGGCTCGGAGAAACGGCTCGAGATGTCGGCTCGGCTCGACTGTTGACTCGAAGAGGATGAAACACGCGTAGGTCATAAAACGGGTTGACGCTCGGGTCGGGTCAAATTTCAATAAAATACGCGAATCATCTAGATCACTTAAGGTAAAAACGACATCATTTTGAGATGGTATATATGGCTATTTCTTTCATTTTTTGACAGAAACCTTTTCTCCTCTCTCTCTCTTCCTTTTTTTCTCTCGTTTCTTTCTAAAACGATCGAAAAACTTCGGTTGAATATTCATCGGATTCTAGAATTTTTCACCAGAATCTTGAGTTTTTCGTCGGAAGTTCACCGAAAAGTTAATCGGTTTCTGAGATCCTTCGTCGAAAATTGGGTAGCTCACCGAAAACTTCAAGGTTGGTCGGAATAGTCACCAAAAAATACAACTTTCGTCAAAAAATTCAATCGAAATCTGAAATTTTTCAAAAATTTCCAGAAAAAAAATCGCCAAAAATCTTCAAAAAATTTTTGCTAATTTCTAGGGTTGTTCTAACACTTCTAAACCTTTTCTTAGCCTTCTATATGCCCTTGTTCTCTCAACTAGCAGCTTCTTTGCTCACTGTTTTTCCTCCCTTCTGTTCTGTTCCAGAGGGTCCCTTTTATAGGGATTGATCAGGAGTTTCTGATCAATCCCAATTCCTCTTTAGATCAAGATTCAATCATTGAATCCAACATGGACTCTTCTGATTGAATCTCAATCCAATTTTCAACCAGATAAATAAAAAAAATAAAAAAAAATAAATCAAATAAAAATAAATCAAAAAAATTAACAGATAAATTAAAATTAAATAACAGATAATACATAAATATTAACAGGAAAAAAAGAAGAAAAAAAATTAATAATATATACATATTAATAGATACATAAATACCCAAGATAAAAAAAATAATAAAAGAAAAGAGAAAGAAAAAATATATATATATATAGACTTACTCATTTGGACCAAGCTCAATTGATTCGAGCCTAGACCAAATTGGGTGTCTACACTTCCCATAAAGTTTCGTACCTTTTTCGAAGTACAGGGAGGGGATAAATTCTAAATAGCCTATATCTTATTCTGAATCAACTTTGATTCCTCTTTTACTAACCACAAAACCTAATAATTTTTTTGATTTAGCACCAAATGTAGATTCGGCAGGATTTAATTTCAACTGAAATCCTCTTAACCTATTAAACAGCTTTTTGAGATTGACTACATGATCCTCTTTTTCATGAGATTTTATGATCATATCATCCATATATACTGCTATTTTTTTATGCATCAGGTCATGAAAAAGAGTCACAATTACTCTTTGATAAGTGGCACTAGCATTTTTCAACCCAAAAGGCATGACTTTGTAACAGAATGTCCCCCACATAGTCTCAAATGTGGTTTTCTCCATATCATCCTGAGCCATCTTGATCTGATTATAGCTTGAGAAGCCATCCATAAAAGAAAATGTGAAGTGCCTAGCAGTATTATCCACTAGAGTATTGACAAAAGGTAAAGAAAAATTATCCTTTGGACTTGTCCTATTCAGATCTCGATAGTCGATACACATTTTCACTTTTTCATCTTTCTTGGAAACTGGCACTATGTTGGCTACCCATTCAAGATATTTTGCCACCTCCAAAAATCTTGCATCAAATTGTTTTTTTCACTTCTTCCTTAATTTTTAGTAGGATCTTCGACTTCATGCGCTTTAGCTTTTGCTACACTGGCTTACATTTCGGTTTCAAAGGTAATTTATGCTCTATAATATTAGTGCTGAGTTTTGACATATTCTGGTAAGACTATGCGAACACATCTATATATTCTCGGAGTAGCTCTTTTAGCTTCTGCCTTTTAACCGATAAAAGGGATGTACCAACTTTGACTTCTCTTTTATTTTTATCATCCTCCAAATTCACTAATCCAATAATTTCTTGGTGGGGTTCAACTGGCTTATTTTTATGTTTTATTAATTTTAACAAATCAGGAGGCAGTGTGTAATTATCTGAATCTTTTTCATTATCAAGTTTGTCAACATAAATTAAGTGTTTAAAATCGAATCCAAGATTATTGTCATGATTATCCTCGTGTTCATTATTTGAGATCCTGCAAATGGTAAAATGAAGAGAACATTGGCATAAAAAAAATAAAACGACAAGAAAATGATTAAGGCAAAAAGGGAAATGATTCGAAAGAATAAAAGTGAAAGTGAATAAGAGAAATGTAGATGCATTTTCCAAGCCTTTTATTAAAATGACAAACATAAACACGTCACAAAAGTTCTCCTAATGCTCGTAGAAAGTAATTAGGGATTTAAAGTTTCACAGTACATTACTTTTTCAAAGTTTTAAAGACAACAGGCAGCTCCATAACTTTTCAATTATCCAACTAAAAATCTGGAGGACAAGGATACACGAACAACTCTTCACTTTGACTCTTCTTTTCTCCATCATCCACCATTTGAATGGCCAGCTCTGAAAATTCTTTCATGAATCTTGCACTTAGAGCTCCAGATAAATCTGGATAAATATATCTTCCCAAACAAAAAGAATCATAAAGGTATGAAATGATCATAGGCTCTGACTCTGACTCATATCCCTCAAGATTAGCTATCCTATTATCTTTTTTTTCATTAATCATTTTTATTCTGTCCCCTTTTGTTGGTTTATATCTCAAGCTGAATCTATTTTTCTTTTCATATATGGTCGATGGCTTCGTGATTCCTTGTAGATTCTTCTTAAGTTCGGCTTCAAGTCACCATTCTATCTTGGTACACTGTTTGACTACCATTTTAGTTATCGTAGACAAGTGTGGTGAATTAGATCTTTCAGCCACATATGTTGCATTGGCAATTTTGAAAGATCTATAAGAGCATTCTAGTGCTTCATCTGCTGAATCCACATAAAGAGTATTTATCGGTTGAGTTACCAATAAATCTTTTTCTCTTGCCACACATGTTAGCTTTTTTTCAACAATGAATTTAACTTTCTAATGTAATGAGGATGGAACAACACCCGTTATATGGATCCACGGCTTACCCAATAAGCAACTGTATGAAGGAGAGATGTCCATAACTTGAAATTTCATGTTGAAAGTGTACGGGCCAATTTGCAATGGTATTTCTATGTTTCTTAATACCTCTCTTCAGGTTCCATCAACGACTCTCACTATCATATGACTAGGCTTCATATAAGATCCATCAACAAAGAGTTTCACCAGAGTAGTCACAGGTATAATATTGATGGATGAGCCATTATCGATCAAAACCTTAGCCATTATATGACTCTTACACTATTGAAATCAACGATTGAAATAGAAAAGATATTTAGGTTAAAAATGAATCCTAAACCTAGATGTTATCTAGGTGATTAGGGTTAACAACAATCTGCTCCAGGTTTGGGGTTTTTTTTTTTCATTTAGGTATTTTTTTTTTTATCAATAACTTTTCTTTTGATAATTTTTTTTAATCGAATACTCAAAAAAATTCAAATGAGGATTAAAGTGTTAGATTAGTTGGCTTTTAATATTTTTATGTGTTATTGCTGCATTTATCATTCACATCACAGTTTTTATTGAAAAAATCCTACATTATTGCAAGTTAATAACTTTTAATCCTTATTTATACGAATTAAAATATTTAGTTCTAAATTACGCAACTATCCAAACATTTAATCTCAAATTGAGCATTTAGTTTTCAGATGTACATCATGTATACTGTAGGATCAAGCACTATTTTTTTTTTCGAAAATGTAAATACCAAACATTTTTTTATAATTTTCATTTTTGAAAATTATATTTTATTTTTGTGTATCAAACATGTTTTTTAAAATTCAAAAAATATAAAAAATATTTTCTAAAACCAAACGATTTTTTCAAATCTATTTTTTTCTTGATCATAGTGTAAATATATCATCCCAAAATCATAGTTTTTGAATTTGATCATTAAAGTTCGGTAAACTAAGAAACAAGCAAAGGAAGTAGTAAGCAAATATAGCTCAATCTTCTAAAATGCATAATCGTATACAGAATAACAGCCATATTTAATCAACCTTTTTCGGTTCATGAATCCCAAAATAAACATGAAAGAGAAGAGTTTTTTTCAATGTACACATTACACATATGTATCCAATACCAAAGAAACTAAATTTGAAACTTGAAAATTAAATTAATTGGTTGATGCAACCACCCTTAGAAAATGGTATCCGATGACTTTAAATTCAAATCACAGCACTTGTAAGCTTTTCCTCATCTCTAGACCATGATTACCTTTGTAAAAAAAAAATAATAATAATTTTGATTCTAATTAATGACAGCAACAGACTATACGATATTTAACAATGTAAAAAATTTAAAAGGAACTGTTGGTACTAAAGCTCTGATGAACCACTAATCAATTGAAAACAACCAAAAACAATGTGACAAATTACCTCCATGTAGGACTCTGGATGCTGAAATGCAGCGGTTTTGCCGACTTGTTTGCTGGTTTGATCATGCTTTACCTAACAAAGAAAAGTTGGAAAACTTCCGCTTCAGCATTTATATTCTCAAGTCAGACTTCAATTGTTGGAAGATTAGTATCAACTGTCTTTTCTTTTTCTTCTCTTATGAGTTTGAAAATAAACAAAACCCAATTGAAAAGTTAAAGCTCACAAAAGAAATCACAATCAGATGAACTTACTAGTATGAAAAATTAAGCATGGTGTAAGTAATTACCCATAACTAAACTAGTTTGTTTTTGCTAAAAGTTTGTTCTGGTTAAGGAAGAAACCATAACTAACTAAAACTCGTAACCATAAGCAATGTAATTTTTTGTATTTGAGATTGTCTTTGAACCCACCATTAAAATTAAGAGTCCAACATTTCATTAATTTAGGTTTTAGCTAAACTTATTTCGTATACCATATATTTTTATGCACTGAAAACTTAAGAAAGTGCTGCTATTCAAAATTTTGGTTCCACATTGGTCACCTTTAACTGCAATGAATAATGTGTAGCTATATTTTGCCAGTTTATGCAGCATTTACAGCTATTTTTAATTCATCAAAATGATGTAAAAAATTGTATGGTGTAATCAAATCTATATAAGAGTGGCTAAAAGTGTAGAAATTAAGAACGTAGCTAGAAAGACTTTTAACAACACCATTGGGAAAAATGCAAAGTCAAAATCGTCGTAGTAATGTAAGAAGAAACTTTATAAATTATTAAAGTCACCTGTTGTGGATCGCGGTTTCAGTGACAGTTTTGAAATATGATAGTAGAAATGTGTTGGAAATTGCAGAAATCTTCTCCTCCTTGCACCAATCTATCTTTAAACGCTCTGGGCATCTTTTCCATCTTGACCTCTTGAAGGGTTTTGACGAGCTTCAATCCAACTGGAAGCATCTTCAAACTTCTGCAATCGACAATCTCCAAGTTGCGTAGTTTGGGCATGGCATTTTCATCCACCCTCCACTCTTCTAGATTAGAATTTTCAATGAGTTTTAGGGAAATCAGTTGAGCAAAACCTTCAGAAGAACAGACAATTTCCTTTCCAGCGAATGCTTTGTGCAATCCTAGAACCCTCAAGTTGGGTAGTTTCTCTAGTGTTGGCATTGGATCTCTATCAAGTTCAGACTCATTCAAGTACAAGTAAGTGATCTTGGAGGGAAACTGGTGGTAACCTGGCAGCTCCCTCATTGCTGTAGTTAGACTCAACTCAAGAATATCTACACAGTTTGAGAGTAGAAGCATTAAATGTTTTGGATCTATTGGGTCTTGACTCCAAATATACAGGGATCGAAGATGTTCACTGGTAACAATCCGAGGATTCGAATCCAAGATTTCCTCAATATCTTCAAGAATGAAATGCCTGGATATCCTCAACTCTCTAAGATTTGTCAGGCTACAAAGATCTCCCATATAACAATTCTTGGTGTTGAAATTCACAAGCGTTTGTAGGTTCCTCAAATCGTTCAGCTTCAACTTGGTCTTATCATTACATTTCTTCGGGAGATACAAATGTCTTAAACTTTTCAGCTTCCATATAACATCAGGTACATGAACAGCAAACTTCTCATCAATTTCCAAATTCAATGTTTGCAAGAGCGTCAACTTACCTAAAGTTGAAGGTAGCCTTGAGACGTAAGAAGCCTTCCGGAGACTTAAATATCTCAAGTGGATGAGCTTACCTATATCACTTTGTAATTCCCCTCCTACATACATTTCAGACCCTTCAAATTCCAGGACTCTGAGCAACTTAAAATTGTTGCTCAAGTATCTCCATGTCCTCTGAAATTTACGGATAACTCGCCGTAATAGCAAAAGTGTCGAAAGCCAAGGCTTATCTTTGGTTGCGTAAATTTCATTAGATTGGTGGAGAGATCTATAAATTAACTCATCCGTAAACATCACATCGAAAAAAAAGAGAGACCTGAGATCACGAAGTTTGTCAATCCCTCTCATATCACCGGATTCATGTATGGCAAGTCTTCCGATTGAGAAAAGAGGGTAGCCAACTTGAGTTGTATCAACAATGTGAACAAAATTCTGTTCTCTGGCTTTTGCCAAGCACATATCTCTTATCATATCATGCACATAGCATGTTCTGATCTTTAAACTTGCATCTAGTTGTCCGACTTGCATCATGCGTCTTTCGACAAGCTCCATTAAGTAGTATTCTGCGATTTCTTCTATCCATATTTCCCTTCTATTTTCAATTTCCACCAATGGAAATGGAATAATATTTTCTGCAACCCACAATTGAATCAATTTAACCGTAGGTATTTCGTAGCCATCCGGAAAGAGACTTAAATATAGGAAGCATGGCTTTAAATAGGATGGCAAAACGTCATAGCTTAAGGCTAACAGGTTCGACGGCTCTCCATAGCCTCCGCACCGCAAAATTCGACACAACCTCAAGCTTTCTTCTTCCGACAACGTTGTAGCGATAATCCCTCCCAACACAACAATGGCTAATGGCAATCCTTCGCATCGATTAACCATTTCTTCCACCTCTTCGTCCCCACTTCTATAACCTGTAACTTGAAAAATAAAATAATTAGTGAAATAGTGAGCTGCGGACTCAGAATCAGAGGTGTTCTCATAGGTTAAGCGAGTTAACATTGGATAATAATTTATATACTTGTTTTACTTCATCTGATATTTCAGGTTCAAAATTTTTTCAAAACCCAATTCATATTAAAATAATAAAATTCAAGTTTATCTATTAAGTTCAATTTATATAATAAAAAAATATTTTTAAAAAAATAATATTAAAATAAAATTTACACATATATTTATATAATTATAATAATTTAATTATATTTAAATTATTTGAATCGGACCTAGCCAAACTTGAGCTCTAATTCTTATGTCTAAGATCCAATCTAAAATTTAAATTGACCTAAAAATTTTGTCCAAATCTATTTAATAACTCTTAAATTTTTATTCAAATTATCTCAAATTTTAGATAATTTTTCTAACTCAAATGGATAGCTCGACCCTTGAGTGAATATACTTACAATTAAAAGTAGCTTTATGTTGCTAATTTTGAGTTATTATTATTGGCTTGTTACCCTACTTATTTAGTGATATTTTTTAAAAATATTGATTAAAAATAATTTTTAATCGACTAATAATTAAACAGAGTAATTTTAAATTAAAGAACAAGATTACTAGTAATAGTAATAATAATAAATAAAATATTATTATTTTAAAATATTGGTTTGGTTATAATTTTATATTCATGTGTTGTTGTGAAAGTAAAATTTTTTATTTAAATAAATTTTAGTTTTTGTATATTTTTATATATGTTAATATGAATATAATAATATTTTTTTAATTATAAAAATTAAATATATTAAAAGTAATTAATCATAAACTATACGCAATCTAAATGTATTCCTAAGTGTAATTGATAATTAGATATACATTTATTTTTTAAATATTTATATTATATTAAATAACTTAAGATATAATAAATCTATAACTTTACTTTCATTATTTTTATTATTCTTAACTTTTAAAGCAATTTACTCAATTAATAATTTTATTTTTATAATTTTTATTACTTTTACTTTCTGAAATTATTTCACAAACTTCATATATGCACACAAATTAAAAATAAAATAAAATAATTAAAGAATGGGTACCTTAAGGACAATTGGATTTTACATAAAGAACTTAGGTTGGGAATACACGTTTTCAACCCAAAAACATTTATAAATCTAAGATCTTATCGATGTAGGATTCGTAATATTCTCACCCATCCAATTGTACAACATCTTCATTGCATTGACACTTTCATTCAGAACCCATCTTGATATGTCTCATGGCCTCTAGCCTTCATATCAATGAAGAGTGGATGATGAGTGAACCGATGTTGAAAGTTAAGGGCCCCCCAAAATTTTGATAGCCTTATTTATATATATATATATATATATATATATATATTAAACTTAAATGGGCTCATTCTCAATTAAAACTATTAATTTTATTTTGCTTTTATAATTTAATTTTATGCATTCTAGTTTAAGAGAGTTAGAATCTATTCCTATTTCATTATTTATTATATTTACCAATCACTACTTACAAATCTATAAAATCAAAAAATTTGTCACAAGTTTAAAATCACAATTATTTGAACAAAACAAAGATCAAATTAATTTTTACATTCTTAACAAGACTCCAAATTTATAATCATGTACCAAACGTGTTTTTTTTTTCTTTTTTCTTTTTTATAACTTATTACAATTTCATCTCCATATAAATTTTTACTTCAAATTTTACTCTTTATCTCTCTTTCATGTTATCCTGCAATCTTTTCTTAAGGAAAAAAAAAAAGATTAAAACCATTTTAGAGAAGATTTTATCATAATTTTATATCTCAAAATTTTAATTTCATTCTTTTAAAAGTATATTTATTTTTCTTATTTTGATAAAAAGATATTGTTTAACAATTGATTTATTTATATTTTATATTTTAATTTTAAATTGTCAAAAAAAAATAGTTCTACAATTCATTGAAATTTTGTATAAATTTTGTATAATTAGTATTTCTACTATTAATACAAAAGTATTGGTATTCCTTAAATTTTGAATGTTCTAATTTTATTTTATAATTTTATGAGCTTGTTATTGTTTATAAAATAAAATATAATATTACTTAGCCCTCTAAAATTAAGTGTTAAGATCTTTCATAGGTTTGGATCTACTCTGATACCACTTGGTTCAAACCTCCCTCAACCCTAATATCTGTCATAGGGCTCTCACATCAATGAAGAGTTGGGTCTACTCTGATATCATTTATTATGGGTTTATTTTTCAACCCCCTAAATATGATTATTAAGTGATGGAACATCAATGAAGAGTTGAGTCTGCTTTGAAACCACTTATCACAAGTCCATTTTTCACCTCAATAGACATAAGTATTAGGTGTTGGAAAACCCATGATTTTGAGCCTACCTCGATTTTGATATCTCTCATAGGAACTCAATTTAGCAAAGAGCCTATTTATCATCGCCCATAATTTCAACCAAAAAGATATGCCTATTAACTCATTATTTATAAGTGCAAGACCACATTTTTCTCCTATTGACATGAGATTCATGATGCCTGCACCTTTTCAATTTTTTTTTTTTTTCATTTTCTCTCTCTATTGCCACCCGTCATTCTCTCTCTAAATAAAACTCCTATATTTTCTTTGATTTCTCTTTTATCATTGTTCTTGCTTTCAGTTATGACCTATCAACGAATAGTTTTCTTTATTTCTTCTTTCGCTAAGCTTCCACTAATAATTTTTCCCTAAACTTCTCTTTCGATTTTTTTTAATTGAACCCAAAAAATTCAAAACAAGCCCACGAAAAATCTCGTGAGTCTTAGTAATCTTAATACATTTTTTAGTATATATTCTTAAAATTTTTTATATTTTCTAGAAGTTTAAAACAAAAGAAGAATGGTTTTTGAAAATCTCAATTCTAAGGTTTTTTTTATATGGTGGCTTGTATTGGTTTACGATGGTTAAAAATTTTCTAGAATAAAAAAACTTCCCCACCTAAAGTTTTACAATTTTATAATTTTATTTTTATTTTTTTTGTACAACTATTTTTTTTGGAAAAAAAATATTTAAAATTCTAGATTTGGTGGATTTTTCTTACCATTTTTAATTGTTTGGTTTTATTTATCTGAATTTCACATATTTTTGGTTATTTTGTTTGAATTTTTGTTAAACTTTTTTCTTTGTGCTTCTTTTTCATTTCCTCTTGAAATCATTCTTACGTTGTTTAAGTTTTTAATTTAAAGGAAATAAAATAAAAAGAGAGATGGGTTAAAGTGGCGAGATTTTAACATGCCAAATGTATTGGATTTTTTTTTTTTAATTTCCAAAATTCATGTCAACATAAAATTATTCATTATTTGCATACTAGCTTGTGATTTATATGATGCATAGATTAGTTTTACTTATATAAATATGTATAAATATAAATAAATTAGCATTTTTTAAAAATTATATTCAAATGTTCAAAATTTATGACACATGTTAAAATTTATATATCTAACATACATGTTATAAGAAAAAGAAACTTTTTGAATAAAGTGGCAAAGTTTTAAATATATAATAAACAATATTATTTCGATAGAAGCAAATAATAAAATAAGTAAAAGTTTTTATTGAGTAAAATTAAATTTTTTCAATTTCCACCATCTTTATCTATAGTAATATTTATACACTAACAATTTTATATCAAATATAGATAAATTATTTGTATTTCAAAAACTATGAATTTTCAATCTTTTTATGCTTCCGTCTCTTTTATATAAACTATGAATTAATATATTCAAATAATGTAAGTGGATTTTATTGTCCTAATATATATATATATATATATATATATATATACCCACAAACTTTATTTATTTAAATTTATATGAATATTGATTTAAACAGTATATAATTTTTTATGGTTCTTAAGATTTAGAGATTTAATTTTTTAAAATTATTTGAATTTTGTATTTCATATAAATGAATAAGAGTGAGGTATGAGATATGTTTTTTCAGGTTTAAATTAGGATAAAACTTATATGCATTGAAATACTTAGATAAAGGTAAATTTTGAAACTTTAAAATTTTTAAAAATTAAATAATTAATTAAATAAAATTATTTAGAACTATCCTACGTGTCAATAATATAAGATGTTCACTTAAACGTCTACATAAGTAAATTTTATCAGATTTTTATGTATATTATAATATAATATGATATAATATATATATATATATATATATATATATATATATATATATTAGATGTTTACCATGCAATCAACCCTTGATCTAAGGATTACAAGTTAGTTCCAACCGTGTTTCATGTGAGTAAAGTTAACGGTGACTTGATTTAAATAAGATAAAGCACATAATGGATAAAAGATTTGGATAAATTTAATTTATACAATTTTGAAACATTGAATCATTGATTGGATTGTAATTTGAAACATTGAAAATTTGATTAGATAAAATTATTTGGTAAATAATTTAAATTTAATAATTATTTATTGGATCTTATATGTCAAAAATTTAGATTCCTATATATGTATTCAAATGACATACTTTATCAGATATTCATATATTTTTAATATGATATATAAATATATATATATATATATATATATATATATAAGATTAGATAGATGTATGCCATGTAATCACCCCTTCAGAGGATTACAAGTTAGCTCCAACCGTGTTTCATGTGAGTAAAGTTAACGGTGGCTTTATTTAAATAAGGCAAAGCACATAATGGATAAAAGATTGGGATAAACTTACTCTATGATTTTGAAACATTGAATAATTGATTGGATTGTAATTTGAAACATTGAAAAATTGATTAGATAGGATTATTTGATAAATAACTTAAATTTAATAATTATTTATTGGGTCTTATATGTAGGGATGGCATCGGGTCAGGTTCGGGGCGGGTTTTACTCGCCCCGAACCCGACCTGACTTTATGCTTTAGCATATCCGAACCCGATTCTACCCGATTTTTTTATACTCGAATTCGATCCGACCTGATACTATGTAAATCGTACCCGACTCAAAATTAATAAAATATTATTTTTTAAAATATAAAATATTATTTTTTAAATATAAATATTTAAAAATATCATTATATAAATATATATAATTAATTAATTAATTAAAAAATAATTTTTTATATAATGTCGGATCGAATTTTAGGCGTACCCGAACCCGACCCGACCCCGATTATTCCCTAACTATACCCGACCTTACTCGACCCGAAAATCGAAATTCAAAAAAAAAAAAAACCCGACCTTATGGGATCGAGTCGGGCCGGAACCCGTCGGGGACGGGGTTGATTGCCGTCCCTACTTATATGTCAAAATTTTAAATTATCCATGTAGGTATTTATGAACACCTTATTAGATATTCATATACTTTGCAATATGATATATTTATATATAGATATTTATAATTTAATTCTTGTACCGAATATTTGAGAGAGAAAAAAAATAAAATAGTAAATAAGGTCAATAGGCATCGTTAACTTTACTGACATCATACATGGTTGGAGCTGACTTGTAATCCTTAGATGAAGGGGTGACTGCATGCCACACACGCACACACATATATATATATATATATATGTATGTATGTATGTATGTATATATATATATGTATGTATGTATGTAAAAATAAGAGAATAAGAATTCAAACTTTTATCCTAATCTTTTTGAATATTAATTGTTAAAAGAAAATTTATAATAAGTGTTATTGTCAATAAAAGTAATTTATCATCAACATGAAATGAGAAATTTTAAATTTTCAAAAAGATAAGTGAAGCATCTTCTAAGCAAGGACTATGATGAAGCCCAAAATTTATGTTGGGTTAATATTATGAATGTTTCTTAAATTATAATGAAATATTTAATGTGATACTTAAATTTTAAAAATCTTTAACTAATAATTAAACTATAAATTTGGTAACTAGTATTTGTAATGTATTTGTCCATCACATGTTATTATTTGAAATTAGTTACGTTAAAAGTGAGTATCATATTAATTAACAAATTTATAGTTCAGATATCATATTAAAAATTTTTAAAATTGATATATCATATTAAATATTTTATTATAATTTACAGATTATTCGTGATATTAACTCGTATATTTAATGTAGAATTTAATGTTACTAACTTTCAAGCTTCTTAAAATTGTTTTAACAGTTTGTGTGTTTTGTCTTCGAAATATATATATATATATATATACTAGTAACTATGAGATGGAGCGAGATATTTACCTGTGAATTGTCTTTGAGGAAATGCAATCCTTCGGAACAATTTCAGACTGTTGTCCTCATTTAATGGCTGCAATTCATGTAGGTAACATTTTGGATCTGCGTTCAGAGCTACCTCTTGGTTGCGGCAAGTAATCAAAATCTTGCTGCTTGTTTCCTGCAGGTTCCTCGGTAGCGCAGCTTTTATACTATCCCAAGCCTGGATGCTCGGAATGTCGTCAAGTATCACCAAACATTTATGTTCTTTCAAGAATTTAAACAACTTCTCTGCAACTTGTTCATCCCGCTTATTCCTATCATCCTCATCAAAAACGTTGAGGCTAATTAGAATTCTTTGCCACACATTTCTTCTCTGGCAGTTTTGAGAAACATATGCCCATGCGAAGCAATCAAAATGATTTCTAACTTGGCTATGATGGTGTAGCATCTTGGCCATGGTTGTCTTTCCAGAACCGCCTTTACCCCATATGGAAACAACTCGGAAATGACTTTTATCATCCACCAGATCTGAGACTAATTCCATAATGTTAGCGTCAAACCCCACAACATTATCTTCAAGAAAATGAGGGTGACGATTAGAGCTAGAGTGAGACCGCCTTAACTTTTCCAAGTGATCTAAATTGCTCCGGTCCCGTAAATGTCTTTCCAAGTTGATGATTTCGCTCGTGACTTCCTGTATCACCATCCATGCTTCTCTCAGGAAGCAAGCAGATCTTTTGATGACGTTTGAAATACCTTGTTCCCTTTTGGGTAAAGTTTTGAGAACCAAAGCCTCAATGACATCCCGAGCTTCATAAGCCAATTCTCCGATTTCAGCCAAGTAGGGACTAGTTAACATCGTATTTTCATCCTGTCTCATATCTTCCAGGAAGATTTTCATCCGCTTGAGCTCTTCTAGCAAAAGATAAACTTCACGAAGCGGATCCCAGTTCCACGATTGTTCTCCTTCAACTATAACCTTTTCAATCCATGCGGCTACGGAGGAGACGGCAGAGTAAGCCATATTTCTCTTCTTTTTCTCTCTACACCCAGGCCAAAATCCTTTTTTCTTAATTCATCGCTCTATGAACTTCCTTTATATCTTGCTGTATTGCTGGAGTTGTAATTAATTCTCGGATTCTTGCCTTGTGCCACAGGTCGAAACAATTCTCTGACAAAAGTGCTACATGCACGGGAATTTAACCCAATTACTTGCTTAGGCAATCCATCTTGGAGAAAACAGCCAATGGAGATTCACGTACCCCTTTACTATACCATTACGATAGGGATCTTTTCGTTAAGAAATAAGGTGAAATACAACAGGCCCAAATTGACAATCTAAAACAGGAAAACAACACGAGAAAATACACGAAAGTAAAATGATTTAAAAATAAAAATAAAAAAACATATATGAATTTGACAAAACAAAAAATATATATTTTATATTTTTATGTTAATATGAATTATGATGTATAATTTTTGTATAAAATAAAATACAAATATATGAATTATCAAAATACATGAATTACCAATTCTACCGGCACATAGGTTATCCTCAAACACACACAAACTTTTTCTTGTTCAACATTCCTTTAGCATTTGGAAGTATCCTATTCAAAGCAGGAGGCTCCTAAGCAATTGGGTTACCCCCTTTACTCTTATTATTGGCTTCAGTAATCAATGGAAAATTAATAGTATTTCCATAAAAGTGAGAAATAAGGGACAATCTAAATCAGAACCAACACCAGTTTAAAATCTTCCAATGAGAGGAAAAAAATGAATCTTGATCTCACAGATTTGATATCAAGAGAATTATTTCAAAATTTTGATATCATATAATTATAACCATAAAATAATTTTAACTCATAATATTAAACAACTAGAAGTTACTATAAATATTTCAAAGAAAATTACACTCTTCTAAGAGCCAACGTTTTCTTTATCAAATCAAACCATGTAAATTTAGCCATATTTAATTTCGATTAATTAGGTGTCAATTTCAGCTTATGTTTCTAGACAATCTATACATCTATAAATTTTATATCTTATATCTTATATAAGTATATAAAAGCCAAAACTTTTGGCAAAAAAAAGGAAAAAAATCTAAGGTGAATGGACTATTATTTTGACATGTGGATGACCTTAAATAATTTGACATGTATCTTACATTTAATTAATTTTATTTGATTTCATTTAAATTTTAAAATATTTCAATGCATTGATTATATTTGAATTATTTTTTAAAAAATAAATAAATTATATTTATTTTTTAATATTATTTACCTTAAATCACTCTCAACTAAATTAATATTAAAGATAATAAAACTTTAATTGCCATCATTATAAGATAATTTTGTGCTCTCTTTTTTCAATTTTAATATTCAACTCTTAAATTACATTTGTATAAAAAAAATCACTTTCTAATCTTATATCTTATATCTTATATAAATATATAAAAGTCAAAACTTTTGGCAAAAAGGAAAAATGTCCAATGTAGATGGCCTATAATATTGATATGTAGACAACCTTTATTAATCATCACATGTCATGTATTAATTATATTTATTCATATTTATTTCTAATTAAATTGATATGAATTGATTGGATTTCTTAAAATTTTTAAAATATTTCAATGCATTAATTATATTTATTTTCTTTTAAATTTTTAATTGACTTACCTTTTATTTCTAATAAAATATCCTAAATTGTAAATCAAATGATACATTATAATCAAATAATTTCTTAATGATTCAAAAAATTAATAAACTATATAATTACGGTTATTAAACATTTTTTAATGATTCAAAGAATTTCTATTGAAATCTAATAAGAAATTAAAAATTTAATAACCACTAAAATTATGATCAAGAATTGATTATTTAATCAATTATTTGGTGTATTTATATTTGATTAAATATAATATCCAACTAAATAATGGATGTTACTTATACATAAATATATATATAAATGATATAATGATTTTAGATATTTATATTAGATTAATGATACATTATAATGTTAGAATTTTGTTTTTGTTATAAAATCAAGTATACCTTATAATGTTAGATTTTATATATGCGGGTTGTGATTAATAAGTCATTCATCCTATCTTATCTTATATAAATATATAAAAATCAAAATTTTTGGTGAAAAGAAAAAAATTCAATGTGGATAATCTATTTTTTTTAACATATAGATTGTTTTACTGTGTCCTGCATTTAATTATTTTGATTTGACTTCATATATCTTTTATTAATTTAAAAGATATTTATTTGGCTAAAATAGGTTATTTATTTATTATAAGTATCCAATATTCTTGGCTTTTATAAATGTGTTATAATTAAATTATCTTAAATCATTTCAACCAAATTCAATTCTTATTTTTGAACATCAAACAAGTATATTATAAATAAGAAATATACTTTGAAAGCATTCATTATCTAATGATCGTGATTTTAGTATTTAATTAAGAAATAATCTATGTATTTATTAACCTAAATGAATATATAAGGCATATAATGCTAAAAATTCAAACCTAAAATAAAAGTCTAATTAGTTGGAAACATATTTTCATATTTCTTTCTATATAAGTATTAATTACAATTGGTAAAATTTATTGTCTTACAAGAACTTTTCAAAATATTGTGTAGACTTTTCAAAATAAAAGATATATTACATAAATAATTAATTATCCATTATAATTTTTTGTATAAATTACTCTCAATTTATAAAAGTTTCTCATATTCTTATTATAAATAGAAATTTCTATATGTTAAAAGTACTAGGAGGTTAGTCTTTAAAAGCCTCCAAATATATTGATCTCATTATGATCAAGAAAATTTTGATCCCACAGTTACATGTCTTTTTATGTTGATAAACTTTTCTTTGTCATGTTTGTCGATTGATTTTATTTTTCTTTTATTCACTTTTTTATGCATGTTCATACTCCATTTATCTATTCATTTTTAATGTTAGCTTTTTTTATAGACTTTTAAATGGAATAATTTCATATGTTTTATCTTTTATTAGTTTTTAATTCTTGGAGATTTTGTCAATTTTTTCTTCATGACTAACAATGAATGTGAACAAGGTTAGATTTTTTAGTTAAATTTGAAGTTTGTTAGAATTTAGCAGAAGTTTTTCTCTCCTATTTACCTTTCATTTGCAATTTTATCTATGTTTAATATATAATATATAGTTTCAATTCCATTTACCAAAGAATGCAAATTCAATTTGAAGTACTTTGACCTTTGTAAATACAACACACGGATAGACACCATCTATCCAAGGGTTTATTTTTGTTATTACGAGTTTTACATGTCCTGCACCAAAGCAAAGGGCAACAACAAGCAAAAGTTTCCACAAAAAATGATTTTAAGTAAAATAAATTTCTATCGTTTGGAATTAAAAATTATTTAATTTTATATAAATATCACTATTAGATGAGATATGATACAAAATATTTTTCTTTATGTTATATAAGTTCATATTAATCTACAATATGTTTATTTTTGTCATTATTTTACATTGAAATTTTATAGTTTTTATATAAAATTTATTAGTTATATTATATATAATTAAGTTTTATATATATATAATTGTATATCCATGCATGACACAGATTTAAAACTAATAAATATATAAAAACCAAAACTTTCGGCAAAAAAAAAAAAAAATCTAAAGTAGATGGTCTATTATTTTGACATGTGGATGATCTTAAACAATCTATATGTGTCTTGCATTTAATTAATTTTATTTGATTTCATTTAAATTTTAAAATATTTCGATGCATTGATTTCATTTGAATTATTTTTAAAAAATTAAATTAATTATATTTATTTTTTATTATTATTTACCTTAAATCACTCTCAATAAAATTAATATTAAAGGTAATAAAACTTTAATTGCTACCATTATAAGATAATTTTGTATTTTTTTTCAATTATAATATTCAACTTTTAAATTACATTTATGTAAAAAAAAAAAGCCAAAGTAATAGAAATTATTTTACAATTAAGAGTTGAATATTATAATTGGAAAAAAAAAAACACAAAATTATCCTATACTGATAACAATTAAAGTTTTATTACCTTTAATATTAATTTAATTGAGAGTGATTTAAGGTAAATAATAATAGAAAATAAATGTAATTAATTTAATTTTTTAAAAATAATTCAAATATAAACAATACATTGAAATTATTTTAAAATTTAAATAAAATCAAATAAAATTAATTAAATGCAAGACACATTTTGATTATTTAAGATAGACTACATGTTAAAATAATAGACCATCCATCTTAGAATTTTTTTTTTTTTTTTGCAAAAAGTTTTGGCTTTTATACATTTATATAAGATATAAGATTGGAAAGTAGTTTTTTTCTTTTACATAAATGCAATTTAAAAGTTGAATATTATAATTGAAAAAAGAGAATACAAAATTATCCTATAATGATGGCAATTAAAGTTTTATTTATTACATTTAATATGAATTTAATTGAGAGTGATATAATGTTAATAGTAATAGAAAATAAATGTAATTAATTTAATTTTTTTAAATAATTCAAATATAATCAATGCATTGAAATATTTTAAAATTTAAATAAAATCAAATAAAATTAATTAAATCAAGGTACATGTCGATTGTTTAAGATCATCTATATGTCAAAATAATAGACCATCCACCTTGGATTTTTTCATTTTTTACTAAAAATTTTGACTTTTATATATTTATATAAGATATAAAATTGAAAAGTGATTTTTTTTACACATGTAATTTAAGAGTTGAATATTATAATTGAAAAAAAAAAGAACACAAAATTATCTTATAATGATGGCAATTAAAGTTTTATTATCTTTAATATAAATTTAATTGAGAGTGATTTAAAATAAATAATAATAGAAAATAAAAGTAATTAATTTAATTTTTTTTAAATAATTCAAATATAATCAATACATTGAAATATTTTAAAATTAAATAAAATCAAATAAAATTAATTAAATGCAAGACATATGTTGATTGTTTAAAATTGTCCACATGTCAAAATAATAAACCATCCACCTTGGATTTTTTTTCTTTTTTACTAAAAATTTTGACTTTTATATATTTATATAAGATATAAAATTGAAAAGTGATTTTTTTTACACATGTAATTTAAGAGTTGAATATTATAATTAAAAAAAGAAAACACAAAATTATCTTATAATGATGACAATTAAAGTTTTATTACCTTTAATATGAATTTAATTGAGAGTGATTTAAAGTAAATAATAATAAAAAATAAACGTAATTAATTTAATTTTTTAAAAATAATTCAAATATAATCAATACATTCAAATATTTTAAAATTTAAATAAAATCAAATAAAATTAATTAAATGCAAGACATATGTCAATTGTTTAAAATTGTCCACATGTCAAAATAATAGATCATCCAACCAAGATTTTTTCCTTTTTTGTCAAAAACTTTGACTTTTATATATTTATATAAATGTAATTTAAGAGTTGAATATTTTAATTAAAAAAAAAGAACATAAAATTATCTTATAATGATGGAAATTAAAGTTTTATTTCCTTTAATATGAATTTAATTAAGAGTGATTTAAGATAAACAATAATAAAAAATAAATGTAATTAATTTAATTTTTTAAAAACAATTCAAATATAATCAATATGTTGAAATATTTTAAAATTTAAATGAAATTAAATAAAATTAATTAAATCTAAGACTCATGTCAATTGTTTAAGATCATCCACATGTCAAAATAATAGACCATCCACCTTGGATTTTTTTTTTTTTTTGCCAAAAGATTTGGCTTTTATATATTTATATAATATTAAAATTGGTATAATTTATTGTCTTACAAGAATTTTTTAAAATATTAAATGTAAACTTTTCAAAATAAAGGATATATTACATAAATAATTAATAACCCATTATAATTTTTTTTGCATAAATTACTCTTAATTTATAAAAATCTCTCATATTCGTATTATAAATAGAGAATCTTGTATGCTAAATTACTAAGAAGTTACTCTTCATAACCCTTCAAATTTATCGATTTCATTATGATCAAGAAAATTTTGATCACCAAGTTACATGGTTTTTTATGTTCATAAACTTTTTTTCTTTATCTTGTTTGTCGGTTGATTTTATTTTTCTTTTATTCACTTTTTTATGCATGTTCATACTCTATTTATCTATTCATTTTCAAAATTAACCCTTTTTTTTATTTTTTACTTTTGAATGAAATAGTTTCATATGTTTTTTATTTTTAGTTTTTAGTTTGTCAGATTTTTCTTCATGACTAATAATAGATAATTTTTACTTTTAATTATTTATTAATTTATTTATTAATACTTAACTAAATTTATTCATTAAATATTCTAATTATGATTTTTAACTTTATTTTTTTATGAGTTACTTTTATTTATTACTTTAATTATCACTAATAATATGCATTAAAATTAATTTTAAATTTGAGTTTGAAAATCAACTTAATAAACAATTATTATGAAATATATATAATCTAGTAGGTCTGGTAATTTTAAATACGACTTGATAAAACAATACTAAAGCAAAGAAAAAAATAAAATAAAAAAGTGACACTGTTTAAGATTTTAGTAAAACCATATAAAGTTTAGCAAAAAATATATTTTGTATTTGACATGTTCACATGAATTATAATACAATAATTTTCATGTGTTTACACATAATATTTGACAAAAAATAAACAAATACGAATACACATTTTCATGTCTTTGTACATCACACCAAGAATGGACAACATTACCTTAAGGTAGTGTTTTATATAGTGTGATCATTCCAAAATCTAGGTTAATCTACTCATGGTGATTAAATCACTATATTTGTCTATTTGATAAGCACTCGGTGATCTTATATAACAGTGATTTTAGATCACTAATAGTGATCAAATCACTATTTTGGAGAATGATCTAATCCCTGTCTAAAAGGATTAAAAATTTTTATCATCGAAGTAAAGTTATTTATAAAATTAACAATAATCAATATTATTCATTAAAATCTTGCTTCCTCTTACAATTTTAATTATTTTATATTATAAATTTTTATATTTCAAATTAATATTCATTATAACAAATTCAAAAATAATGTGTATTTTTAATTTTTTAATATTTTATATATAATACAATCTTTTTGTTTTTCTTTTATTATGAATTTAATAGAACAATTTTATTTTTTAATTCAAATGTTTTTACATAATTTATATTATAAAAATTAGTTTACATATCAATAAATATAGTTATTAAATTAATAAGTTAATTATAATTTATTATAAAATAAATAAAATATTACTAATATTTTACAAATTATTATCTTTAAACTATATTAAAATCATTAACATATTTAACTATTACAATATACATAGTTATTTTTATACTTTTAAACAAAATAATGTTTAATTTTTAATAATAGAAAATATGATGATCTTTAATTTTTAAGAATTAACGATTTTTAACCAAACAAAGTAATTTCAAATTTTAAGTGATAAGATAACCAAAGTAATAAAATCACCCGAATAAACCACAAAATTTGAGAAAATGATACTTGGTCTCAAATGGCGAACAAGATTAAAAAAGAAAAAGACATTTGATTGTATATGAAGCCATTGGTAATTAATAAAAAAACAAAACAAAACAAAGGTTGATTGAAGGGGAAAGATTTACTTTCATTTATTTGAAACCATACAATATTTGTAATTTTAATGCAAAGCTGTTTAGTCTAGCTGATGGAAAACTAAAATATCATAAATATTTCAATCCTAATCAATTATTCTTTTCTTCAAGCATTTGATTTCCGTCTCCTGATTGAAACAAGGCTATTTACATAAGCAAGAGTTTGAAAAGATTTTGGAACCCCATAAATTTGAAGATTCCTGATTTCTTTTGTGATGAAGTTGTAGGACACTGCCTGTCCATCAATTCCTTCCATCAGAATCTCACCATCATTTTTCCAAAACATAAATGGCATTTCAACTCCTGTAAGTGGTCCAATGGTTAATTTTCTCGTCCAAGATTCCTTCACCCCATATTTTTCCATCACATATATCTGAAATGATTTTTCAATTCCTTTTCCTGGATAGACGATCAAAGCAAGGCAACCATTCCAAACCAGGAGACTCTTGCAGATAGAATTATCATCAATGTAAAGAAAATCAGGCATTGATATTCTTTGGAACTCCTCGTCTCCCATGTTGAATGAAAGGATGACTTCGTTATTGTTATAGTCCATAGCATGCCAATGAAATGCTCCATTAAAGTAAGTCTCAAAACAAGGAGAGTATTGAACATTGGCAGGGATCTTAACATTCTTGATTTCTCTCCAAGAATCAGTTCCCATGGTGTATACTTCTACCCTGGAAAGTTGGGGTAAACCGTCTCCAAACTCCCCCCAATATGACACAATCCTAACAACCTTGTATTGTTGATTTTTGAGGTCATAACCAAATCCCAGGCCATTGGTTTGGGGAATCAAATTCGGGTTCAAAGACAAATAAAGGAGACAGGATTTGGGAAGAACCATGGATTCTTTGGTTGCAGGGTTACATAGAACTATGTCATCTCTATAATTTGATAGACAAATAATGCCATCACATTGACCTAAAAGTTGTAAATATGGCTCTTTCTTATACAAGGGTACATCAACAGCTATATTTACAGAAGAAAAATCCTTGCTGCTGACCAATGAGAACATATTTTCTTTCTTGCCTAAGCATGTTAACAGGCAACGCTTGATAAGAACAAATTCATTGTTGTTGCTGTTGTAGCTAAGGTGCATGGAAATGAATTTAGGATGGTTAATGAGAGCATACCATGATTTGCATACGCACTTGAATCGCGTCAAAGATTTTACTGGCAACCGCAGAAGGATTTCGAGGAACAAGTCACTTGGCAAATTACCAAAGCCCTGCATGTTGGCTCTTCCTCCTTGTTCCTCTCCTTTTTCCTATTATCAAATGTCAAAACCCCACATTTATATCCTCTTATTGTTACCCACAGGTTCAAAGAAAACAATATATACATGCATCATATCTCTTATAATATCTAGTTGTGTGGTAGAGAAAAAAGAAGGAGCGCTCTTACCAAATATTATTCCATATTCCTTTTCAACTTTTAGCATAAACTTGTTATCATTTTAAAAAAAGTAGAACTAGTTGCAATAAAATTTTTACAGGCAATACTGACATAGAATCCTATAATATTACCTAATCATCCAATCTCAGTCTGGAATCTTGGATTAAAATTAATGTGGGGTTTGACAACTATGTACATTTGTAAGGATTCTAAACTTATGGATGAGTTTTATTCTTGCTGCCTTACTTGCAAAGTTGTGGCATATACCTTAAGCACTGACTCTTGAAGAAAGATTAAGGAAAATGTTGTCTCAGGGAATGTATTATATTCTTTTCTTCTCATTCTTTTTCTAAATACAATTCAATGAGCATATCAAAATATTCTGATGCTAAACTTCCCTAATTGGTTAGAGAGAATCTCTTGCTATCATGTTTTGAAAACACAATAATCACTCATGGTATAATAATAATAATAATAATAATAATAATAATAATAATAATAATAAAAGTAACAGTATTATTATTCTCTTGTCACATTTCTTATGGCTTTTTCACAGGAGAAACCTGTGCAATCTTCCATCAGGAGCAAGGGAAAACAGGACAGATTCTTTAAAACAGAACTAAGAATAAAAAGAAGAGGAAACTGTATAAAACTTTCAATTTTATTATTTTCAAGTGTTGTATGTTATTAATCCAAAAGAAACTGTGTCCTCGTATTATTTCCCAGAAAGATGACGAAGTCCATACTAGGCTACCAGTTTAAGCAGGGAGTGCACTCTCTGAAATGAGATCAAATGATATTTCATTCTCCTGCAACCTTTCTTAGAGATCTGGACCAAATACAATCCCAGGGGTAAAAACTCCTCCCTTAGGCAGGTTTTCATTTTGGCTCAAATGTATGAGAGCACATTGAAGTAGCACTATAGGAGGAGTCACATAGCCAATCTCAGGTCCCATTACTCTTGTTATGATTTGCATGTCAGGTTTTCAGTTTCTTTCTGAAGGAAGGCTGTGTCACTAAAACCATACCTGACAAACCACATCTTAAATGATGCACTTCTCACCTTATCCTCAGAGGGACCTGTCTTTCGAAACCATCCAAAGCTAACAAGAGAAGCCACCTACCAAAATAAGTTATACTTAAGAGCCCAATGAACATCCCCACTCCGATGATTCAAGAGATGCCCAACAGGGATTTAGATCCTATTTTCACGCCAAAATGAGTTGGCCTCACTGATGACCAGAAGGCCTCCCTCTTTTCAGTATGTTCAGCATTCTCATTAACCCCAGGGAGACCATGTGGGTTCTCTATCAGACTAAAAAGAGTCCTTCGAACAACTAAAGCATCTGCTGAAGGTAGCTTTACAGCCTTAAGGCCAATCTTCTCCTGGTGTTCTATCATTGGTCCTTTAGGAGGATGTGGGCCAGGAATCTGCAACCATACAATAGTAAACCATCATTACAGGACATTGTAAGAATTATCATCTACCAATTCATAATTATCAATATTGAATATTTAAGATTTAACTGAAGAACCAATGATTCAGAAACTAATGAATCAATTTGTTTGGGGAAAGAAATCATTTTTGGTTCTCAGTCAATGAAAATTTTCCAAATTACAGCTCTCTTCACTGAAATGAAAATTTTGACAAAGCCTATGACTTAATAATGTGATCCATCAGTCAAGAAGCCCCAGATGGGATTCACATGAGCCTTGATGTAACAGCATCATATAAGCCTTGGGAACAAGGATTCCATGACCTCTACCAGCAACAGATCAGGACTAAGCAAAGTATATTTTCTCACACTCAATGTTAGATGCATTATATTGCAAACATGATTCATATAATATCATAGAATTCCAGAAAGAATTATGAAACCAAATCTCACATGGTATTGAAAACTAATAGCAATACTCATGTCAAATATTGAACTATATGTTAAAGGATGTTATCACAATTCATAGGCAACACTATTATACTCCCACCTTTGCCTCCAACTGCAACTAGCTTGGCACTTCTGTCAATCGTTTTTTTGCAAACAATATTGTTACGATTCCAACAGCATCACCGAATCATAGTAACTTTCACCAGTAATCTCATCTCTTTCGGGCCAGTAATCTCATCTCTTTTGGGCAGAAGCATTATTCCTACTATACATCTCTGTGCCCTAAGAAGTAAGAATCAATGCCTCCTCTGTAAAAATGCATGAAATGTCAAGGTCTTTCCTCAAAACATCAGCATCATTATACTACCAAGAGCACAGCAACTATCATCATTGTCTATACGTACCCAACGATATGTTACTATCAGTCTACTCTCTTTTATTACTGCAGCCGCCTAGGCCAACATTCACTAGCACCATCTTTTAAGGGCTGCAGCCACCTAGTCCTACTTCATTACCACCAATCATGACTACTGCATAGGTTGATGGTGAATGAAGAAATGGCTACCATGGTACTACTACAGCAACCATTTTCACTGCTACCACCAATATGTTCCTTTGGCTTCATTTTCACCACCAATATTCCCACCATGTTTAAGTCATCAGTAGCAGATCTGCCATTATAGTTGGTAGTATGTGTCACTACATAAACTAGTAGCAACTTGCCTTGAAACAAATTAAAAGTAAACCAGGTATCACTGAGCATCATGTCGAAGTTGCATGCACACTGTATAACAGTGCAAATATAACATTTTTGGGATCAGCCTTCTTGCTTAGTGATGACCCACATAGACATACATACCATGGAATGAAGTATAATTTAGATTGCCAGGTAAAGTGAGGATGCCGTAAAGCTAGTTGCATTAGGACAAAGAGATTGATTACCTAAAGTCTGAATTTCAATATAACTAGAAAGAGACCCACGAGTTATTTGTCCTTCTCTATTTCCAAGCCAACCAAATAGAGCACAAAATTAAATAATATTACTACAAAGAAAAAAAAAATCACTTGTAGTGACATAAGGTCAGAAACTAAAATCAAGCAAGGGCACCGTTGAATTCCTAAATACCTAAAAAATCATAACAGACATCCTGCAGCCAACTAATGTCTTCGACAAACCACGAAACACTAACATATCACCAACCAACAAAAATAGAGAATAACTGCTCACCACTGGTCTAGGTCTCTCGGGTCTGGAACGCCTCAATTCCTGCAACTTATCCATTTTCGCCACACCCAAAACTGCTGATTCATATGTTGCAAAGTTCCCAACAATTTTTTTATCAGACTCCAAACTCACATATGCATCAATATTGTTTGGTACAGCAGGATGCACCCACTGCCTGGAATTGAACATAACCCCCATTTCAGCAGGAATGGAATCAAATCCACATGCTGAAACAACCAATGAACCTGTCTCCAGAGCCTTTTTATGGTATTTTGCCTCGATTCTTTCCATGAACTCAGGCTTCCCACTTATATCCAAATAATCACACCTAGCATAAGCAAGAAAAAAAGTTTAAATAAACTAAAGAAACACTTATTATAGAAATAAAATTAGAAATTGGAGAGAACAATGGTTAGAGTAAGAACAAGTAGTTGAACTGATTCAATCCTTTAAGGAAAATAAGCGAAGAGAAACTTACACTGAACAGAATTCATGATTTTAAAACTAAACCCCATAAAACAGACCAAAAGATCACAACTTTATGCATAATTAACATTCAAGAACCTTTAAAAAAAAACCCCACATTCCTGATTCCACCAATTAACAACAAACCAAAGACATACAAATACACGAACAAAATTACATGTAACTTTCAAGAGACCAAAAGGGTACCTAAAATAGGTGAAAGCCGCAGCACCAGGCTCACCTTGAAGGCAACAGGGGCCAATGTAGTTATCATCGTTTAATTTAGTAGATTCCCCCCAAATATCAGTATCCAATTCAAGATTCATTCATTTCCACCATGCTCATAAAATTACATTCGTTTCAACAATAAATCCTCATAAAACAAGCTAAAAGATCACACTTTTATACATCATTAGCACTCAAGAATCCTTAAAAAACCCGAATTTCCACCATTTAACAACAAATCAGAAAAAAAAAAATCGAAATGCACAAACAAGAATATAAAAAAGTCAAAACGGCCAAAAGGATACCCAGAAGAGGTGCAAGCAGCAACAACAGGCTCACCATGGATCCTAAATGGTCCAACACAATTAAGGAAAACCTTAGTTTGAGTAGAAAGACTCAACAGTGAAGGTGGTTCAGTAGTATCAGCAGTGATAATAGTAATATATGGAGAAGGAGAGCTAGGATGAGCTGCCCATTGAAGAGTTTTAACAAGCTTTTCATTGCTACGGCCAGCGATGGCTAAAGTTTTAAGAGGAGAAGATGGGGTGTTGAGGAACTTTAAGGCCTCTTTTACTACATATTTGCACGTAAAGCCTGAGGCTCCTAAGATGATTATGTCATAGAAAGGATGGGTCTTTTGAGGTGCGTTGTTTGCATGGTTTTTTTTTTTTTTTTTCTTTTGGTTTTGCTGGAAAATGAAAGTGGAAGAGGCAAGGACAGAATTGGCTATGGAGGTCAATGCGTTGAGAGTTTTAGCCGCGGTTTTTGCCTATTAATTACGTGGATAAATGCTTCTTAAGTTGTGCGTGAGTTACAAGAAGTCCAGAACCCTATTAATATAAGGAGGATTAAGGCCAAATTTGTAATATTAAATTTTATTAATTTTTTACATTAAAAATAAAATAAAATACTTGTTATAAAAAATATTAAAATATTTTAATTTTTATTTAAGAATAAAAAATATATAAAATAATTAATAAATTTTAATAAAATAAAAATACATGAAATTTTTAATATTAAATCATAATACAATGACAAATTTAATCTTATTCCCAAAATAATTTGAATAATTTTATTAAAATTTGAGCTAATTAATGGATTTGTATTATATTTTACTTTGACAATTCCATGAAACATGTCTTTCTTTTTTAGGTGAAACATAAAATATGTGTTTTTTTTTTTTTTTGTTGAAGAAATTTGTCTTTAAAAATTACTTTTACCACTACTTTGATGGAAAATTTTTCCTTTATTCTAGATATTAAAAAATTTTATATTAATCTTTTTCAAAGAAGTTTGATTTAGTTATTTAGAAAGTGATCTGTTTATAGATCAAGTCCATGAAATATGAATACCTCTACAAGTTACTAATTTGATGAAAATTTTAATATTTTTTTTTAAAGAAGCTTGATTTAGTTGTTTAGAAAATGATCTTGCTTCCAAAATAAAAAGAATTATTTAGAAAATGGTCTGTTTATAGAACAAGTGCATGAAATATTAATACCTCCACAAGTTACTACTTTGATGAAAATTTTCCTTTATTCTAGATATCATGAAAATTTTAGATTAATTTTTTCAAAGAAGCTTGATTTTGTTATTTAGAAAAATGATCAGGGACAAGGATGACTGAAGTTAATTTAATTAGATTATATAGATTCAAATCTGCTTAAGAGTTAATGAAAAGAAAATTTTTTATAAATTTATTAAATCCGACGTAAATAAATTTATTTAGATCAATTAAAAAAAATGTACTAAGTGAAGCCTAAAAGCCTTTTATTGCTAAAATAAAGTTAATTTAAGTGGTAATACTTTTTATTATGCATTGCCAAAGTAATGTAATTAACCTTTCATGGGCCTGGTTCAAGAGTGCCAAGAAACACTTGGTTTAATGACTTCAAAAGAAAAGATCATGCAAGGAAATTTTATTGAACCAAATGTTGTTTGTTGCTGTGATACTGTTACCAGTAGTCTCTCAAAAATCGGTTTGCAGACTACTATTATACTGATATATAGCATTCAAACTTCAAAGGAATGTCTACAAAAGAAACTTGGTTCAAGGACTGTGAAGAAAAATCATTATTGAAAATCTTTAGCATCTTTTTTTTTTTTTTTTTGTGTGGGGGAAATAGAGCACTCAATGTAACTAGATTACAGACAATAGAATTCTTTCTGTTACTGATTATCACTCCCTCAGCTCTTGCTTTTTTACCTTGGAATAGTTCAATGCTCCCTGATTTAGTTCAATCAGACTATATCCTGCAGCCTTCTTCAAACCCTTCTTCTTCGCCATGTTCCTTGTTCTGGCTGCTTCATCCCATTTTCCACTTTCTGCATATAAATTTGATACTGAATTATATACACTTGCGTTCTCAGGTTCTAAATCCAAAAGGCAATTTCCTATAACCTCCCCCAGTTCTGTATTTCCATGCGTTCTGCAAGCAGCAAGCAGAGCACCCATTGCAAACGCACTTTGTCTAGCAGGCAGCAATTTAAGCAAATCATATGCTTCTTCGAGGCGTCCTGCTCGGCCTAATAAATCCACAATGCATGCATAATGCTCTTCAGAGGGACTTATACAATATTCTTCTCTCATGCAGTTAAATACTTGCAGACCCTCTTTCACCAAGCCGGAATGACTGCAAGCAGTAAGTATTGATGTAAAGGTTATGTCATTGGGTTTGATCATCTCCCTTTTCATTCGATCAAATAGTCTGAGAACTTCTATGAAGTTCCCATGCATCCCATACGCAGCAATCATCGTGTTCCATGATGTTAGACACCTTCTAGTGGTGCACTCAAATAGATTTCTGGCCATATTTAACTTTCCCAACTTGGCATAAGTAGTTATCAGGGAATTTATTAATAGCGTGTCTCTTTCCATTAGAGCTCGATATAAATGACAGTGAACTTCCTTTGCTAGACTTAGATGTCCAAGCTGTGAGAATGCCTGGAGTAAACTTATCAGAGTGACAGAATCATGGTCTAGTCTTTCTTTTTTCATCATCCAGAACAATATGATGGCTTCATCAGCATGCCCATGGTAGATATAGCCCATCATCATTGAAGTCGATGAAATCAAGTCCTTATATCTTATCCGGTCAAAGACTTGCCTTGAATCATAAATACAACCGCATCTTGCATACATGTAGACAATTTGATTGGCAACTTCAGTATTCATATGAAACAAATGTCTCAGTATGTAACCATGAACACTCCTTCCTCCTCTTACATTCTTCAGCTCTGACAATGCAGAAAGTACACTCAGGATCGAACCTAGGTTTGGTTTAATACCAATTCCAACCATTTCAGTAAAAATGTTCAAGGCATCAGAAGTAAATTCATTTTGAATATAACCTGCTATCATGACATTGTACGAAATTACATCTCTTGTCTCCATTACATCAAATAATTTCCTAGCTTGGATCAAATTGTGGCACTTGGAGTACATATCGACCAAAGCAGTAGTCGCTACTAGATCAAGCTGGTAACCTATCCGAATAATGTGACCATGAATACTCTTGCCTTCTCTCAAATAATTCAAATCAGCACAACAGAAAATCCCATTGGCTAAGCTAATCAAATCTGGAAAAACATTTTCTTGTACCATCGTACAAAAATGTCCCAAAGCTTCCAAGGGCAGCCCCATATGAAGATATCCAGTTATCATAGCATTCCAAGAACAAATTGTTCTTATCTTCATTCTTTCAAAAATGCATGCAGCCATTGTTGGTACCCTGCATTTAATATACATGTCCATGAGACTTGTCTCAAATACTTCATCCAAACAACCAATCCCTCTTCTAATAGCATATCCATGGATCGACCTGCCTTCTTTCAATGCTTCCAACTCTGCTGCTGCCTGCAACAAACTCACCATTGTCACCTTGTTGGGATCAATCTCTTCCTCCTGCATGCGGCAAGCAAATTCAAAAGCCTCATAGGCGAGCTGACCGCCAACTTGTGCATATCCAGTTATCATTGCAGTGTAAACAACAACATCTTTTTCAGCTATTTCATCAAACACTTTGGAAGCACCATCCATATCTTCATACTTTGAATATAATCCTATAAGTGAAGACCCCACAAATCCATCTTTACTTAACCCAAACTTAAAAGCATCAAGATGAACTCCTTTCCCAAATTCAAAATTGCCCATTTCAACACAACTTTTCAAAACAAAAGTAACAGCTGAAGTATTTAAACCAATCTTTTTTTGCTTCAAATTCAAATACAGCCTAAGAACTTCATTATATTGACCACTTCTAAAATACCCAACAAGGACTGAATTCCAAAGAAAGAGATTATTATTGATAATTCTATCAAAAATCCGTCTTGATTCAGCTAAAAATCCAAACTTTGGATAGCAAGTTACAAGCTTCGAGCCTAGAAAAGTACTTTGACAAAGCCCATGAGTTAAAACACAAGCATGGAGCTTTCTCAAGGAAGCAATATCTTTACAGTTCTCCACTAACGAAGCAAGTTCTTCCACTTTATTGCTAGTTGAATGATAAAGGAATAGATTTTGAGAATTAAAAGATGGCATTGGGTTGTTTCTTCGGAGAAGTGAAGATATTTTAAGTATGAAAAAAACCATGCTTAAATGTAGAATAAGTGATAAAATGATTGCGCTTTATTGCGCTTAGAAAGGAATAAGAAAAACCCAGATGGGAAATCAAGCCATTTCTTTGAAGCTTTTGATCCTTTTTGCAGTTGAAATTCGCAACTTGCTTTTAGAAAAAGGATAGAAACTACAATATGAATTTAGGGTGGTGGCTTTTAAGTTCTAACAAGGAGAAACAAGGCTTTTTCATGTGAGAAACCAAAGTCTTTCTCTCTTTCCTAGCACCGTTTTTTTCATTTTCATTTCTTTAAAGGAAGAATTATGAACAATGGAGCTAAGAAGAAAGAATTTTTTGGACTAGACTTAATATCCAACATGAAGATGTCATGTCAGGGATATGTCACGTGAGGATAGTTTTTTAACTCCTCTGTCCCAATTTTTATTTATTTATTTTTTTTAGAATATCTTAAAATTATATATATATATATATTAATATCTAAAACTCTTTTTTTTATATTTTAAAATTATATTTTAATAATTTTTTTTAACTTTTTGACATTAAAAGTCTGCAAACTTTAATTTTATAAAAAAATTTAATTTTAATGTTAAATATACTAAAATCAAAATATTTTTTTAAATTTCATAAAAATCAATACCATCCGAATAATTTAAAACAGAAAAAATGTTTTTTAAGGAGAAAAGATTCAAATTTCTCTTAATAAAAACATTACGCACTAATTATTGAATCAAATAGTAAAATATATGTATAATTCTTAGTAAATGATCATAAAATAGCAAAATTAGCTTTCAAAAGAGTTTATTTCATTATCTATATTAAATGGTTCAAAAAACAAGCAATTGAACCAATAGAGGACTTTGTTGCAAAAATGAATTGAGTTGAGCCACACTTTTGAAGGTGATGGAGGAAATATTGGATTCAGAGCTTGAATGGCCTATTCAGCAGTGTTTGCTATGCATGGAAACAGGATCAAAACAAGTGGTGGAATACAATGCAACGCAATGCAATGAAGGAGCCTGCAAACTTTACGACATCATATCAAATAAAGTTGATCAGCGAAGAGCAGAATTATAAGCAAGAGCTGTTTAACTGTTCTTGCACACTCTCAAACAATCCTTCAGAATATTTTACATTCTACATTGAAAAATTTTCTGTCTTTGTGTTCATATTCTGGTTGCATAAGGGACAATGCAACTTATTATGAATCACTCAGGAATCAGGATACTGTGAACTATAAGAGAAAACCCAACTATGCTTAAAAAGAGGAAATGAAAAGAAAAATGTACAATGTGGATCTTTCCGGCTGGGAAAATCTGGCTATAGCAAAGCCATGAGACGAATTTCCAGTTCACTCTGAAATGACAAACTGATCTTTCTTTCATTATTTTGTAACTAGAGGAGGGCTGCTAATCAGGCTTCTCTGACGTGGCAGACGCCTGGTTCTCTTCCCCCATCCTGTTAGGCTTCTTTCTTCAAGTCCTGTTTTTATTTGCAGAAGCTGGTTCGAACAGTCTTCAGTCGTGGTGGGAGGAGCAGACCCCCCTGCTCGCTTCCTTCCCCTACTCTTAGCATTATTCTTCTGTGTCAAACTCGACTGCCAATTTCCACCAATTGCCCTAATTAGCCCTTCAATCATCTGAAAATCCTCAGTCACCTCATTTCTCGACAGAGAAGTAAGATTAGGAAGTACATCTCTCTGAAAGTCCTTCCGCTGCCTTCCTCGCCTTGCCTGTCCTCTCCGTGGCCGTCTTGGAAGTGTGTCTTCACTTTTTTTGTTATCTTGAACTTCAGGCTTATAACAACACTCCTCTACTTTGGTTTCTGACAAATTTAATGTCATGAACTCAAAAATATCAATCCCATCCGGTGCTGAGTCGTCAAGGCATGCACCATTGGCTGATCCAACATCATTCTCAGTATCACTCCAGCTGGAAGTAGCTATCTCTGCAAACCAATGAAGGGAATCACTTGCTGATATCTCCAATGGGTGAGAGCCGGCATTCTGCAGAAGATTAATCACACAGGATGATGATATGGCAACCAGTACCTCAGCTGCCACAGAAACACTCGAAAGTCCTTGAGACTCACTGATTTCATCATGTAGCAAGGTAGAAGATTCTGTAAGGTTGCTTTCAAAAGATTCACAACCAGAAGAAACCTTAGTTTCCATTTCAATGGTCAGTGGCACCTCTAAATCTGTCTTGGCAATCCTCACATTGGTTCTCATAGAAGAGGATGTTGATTGAACATCTTCTTCTATCCCTTCTTCAATAACACACAAATTCAAATCAATCTGTCTGACATCAGCATTCTGATTAACTGATCTCTTCTCAGCTAGACATTGCTGTTCACATTTGGGTGGCGGAGGACCATGAGTCATAACAAAGTTAACACCATCAATTGCAGAAGCAAGAGAGCCTGGCTTTAAGGGGGAGTTGGGCGAAGGCAGATCTCTGCATACATTTTCAGAAATGGAGAATCCAAGAAGCTTTGTACTGCTTGAAGAGCAACTAGTATCACTTTTCTTGTGCTTTGCATCATCAACGCAAGTTGCTGCCAAGGAATCTTGGATTCTCATTGCAGTTTTGTCAATAAATTGCTGAGTGCAATTTTGCAAGGAATCCAAATTTATTTGAAGAGAACCTTCAACTTCTTTGACAGGTTTCGTATTTGTGGCTCTTAACCAAGACAATCCTCCATCTGAGTTCTGCTTTATTGATCCATTAACAGAAACAAAGTTGGACTGAGAAATTTCTTCATTCTGATAACCATCCACAGCCATTGCACGCATATTTAAATCTACTGAAGACTTTGCCTCCATCATCCATGGTAAAAGTTTGAAGCCAATTTTAGGACTATGTTGAGCAGATTGTTTAGAAGCAAATATACTCTCACTGATGCCATTTCGGTTGCAGAAGCTGACCGATGAGCAGCAACAACGTGATTCCTTGGAATCAGATGGACAGCCAGAGTGAAAGTCATTTTGAGGTGGTACTTCAGCTCTAAAACTTGGAAGAGATCTTGAATTGCTATCAGCAAGCAACTTTCCCCTGACAATGTCATGACCCTGAACCAAGGCTGTTGAACAAGCATTAAGTTGGCCATAGGTCCGAGAGCCAGGATTTCCTAATAGATTCTGGCTTAAGTTACCGGAAAACTTAGTACAAGTTGAAAAGGAGAGCATCTCAGAATTAGTTGTGTCTGACCGAGAACGAACAGGCAGTGGATCGAGTGCATGTGATGCAACAGCAGACGTGACATCACTCTTTTCAGGTATTTTTACGCCAAAAATTTTCTGTTTTCTAAATGCTTCTCTCTTATTCTGATCAGATAAAAGAAACATTGCAGAATTGGCCTTGGTAGTTTCAACTTGCACTGACTTACATGGGGTATGCAAATCTTCTGGATGAAAACTTCCGTTGCTTCTAGTTTGTCCTGAGAGTGTGCCAGACAAAAGTGTCAAATTGAATTAAATGATGTCGGTTGGCCAAAAAAAGAAAGAAGAATTGAATGATGTTGCAACACTAATAACTAAAACTGCTTTTAAATAAATAATAAATAATAAATCTTTTGCCGCTTTTGTATTAAGCACTGACTTTTTTGGTTCGGGGATTAAATGGAAAAGTTGTCAAAAGTTTAAAGGGTTTTTTTGGGGGTTAGTAAATTGAATGATATAACTACTTGTAATAGATGAAAAATTGAACATTGAAAGAGTTGTAGCAACATAGCTACATTACCATTTTCAAATTTATTTGAGAACCATCCATTTTGCCTCCTTTGATCAGCCTCCAAATGCAGAATGTTAAGATTGACTCCCCTCTCTCTTGTTTTGTGGGGTTCCTGGAAAACTTCTGCATCCCATTGGTGGAAGCCTCGATGTGAGTTAGAAATTGATGATAGATCCTTCCTTTGGACCTCCTCTCTGCAGCAAGTAATGTCACCTGGAATTCTAGCACAAGCTGAAGTAGATGCTTCTTCAACCAGGATAGGTTCATTCAAATCAGTGAAACCACGAGTTCTCTTTAAATTTAAATTGAAACTGGTAGCTTCACCATTAAAACTATAATTGCTATCGCAGTTCATAGATAAAATCGGATCCCTTTCATGGGGAATCTCATTACTCCTTTTTAAATAGTGACTTTCCAATCCTGGCACTGCAGAAACTCCTCGACCTCCCTCTTCATTGTTAATGTATTCTTGGGCTGGACATTCAAGGTCAAACAACATAGTCTGAACCTTGTTACATTGAGACTCCAAAGTTTCACAGTTCTTCAACTTTAATCCATTTTGAGTCAAACAGCCACGAGATTGTACAACATTCCCTTTCAAGGGACTAAACTGAGACTGGATGCTATGTGCACCAGAAGTAGATACTCTAAAACGATTTAAGTCCAACAAATATGATTTCGAAGTGTGCCACTTCTGCTGTTCATCCTCAGACATAAAGCTAGATGAAAAAGGGTTTGACTCTGATGTACCCCCAGGAATCAAATGTTTGTTTCCTTCTTTGCTCTTGATTTCATTCATCATATCCCTCTGTATCCTGTAAAGACGATGGAGTTCACGGAGCTGGATAAACAAATTTAAGCATCAGAGAACTGCACTGCAAATCGAGTTCTGAGGCTTGCACAGAACATCATAGTCCAACAAAGTTAATAGAAGGCATACCTGATGCCTGAATATCGAATCATGCTTCAAGATAGTTTGCCTCATTTGTTCCTTATCATATCCTACAGCCAGCCTTGTCAGGAACAGATCATTGTACTGCCCTGAGTTCCTGCCTTCATGATGTAAAGGCCAGCCAACATTGCCAGTATTGCCATTTAGATTCCTCAAGGAATAGTATCCAGGAAGCTGCATGTTTGAATGTACTTCAGTTCCCATTCCTGCAAGTAACAAAAAAGAGGCATTGAATTACTGGGTAGTAAAACAAAACCTAAAAGACATACTTTGTATTTCTAGCTGATTCACTGGAGTAACCAATGGTTCATGATCAGGAAAACTGACAAAGATCCTTTCACAATGCCTAAAACAGACAATGATGCAGACAACTTCCATGTAATAAACAATCTAGAGCCATCGATCCATCTTTGCATAACCACCCCAGCATCCTTAATAATAATCAACTCCATATCGAGTGATTAAACTAACAGCAAGAAACAGAACCCAACATCAGAAGCAGACTATTCGCCGATTTTTATAGTATTTAAGGTCTTTTGTCTTTTATGTTGAGCGTTTCTGAAGTCAAATCATCAACTGAACGCCACAAACATGAATTGAACCACTGTTAGTACGATGGCTAAATCTATACGCAATCTAAAATAGACAAGTCATTATTGAATTGATGAGCAGGGAAATGCATTTGGAACAAACTCATAAAAAACCAAGCTGGATGCAGATTCAGAAGTCAAAGTCTACATATATGGTCAATCTGGATGATATCTGTGATTTCAATGAAGTTTCCTCACACAACCCAAAAAAAAACTCAAGATAACAAAAAAGAACAAACAAACACCAGGAAACAGGCATCTGAGTGCAATGCTAAAACTAAAATTTAAACAAAACCAAGAAAAAAGAAAAGGGCACATTCCAACAGATAATTAAAGTAGATTTTTCCCAGGATATTTAAATGATCAAATAAAGAACGACAAAGGACTCAAGGAAAGGAAAACTGAATCTCCCAAACCCTTGTTAAACTTATAAAAGATATATATAGTAATAAAATTTACTAATAGTAATGGCTACCACAGCTAGAAACATAGAAACTCAGGGTCAGACAGAGAGAAAGAGAGAGGAAAAACCATACAATCGAAGCACCAAATTATTCAAGCTGAAAAAGGGAGGAAAAAGAACTCCAGATATAATAAATAAACAGAATCAATTATACATCCTTTAGAAAAAAAAAAATTACCTCATAATTATATTCTTTGCCAACCTTCCTATCAGAAACTGCTTTATAAAATCACCAAATTATACAGAAAATGACAACCACCAAGAATCCAACATGCTTCCTGACAATTCACTGTAGCAGTACAGAAAAAAGGTACACAAAAGAAGTAAAACAACCCATGATCTAAATGAACCAAAATATTAAAAAAAGGGCCTTCTGGAGCCTAAACAAGGAATTGGGTATCTGAGAAAACCGGCCATTGAAGAAAAAAAAACAAGAAAATTCTCAGATCATGGTCACTCTAGAAAAAAAAAAAAAAAAAAAGAAAGGGCAATTCAAATCTGCTGGGCCAGTATCTGATAAAAGAAAATAGAGAGATCCCACATCCCAGATAAGAGATCTCTAAATAATAAATAAGGGGAAAAAAAATCCCTTAACAACAACAATGACATCAAATTTGTCAATTTGTGGTCTCACTCATTATTCTATTAGAGTTTGCTTCATCTATAGCTTTGTTTTCAATTAATGTAAATTTTTTTTTCTTTTTTTTTTCTTTTCTGGGCATGGAGGATGTGGAAGACATGGCATTTTTTTTTTTATAAGAAATTTTCGTTTTCACAATTTCTAGATTCTCTCCCACTTTCCATGCTTTTTGGGCACACATATATTTAAGAAAAATTCAGACACCTGGGCTTACTCAAACAACAACTCTCCAACATTTTCCATGAGCCGCTGACCCCACCGTTTCTTTCACTTGTATAAAAATCTTGTTTTCTGAATGACTCTGTCATCACCCCCACGCGCACTTTCAATCACATGAACAACAATATTTTCAGACAAAGTACAATGTTGTTGTTTTTTTTTTTTAATTTATATAAATTTGGATTAATTTCATTTAAATTATTTGGATTATTGCATTTGTTTGGTTGTTGGTTGGTTTGATAATTTATTTGACGATTATCTTTGTTCTTTAACTACAACCTACTCTTATATTCTATGTGTTATGACCAATCATGGAATCTTACGTTCATTAACAGATAAGCTCTGTGTCTTTTCCGATTGATGGGTTTATTATTTTTGGAACCACGTTGCATATTCCTCTCTTTTCAATCTCAATTATTTTCTCCTCTCATCATGAAATTTTAATTTATATAATTTTAAAAAATATTTAATATATTTAGGATTAAATTTTTTATTTTTAAATTATGATTTTTTTAAAAATTAATACAAATTATGTCAATAAACCGAATAACGAGTGAAATAATTTTTTCAAGAGTTATTCAAACTTCATTCAATCTCAATTATTCATATAATTCAACTCTTTTCTTAATTATAAACACATTATAATAAATATTAAATTTCATAATTAATATATATTTTTATTTAAAAGATTAAATTCAAATCTTTTCATCTTTAATATCATTAAAAAAAATGTTTAATGATTAAACCTAAATAGTTCACACTGAACAATCATGTGTTCTCTGAATTATGCTTTCATATTAGGTTTAAGGGTATACTTTGGTGTAAATCCAATATGCTTAGGATTCTTACCTAACTATTTTATTATCAAACTCATTTATTTTAGTCCAATAATGATCTTACTTCACAATTAATTAATAAAATTTTTTTAAGAGAATAAACGTGGATACATTTTTGTTATTATTTCTTTGGCATCTTCAACTTGTTTTAAATCATTTCTAATTGCTGATATTTATATTTGATTTTCCTATTCAAAAGCATTTCCAACTTATATAAAATTAATCTTTTTCAATAGAATAATAGGTTCGGGTCATTTCAGATTTAAAATTTTTTTTATTTGAGTTATCGGATTTAATTATTTTTTAAACTCTAAATTTTTAAAATTTTAAATTAAGTCAATTTAATTTTGAATTAATTTTTTAAATTAATTAAATTTAAATCATTTCATATTCGAATTAATTAAGTTTAGGTCATGTGAAATTCGAGTAGAACAAATTAAAATTATTAATTTTTTTATTAAATCTAATTAAATTATGTTTAAATTCAAATATATTGATGATTTTTTTTTTTTAATTCCAACAAGCTTTACCGGATTAACTTTTTGGCTTTGCAACCATCAACATAAAGGAAAGGCTAAAACGGAAGGATTAGTTGATAACAATTTTATTTAAAGCATATAACTGTAAGAGCCTTTACTACTTAAGAAATTAAATTTAATTCGATAAAATTTCTATTTGTACATATAATAATATCATTAAATTAAAAAAAAAAAAGGTTATATCTCAACAACCTCGCAACTATAAAAATTCCACAACTTTACTCAAGTTTGGTTTGAGTCATAATGTGAATTTAAAATAATCTTTATAAAATAAAAAAAATTAATTAAAGCAAGCATTCATTTACAAATTTAATTGGAACCTAACATTGTTTAAATTTGTTCGTCACAAAGCAACAATTGCTTGGTTGTTACAGTCAAATGTTTGCAGGTAAAATGAATACTTTAAATTTTTGTTTTTTAACCATTTCCCTGTACTTAATTTCTTTCCCCTCATTACAGTGAAAAAAAAAAAAAAGCCATGACAAGATCTTCAGAGTTGCTTTCCTTTTGACCAACTTTGTATCATAAACCAATTGCATTTTCAAGCAAAACCTTATCTAACTTGAAAGCCTGACAGAGTTAATAAATATTTCAAAAGTATCAATAAATGATTGGTTCAATTGATTAAGATTATTTTTTTTAATGAAAAAATTTTAAGTTTGAGTTTTGCTGGTGATCATTCGTTAAGAATATCTCGAATGTATGACTTACAATCAACTGTTTTAAACTGTCAGTGCAGTACACCTTGCTTTGTCCTAAAAAACTAAATAACTTATCTATCACAAATTTTTTTTACCAAAAAAAAAAGTTTCAAAATTATAAACAAAAGCTACTTTAAAAAGCATGTCTGTTTTAATGGAATAATCTTAAAAAAGATGAGATCAGTGCAAAAGAATGAACATGAACCAAAAAAAAAAAGGGGGAAGAAAAGTGTAATTGAAATGATTAACAAATATACTTGTTTTTGCAGCTTGAAATCTTCAAAATTTTGGGTTGGGACTTTAGCTTTCAAACTAAATTGGTGGGCACAAGAAATTTTAAATGTGATCTGATATGGTATTTTCTTTGATGGGGTTCCATTAAATACTGCTAATTTGTATGTACCATCCTGCAAATATTGCTTGGTCCCAATAAATAATAATATCTTCTTTACTCTTCTTATAGTTGGCAATAATTTAGTACCATCTACAATTGAAAAATTAATGATAAGTTTGTAGTTATTGATATTTTGTTGGGAATGCAATTTGAGAAACAACATGAAAATAATATAACAAAATAAATAATATAATTTAAAATTAACAAAAAATCATATACAAATTGTAATATTATAATTTTTATATTTTATACGTGTTTAAAACGAAACCATATAATATAAATATATAAATTGATAAATTTAATGTTTTGTTAGATTTGAATGAAATTTATAATTAATAGTCCATATATTATATGATCTTGACATCTCATAAATCTGGTTGAATCTATTCAATCCCCAATCAATTTTGGAAAACCCTTTTTGTTTAACTTGCCCACCTAACTAATAAAGCAGACATTTAAGATACAGCTATATATGCTACAACAAGGAGGACCGTCTCTAAATGTTTGTTACAGTTTGATAAATTGTTATTTGCTTGGTCAGTTGCAGACTGTAATGTGAAGTTATGATTTTAATTTACCAAATGTTTGGATGTTGTATTTGAGTATTTGATTCAATTTGATTCGAATCTTTTCGTTCTTCGATATCTTCGATATCGATGGTGTTTAAATCTTTTTAAAAATCGAATTCTAAGGTCAATAATATTTACATGAATGAAGAATTTTGTTGTTGTGAAGTGAAAAAAGAAAGGGAAAGATTTCATGTTGGAAATCTCTATAGATGATTATATAAAAAGAAAAAAATTATAATACCAATGAGTTATTAATTAAGTGAAACTGAAATCAATTTTAAAATTAAAAATTTCAAATTTGAACAATAATTTTAATTAAATATGATAATAGATCGAGTCAGAACGAATTTTTGTTCACATCGATTTTGACTTGACTCGGTCAGTATATTTATAAACTATAACTGTTTCGATCCGAAATTAATTAAGTAATTTTTATTTAATATAATATTAATAAAATATTATTTTTAATATAAATTATATCTTAATTATATATAAATATAATATTTTATTAAGTTAATATCTTAAATTAAAGAATTAAACAATTATTTTGTTAATATAATACTTATATAAAACTATAAAATTAAATAAAAATAAAAAATATATTTTTTATATATATCGAAGGTCGGATTTGTATTACCTAAAATCTGAATTCCACTTAAACTCAATTTTATAAAAAAAATCCAACTTGACTCAGGGTTAACTCTCGATTTAAAAAGAATTTGATCATATCAAATTAAAACGAATCAAATTTTGTCATATATAAATTATTTTGTTATTTTTAATTATAATAAAAAAAAATTAAAAGCATAATATCAAGTCATCAAGTTAAAGCATTAATCAACTTTTCTATATGGGGTCGGAAAGAGAAAAAAACCAAAATTTCTGGAGCTAAATGTGCAAACAACAATAGTAGCAACTTCATATGTATTTTTTTTTTTTTTTGGATTGGAATTTTGATTTCAAATCTCAAGCATCTCTTTGTTCAAATTTTAAATAGATGAGGAACGATATCCATTGCATACTTTATATGCCCCCACATTTCTTTTTCACATGATACTTTCTGTTTTATCTATGCACCTAAACAAAAGGCAATCTTAGTTTTGAGCATAGAATCTATTCTTCATCTTTGAAAACAAGTCAAAAAGTTATCAACCATAAATCAACTAGAAATATTTGGAAAAAAAAACAAGTGCTAAAAGTTTTATAATAGAACATATATTATACATCATGTTGCAATTGCAATTGCAAAACCAAGTGCCACCATTTTGATTATAATGAGAGGCATGTTAGGAGCAAGGCAATGGTCAATTGGTCATGCATGGAATTGGATGAGGCGCATAGATTTAGTCTCAATGCTATAAGCATTAGTTACTTGCATTTGGCAAAGTAGTGCAGATATATGAGATTTTTCCTGTAAAGTTGCTTTTCCTTTTCTAAATCACAGGCAAAGCATTAATGTTTTCCTTTTCACCAAACAATGGATAGGCAAAGCAATTCATGGCCCAAAGAAAAAAGGAAAAAGAAAGTGTTAAAGACAGTCCTGCCTCTGCTACAAAAATGTGATATGCTTCTCACCTTAACCAACTGGAATGCCCTCATTCCGCTTACCCACTATAGCAGACATGAGCCTGCATATTCTGTCAATAGTAAATGACATAGATATTAATCTAAAGTGTATTATGACTGAAACTAGTGCAGGGGAGGGGAGGGGAGGCTAAGTTTTTGGAGCAAGGACTGATATATTGATCGAGGATAACAGTAGGCATTTCCAGACATGCACTTCCAACAGCAAAAAAATGGCGGTGTGCAGCACATAAACATTGCAACAGTAGTATGATATGCAATGCCTACATAACACTTACAAGTGGAACAGATAAATGCAAAGAAAGGTGAGAGAGCACAGGTGAGGTGGAGAAAAAAGAAAGAAGAAGCCTATAGTTTATTCTGATCAATCATCCAACCATAGCAACAAACAATTCCTGGGACACATATTGGTGCTTAATCATCTAGTGAACAAAACCAATAACCTTGTAAATTTACAGCAATCTACCGGAGAAAAATCTGGTCAACAAAAAAAATGTACCAAAACTCTTGAGAAAGAAAGCTAGTAGACGTTGGGGAAAACAGGGTAATAAGGAAAGGAATTCCATTTAACATGGGAACGGTAAAAGGAGAAGTAGCATAAAAAAAATCATGAATTGTCAACTATTTGAAAAAATATGTAATACATTGGCATCAAAATATGTTTAAGTTTACAGAAATAATCATATAATAATAAACCATGCCCTCTATACCACACGCATCTACTCCTGCTTTTAATTTTGTACAAGTGTCAATCTCAGTAAAGAAAAGAACTTGACACTTTCTTCAGACACAGGCTTTTACAAAAGTGCTTGTAATTGTAACTAAACAATCTTGTAGGAGTGCATCTATCTAAATCACCACCTCACCAACTTCTATAGGCAAGGTTGCATCTTTGGGATGTACAACTTGCTTAAGCTCCTGACCCAACCTGTCAATCATTTGATATATTCTATCAAATTTAGGGTGTGATCTATCAAATACGGTGAACTCATGAACTTTATTATCTATTTCAATAGAACTTGCTCCTGATGGTTTTTGGACCCCTCTGCTCTTCATCCGAAGCCTTACACTTGCAACACTGTCCCAATCCCCTGCCACAGCAAAAATATTCGCTAACATGGAATAATTTCCCGGGTCTGTAGGATCCAATTTAAGAAGGTGATCAAGCACCTTCTCCGCAAGTTCTACAGCATCATGCAATCGGCATGCCCCCAAAAGTGTACCCCAAATAATGTCATTTGGTTTGAAAGGCATGGAACGTACAAGCCTTAAAGCTTCCTTCAAACGTCCTCCACGGCCTAAAAGGTCAATCATGCAACCATAATGTTCGATTTGGGGAACAATCCCATAACCCTTTTCCATCACATAGAAGTATTTTACACCCTCATCAATCAAGCCTGCATGGGTACAGGCACACAAGACACCAACAAAAGTAACTCTATCTGGCTGAAACCCTTCATTCTTCATTCTAGAGAAAACATGAAGTGCTTCCCTGCCACGCCCATGCATAGCAAACCCATGCAGCATGACATTCCAAGAAACCAAGTCTCTTTTTGGCATTCCATCAAAAACACTCCACGCCTGGTCTAGACTACCACACTTTGCATACATATCAACTAAAGCATTACAAACAACAATGCTACATCTAAACTTAAGCCTCTTTATTGAATCATGCACTTTTACACCCACTGCCAACAAACCAGACTCAGCACAAGCAGCCAATATACTAATAAAGGTTCCATCATCCAACTCCATTCCATTTCGCTCCATTTGATCATACAAGTCAACAGCCTCCTTTGCTAACCCCTTTTCTGCATAGCCAGATATAATTATAGTCCAAGGAACCAATGTCTTAACCGGCATCTTATCAAACAAAACTCTGGCCATACCCATATCCCCAGCCTTACTATAACCCATAACAATCGTTGACCAAGACACGACATTCCTCTGAGGCATCTTTTGAAACAATTCAAAGGCTTCCTTCATTTCTCCTGCTTTAACATAACCATCCAAGATTGTATTCCAACTAACCATATCTCTCTCAGGCATTTCATCAAACAACTTCCTAGCTTCCCTCAACTCCCCAACTTTCATAAACCCCGCCATCATAGAATTCCAAGAAACAACATCTCTATCTTCCATTACCGTAAACAACTTCAAAGCTGCTTTAATACCCAATTCTCCACACTTTGAATAACTATCAATAAGAGCATTGGGTACAAAAATATCACTCAAAAAACCATTCTTTTCAATCTGGGTATGTATCATTTCCACCATTTTCAAACCAGTACAAGCCTTTAAAAGAAGAGGGTAAGTAAAATTATCAGCCAAAATCCCATTCCTTTGCATTTCAAAGAAAATAGAAAAAGCTTGGCTTGGCTGTGAGTTTTGCACACAGGCTCTTATCAAAGTGTTATACAAGTGAACATTGGGGTCTTGAATTTGGTTAAAAACGTTTAGGGCTAAGGTTATTTGGCGGCAAAGAGAGAAAGCTGAGATTAACTTTGGAGCTACATAAAGGTGTTGGTGAAGATTTTGTTTGATTATTTGGGCTTGGAGTTGTTTAACATGGCTTAAGTTATTGCATTTAGGAAGGTCTTGGACTTTTTGCTCAAAGAATCTTCTTGTTGAGAACCACGACGGGGATTTAAAAGGGATGGACATGTGGTTTTGGAATGGTTTAGAGAGAGGAAAATGGTGGGAGTTTTGCATGGAAAATGAGGTTTTGAGTTGGGGATTTTGATAAAGCAAAAAAGGTTCGTTTTTTCAATGGGTTTTGCCAAAAAAGACAAACAAAAAAATAATTTTCAGCAGTAGCTCGAGCTGAAACTTTGACAGGGTTTAAAGACTTGAAGGTGAAGAGATAAGGCTTTTATGTTTTTTCTAGCCAAGATTTTTCTTTCAATTAGCCGTTAGATTTATTTTTGTGGGCTTGGTTCTATTGATTGATGGCCTGCTTTTCTTGCCTGAGTTTCCTCCTAATGGGAAGCATATTTATTAAAATTTTAAATAAAGAATACATTAATTGGTGGATTTTAGAGAAATGATAGTGGAAGATTTTAACTTTTCCAGGTCCAAACAGTTTGATCATTCATAAATTAAAATTATAAATCATCTCGAACTTTATTTCAATGTAAAAAAATTTAGATTGAAATTTAAAATCTATATCTAAATCTCATCTCATCTTTTTCATCTCCATTGAGCTAATCTGTTGCTAACTTTGATATTTAGTAAGCAAATTCAAACTTTTGGGCTATAAAGTGATTTCATTCCAAATTCATAGGGTTCTTCAACCCTCCTTTAATCTAAGTCAATATTTTTGGTTGGATACTGATATCTGATCTTGGTTGATCACTTCAGGACAACTGTTTATAACAAATTGCAATAAAGGAAGAAAAAAGAAGAAAAAAAAATGGAAAAACCATGAGAAATTCGTGGTATCTGCTATCTGGTGCTTGTGTTGGTAATTTGATGCTATAAATCCAACAACAGAATATGTTGCTGCCATGGTAGCCATTGTTGGACTAGCTTGAAATGATCAAAGGAGTGGAGTAAGAGCACAAAACCAAAACAACCAAGTTGGGGAAGCTGGTTTTGCTAGCCATAGTGAACAGAAAAGAGTCCAATAACAAACTTTTAGTTAGGTTGAAAACAAGTGAAAGAGAAAGCAGAATTACTCTGACTTCAAGGAGAGCCATGGCAATTGAATAAAGTATATAAGCTTAAAAAATGGTCATAGTTTTGTTATTAAGTAATGGATAATTATAAACTACAGTTTTCATAATAGATAAAAATTAAAAAATTAAAAAAAAAATCTAGCACATCATATAGTAAGACATGTCCTGCAATCCGGGAATGACAATAGAATCTTTAGGAATGCTGCTGAAATTGAACAAAAGCCCCAAGTGCTATAGCTGGCTACAAACAAGCTTTCTGCAATTGCTGCCGAAATGGCAACTGGGGGAACTGCAAAATGAAATTCAAGAGCTTCATAGAGCACTAAACCTCTTTTTGAGAAATGTTAATCAAGAGATCCTGCATAGGTAGAAGAATGCATTGGTGCTGCCGAAGAGAACATAAGGGATTTGGAGAAATGTCTTTGCTTGTAGAACATAGCAAGTCTGGAAGCAATAAATGACAACTCTGCAATTCCAATGCTCATATATAGTCTCATATAAGAGCATAAAACATAGGAATCCCTGCAGTGGTAGCTTGCATGGACCTCATCAATGTTAATCTGATAAACACAAGTTACAAGGGGAAACAATGTTCAAAGTAGTCTTGAACATTGGTTTGGAGGTTCACGGCATACAATCTTTCCTTCCACCAGTAAAACAGTGTCATCAAACAGATCAATGTCACTGGTGGTGGTTAATAACATTTGATTAACAAACAATTTATTACCTGTCTTCAACCACCACCAAAGACATATGAGCTCTTTGATGCAACATCATGTTATTGGTTTCTCACTATCTTTGAGCTCTTTGATGCAGGAAAGATACAGGGAAAATGTCACTGAGTGTAGTTGAAGGCTGAACCAATACAATTCACCCCATCTCTGGTGCTTGAAACTTGCCAGAGAGAGGTGTCCAAAGGCCATCTAGCAAGAGAAAAATCTGGGGTTGGTAGGATGGATATAGTTCTTAGACGAGAACTTACTCCTGTCTGCTATTGTTGAAGAGTAGCTTGAAATGATCACATTCACAGGCAGTGGAATGAGAGAATGAAACCAAGAACCAAAATGAAGCAAATGGTTTTGCTTGCCATAGGAAAGAGAAATTTTCTGATTAATGAGAGAATATGTGAGATGAGAAAGGTGAAATCCAATACTATTTATACTTAAGAAAGCTGGTCTGAATCTGTCTCCTCACTTTTGGCACCTTTTAACTAAGTGTTAGGTGAAAAACACCAAAAGCGTTGCTCATTCTGAAACTCTTTATTACCTTCCTTTACCGTTTCACTTATTTGATACAATATCGGTGAAACTAACACATTTTTTTTATTTAATCCTTTTATTTTTTAATCTACACTAAAAAATATGTTCACCCAATTAATCTCGCTTATAAAATTTAAAAATTTTATTATAGTATGATAAATTTTTTTTTATTTAATAAGTCCATTCATTCTAAAAGCTTCCATTTTTATAGATCCAAACTAGCATAGCTAATTATACATTATTCATGTTTGGATTAACAAGATATATTTAAAAAAAAAAAAAAGCTATTTAATAATTTTAACCCTTACATATCATTTTTAGATAAAGCTCATTTATAATCATAGCAAAACAACAAAATCAAACAGGAAATGGTAAAAAGTGAAGGAAGAAGCTCTGACCCTCGTTTTTACCCGATTTGCTTCAGCAACTTGACCCGACTCGACCACTTCAGCAGACCCTTATGGATCCAATTTGAGCGGCAAACAAACCTGGTTTTTGGGCTTTTTAGATCCTTAACTTTGGGCCTTATTCAATAGGCCTAGTGAGATATATTTTATTTTTTATTATTTTTGTTCTATGTTTATTTATTTTTTTAATATGTCAAGTTAATTAAAAGTTTTTTAGGTAGTAAGTGAATTCATTGGTAGATTTTTTTTTAATACAATTATGGTATAAAATTTATGATTATTTAAGAAATACTTTTAAAGGGAATATTTAGAAAAAAGTTGAAAATACCATTTTTTCTAATTTTCTAGATAAATTGGTTAGTTAAATTTTACCAAAAATACTGGAGATTTTAGAAATTATTTTTACATAAAATTTTTTTAAATAGACATGAAATTATGATTTTAAAAAATAAAATAAAATAATCAACTATCATTTGAATCAGTTGACATATCATTAAAGTTAGTATTAGGAGATTACAGATTTAAAAGAATTTAAACAAGTAATATTTTTTTAGTTAAATATATAGTTGGATAAGAAGTTTAACAGTAAATTAAAAATTTTTAAAAAAATAAAAATAAAAAACAGCATGCGAAAATAAAATTACAAAAATTGAATCATGTGCACATTTTTTTGCTTGCATCCATGTGCATTTATTAAAGTAAAATTTAGTCTTTCAATGATGAAATTATTAGAAAGTTGTAACTAATAATTTTTTTGAAAATTTTTAAATAATTATTTTTTAATTGAACCGAATAATTTTTTTTAAAAAGACTTATTATTTCAAACTATAGGCAAAGTTGACTCCACAATTCTTAATATTCAATAATATATATATTAAAAAAGCTAACAATAAAGAAAAATAAAATTATACAATTGTATTCTCTCAAAAAAATTCAAATTTAATTATCTAAACAGAAAGAATAATTATTCAAGAACTATGTAAAAGAATAATTTTAATCCTTACTTATGATTTTTTAAAAATACATTCACTTATAATTTTAAATCATTGCAAGAACAATAAACCAAATTGACGAAATTTTTTTAAAAATGTTAAATAATTTTAATAGTTACATATCGTCTTTAAAGATATATTTGGATGAAAATTTTTTAAATTTAAAAAAAATTTAAAAATGCTAGCATTTTCAAATACATAATTCCAAATAATAAAATTTATAATTGCATTATTTGAATAATTATTTTTTAGAAAGAAATTTTAAAAATTAGAATTTGATAAGATAAAAATTAATTATAACAAATAATGATATTAGAGAAAGAAAAAATATATATGTAATATGGGTATCATTAGATTTATAAAAATGTGTAGATAATACCAATAATATGAAAAATTAAAAAAATAAATTTTATAATGAATTTTTGTAATTAAAATTAAAGAAAGCACAAATTATTTTTAAAAATGAAACATAATAAATATTGAGATTTTGACTATTCCAAAACTCTTAGTTCAAATTCCAAGAACTTTGACAATTCCAATTTTACTTTGCCAAATAAATCAATTTCATTTTAAAATTTTAAAAATCTTGTTACAAATGAAATTCCTTTTTAAAATCCATCATCCAAACATGCCCTAAGAGAAAAACTTACTTATAATCATAGCAGAACAATAATCGACGTAGCAAAACATAAACGGTAACAAATTAATTGTTTCAAACATCTTTTAAAAAACTTAATCATGATTTCAAATCACAGTAAATCCAAAGTCAAACATAATCACTCCTAATAAGGAATATGTTTAAAAAAAACTAAACTAAATATTTAATTTAAGATTTAACATTTAGTCGAATTTATTAAGGATATAACATTTAATTTAATTTAAATCAAGATCAAATATTTTAAAAATTATTTAATTAATGATTTACGGAAATGAATAACACGCGCACGAGAATCGAGTGATATCTCAAAATATTGGTGGTCATCTTTAACTCACTTCTTCCGTGTTCGGCTTTTATACTCGACCCTTACCTTAACGTGGCCTCTCTCTCTGAACCTATCGCACCGTCGATTACCGTCACGGGCGTCAGTGTTGCTATTCGAGTCCCATCAACCTCAGCGTTGTAAATTTTAACACCGTCAATTTTCAAATCGAAAACCCTATACCCAATTTCAAACCCTGACCATACACATTAATTTCCATTCTTTCAATTCAAATTTCTATAATTTTTCTAATCCTTCCTCGTTAATATTGTCTTAAATCATCAATACCAATAGCATCACAATCTCAGCCTCAGATGACAAATCCAATGAACTCAATCGAATGCGGGTTCTAGTTCGAAGGTCCTGTTAGAAACATGGTCACCACCAAGTCAGGACCGAGTTGACTCAACGACTCATCTGTTGGTTCGTCAAATATTGGACACTCCTCAGATTCCCTCCAACTGCTGTGTTGTAAAATTTCGAGGCCACCAACCGTTGAATTCCTTAAGTTGATTTCTAAACACTTTGCCTCTGCTAGGGCTCTTCCCTAACTGCCAAAGTGACTTTCACTACTAGGGCTCTTGAATCCCTAAGCTAAAGCTAAGACCTTTGCATTTAATAGAATTATAGATATTCCGCTTGTGATAGTCTTGTTTATGCTATAAGGTTTGGATTTTGTTTGAATTTTTAGAGCTAGTGTTTTTTTTTTTTGGCTTTCAGACACTTCAAAGCTTTTAAGTTGTTCAAAGGTTTCCTGGCTATCATGAAGGACATACATAAATTAAGATTTTTTTTGCAAAAGTTTTAGACTTAACGGCGCCGTTAGAAAGTCCTGCTTTGATCACATTCTAAAGTTTCGAATCCCTAATTGAATCAAATTAAAAATTATGATCTTCAATTGAGAAAATAGTTAAATCTTAGGTTCTAAATTAGAAATTTAACCAAAAAACTATAATAAAGGAAAATAAAATATAAAAATGTTTATGTCAATAAAATATACAATCATATGGTATGTTAATAAAATGTTAAATTTTTAATTTTAATGATAAAAAAATAACAAAAGTGATTGACAAAAAAATTAAAATCAATACCAAAATAATTTTAACAATAAGATATTGTCCTTCAAAAACTTACAATCATAGTAAAACAATAATATTATCATGATAAAATGTACAAAATAACAAATTAATTGTATTAAGGAAGTATATCACCTACAATTTTTTTATTATAATACTATACTATATAATTAGAATAAAAAATTATGTAAAAATTCATCATTTATAAATGTAAATTTCACATAAATTTTTTATCAATTTTATATAATTTTAAATTATAATTGATTAATTATACTAAATGAAATGCTCTCTTGTACGGTGCACCTAAAAAAAAAAAACTTATATCAAACACTTAAAAAAATTACTAACCCATTATTTCAAATTACAAAAAAAAAAAAAATTGACCTCTCTACTACTACTCAAAAATATATGTAGCCAACTATATATATATATATATATACACACCTAAACAAGAGCTATAAACTAAAGGAAAATAAATATTAATACAAATATGTCCTCTGAAAAATATACAAATGTAATTATCTAAAATTAATGAAGAATTACATACAAAAACTATAAATGTAATTAATAATTAATGAAAAATACTCATAAAATCGTTTTAAATAATGTAAGAAAATTAGCTTTTTTATTAAATCATTTCCATAATTGACTAATTGAGAATAAGGTTGAAGAATTGCATAAAAAACTATAAATGTAATTAATAATTATTGAAAAAAACTCATAAAATAATTTTAAATAATTAAAGAAAATTAGTGTTTTATTGTTAAATCATATCCATAATTGACTAATGCCCCATTTGGACTCAAATGTAATTCCAGTAAAAATACATTTTCATGAAAAATTATGCATGCATGCATGCAGTCGGTAAACAACATATCCCCTTTTTTCCACTGCCCATTCCTTCAGTGAAAAATTCTTATTCCCACCATATTTTCCTTTCTTTTAATATTCTTACCCTTTTTTTTTTTTTTTTTATCTTACTTATCCCTCAAACAATAGTGAAGGAATAAAAATGTTCCTTACACTTAGTAGCTTTTAGTTTTTTATTTTTATTTTTATTGTTTGTTATTTTATATAAAAATAATATATATAAAAATAATTTTTAAATATTTAATAATAAAATATTATTCTATATAAAAATAATTTTAGTAATTTTTAATTTATTAATAAAAATATTACTTGATATAAAATAATTTTAATAAATTTTAATAATTTATTAATTTCACAAATATTAAATATATATTATAAATTTAACATCTTTAATGATCATTTTATCTTATTATAAAAATTTATTTTGTTTCTATTATTATTTTTATATTTAAATATATATTTCATCATTAACTTTAATATCATTACTATAATAATCAATCTACCTTTATATTTAAATATATATTTTATTATTAATTTTAATTTTGTTACTATATAATCAATCTTATAATTATAATAATAAATTTCACCTTTTACCACTATTTGATATTAATATCAAATAAGCGAATCTCACCGTCATCTATGGAATTGAGACCAATAAAAGAATATTAAACATGAAACGCACTTCCTATGATGCTTTATAGTTGGGAGCAAGACATTTCTGTTGATTCCACACTCCACCAACCCCCCTCTTCATCACCTAACTCACCCACCACGGGAAAGTGCGAACCAATCTTTTTTTTTTTTTTTTTTAAATTTTGCTCTATATGTTCCCTTTGTTTTTTTTCATTGACTCAGTGTGTTTCAAAAGCTTCAAACTTTTGCTTCTTTTTTCTGTTTTTCTTTCCAAAAAGTCTTGTCTTTTTCTCTTCATCTTTGAGATCAATGGAGGCTAAGCTGTTAAGTGCTTCTTCTCCAGCCTTACCTGCTGTTAATGGCACTACCAAGTTTTTAAAACCTAGTTGCCTTTTACCCTTGCAAGCCAGGAAATTTCCCAGGTTTAAGTTTGATTGCTCTGCAAGGTTGTCAAAGAAAGACATTCAATCTGTTCATGCTTCCACCAACTCTGTCGGGTATAAAACAATCAACCCTTTTGGGCGTTTTTGTTGTTTACCACAATTATGCTTTTAGGTTGTTGAAAACAGAGTCTTTCCTTCATTGTTTCTTTGAAAAAAAAAAGCTTTGGTTTTTTACTTTGGCTGTATTTGAAAATGGGTAGTTTATTACTGGATTAGCTCAATCTGCCTTAATTTTGATGCCCTATCTTTGATTTTCCTGCATGTTATTAATTCGGGTTTATTCTATGCTTCAGTTGCGATAATTCCATTGCTAGATTGCTTAGAATCTGGGGTTTTAATTGTTTTCTTGGTGTTTTTCAAAAAATAATAATAATAATAATTTGAATTCCTTTTTCTCACTTTTTTTCTTAAATTTTGGAATGGATTTTGCTTCCTTTAATATTTCACTGCTGGAGTTCTATTGGAATTTAGTACCGAGTATTAGTTGCTTTTTTCTCTTCTTTTTTTTTTCCTTATGGAAAACACCAATTTGAGTGCAGCAGCCTACACGTTACCCTTTTTGTCGGCTTCTTTAACTGAATGCATTGATTTCTGTAATTTTTAACTTCGTTCTGCTACTTATGCACAGGAATGCAAATAATTGTCTTCTCTAATTTTGTTCCTGTCTGTGGAATCTGGAAACATAAAACTTGAAATGATCATGATATGGAAAATTGAATGATTCTTCTTAACATGCCTTTTTGTAACTGTACTTTTTTTTTAAACAAATCATTGATTCTTGAACACATGTGAAAATCTTATAAATGAAAGAATATCTTACCAGCATGTATAAGCATAAAGAGAAAAGACTATGGCTGTCGCTATGGTACTAGAATGAACTGTAATAGCTCATAAATCATATTCAGAAAGATGTTAGGATGACTAAATTGAACTTTTACCGGCCCTTGTTGGAAAATCTTCGGCAATTTTTTTTTCTGTGGTATTATTGTGCTGCAGTAGCTGATTTCTTTTTGACATCTGATGGAGGCTTTTCATAATTTAATGTTTTGGTAACATCTCTATAGACAAATAAAGCAAAGGGTGGATGAAAGCGAGAACTTGACCCTGGAGGCCGTGAGGTGTTCGTTAATTCGACAGGAGGACAGCATAATATTTAGCCTTCTGGAGAGAGCTCAATATTGTTATAATGCGGATACATATGACCCTGATGCCTTTTCAGTGGATGGGTTCCATGGCTCTTTGGTGGAGTATATGCTCAGAGAAACTGAAAAGCTTCATTCAAAGGTGTGTTATATTCAATAGTCTAGTTGGGAAAGTGATAATTCAAGTAGAGAGAGAAAGGAAAGAGGTACAGCAAAATCAGTGCTGGTTTTCTGATAAACCTTTAATTGCACATTAGGTTGGCAGATACAAAAGCCCAGATGAACATCCTTTCTTCCCAGATGAATTACCTGACCCGATGTTGCCACCTTTGCAATATCCACAGGTAAGATAGTGGGATGCAATAGGAATATATTTGTTGCTTTTTGTGCAGCGAGCTTGGACTTATGATTCATTGCTATATATGTGAACAATTTCACTTATACGTGAAATATTTGGCCAATTACTTGTTTTATTGGAATTTTAAGTACTTGTTACTGCCATCACTCTAGTTGTAAGGGGATGGGGAACGTTGAGGTAGGTCTTTGATTCAAATCTAATGTTGTAAAATGAGAAATCAGGGGAAAACATAGTCCTCTGCTAGGAAATCAGTATAAGATAGCCTCCGGAATGACTTGGGGAGTACTTTTCTGTAACACCTCATACCTTTTTGGTGATGAGTGATGCTCTTCATGCCAATGCAACATATAAACATAACTTATCTGTGAGTGACAGTTCAGTTTTATACTTTCTTTTTTTTTTTATCATCATGAGAATATAACATTTAAATTGTTACGGAGAGGAATGCTATCTTCTGATTTAGTATGTTACTATATGGCAGTCTATTCAAAGAATTTATGTGGACATTCGGATTTTCTTATTTTGGTGCTAAGTTTTAACTTCTTATTGGAGCCTTTTTCTGCCAATCAAACAGGTACTACATCCCATTGCTGATTCAATAAATATAAATAACCAAGTCTGGGAATTGTACTTCAGAAATCTTATTCCAAGATTGGTAAAGAAAGGAGATGATGGCAATTGTGGATCTACTGCTGTTTGTGACACAATGTGTTTGCAGGTAAATGTTTTAACTGATGTCTTTATTTGGACAGACTAGTTACAAACTAGTCAAAGCATATTTAATGTTTTGTCCTTTGGATAAGTCTTACGGTCATTTCTACTTCAGTTTGTGCTTTGTTGCACACACACCCATAATATGTTCCTTACATTCCTTTTGTCTAAAATGCTGATTGACTGGTTGTAGTAAATGTTGCTTCTGTCTTCTTTCCCTTCTATGTACTTTTAATTTAGATTTATTATGTGCATGATGTCTATTGTTGTTGTTTTCAAAACTTCCTTTAGCAGAATGGGCAGCAGAAGTTTAGTAGACTTTCTGGAAATAGGTAGTTCATCCCTTGGTATTTGAAGGGGTTAAGACTTTCTAGATGCTGATAACATATGGTCACAGATGCCTAATAGTAGATGGGTGCAGGTGGCAAAGCAAAAAATCATTTGCACTTATTGTCTAGAACCTTTTCTAGCACTCAGTGCACTTTGTAACATCACTTTAGGAGACGGGTACAGGTGCAAAGCAAAAAATCATCTGCACTTATTGTCTAGAACCTTTTCTAGCACTTAGTGCACTTTGTAACATTGCTTCTTCGTTGGTTTGGTTTTCTTGAATTTGACAGCAGACCAGTATGCTAATTCACCTGCCAAACTAGTCTTCTTGATTCATTACAGACTATATAGGACAGTAATTCATGGAGAGTTGAATATCACGGTAACATCATCTTTTAGTAAGAGGTCCCTTACTGTGGAAAGTTACTTCATTTGGATTTTCTAAGTGTGAACCAAATTTTGGAAATCGATGATGAGTTAGTAATGGTAAGTGTCTTTTGATCCACAGAAAATTTTGAATATACTAAACTGGATTTATCTAGAGTAACAGGTAACTGCATTGTTGTTTAGCGTACGTCTATACTTTAATCCATGTATCCATTCCAACCATTTATGCTACAATTTCTTGACCTTCCTGGATCCCACTCAAAATCTTGGAGAGGGATTGTTGGTTGTATAAGGTTTTCTTGGCATGCATGTTCAGTTTGTTCGTCTAACTGGTGATGTGTAAACATTTATGTGTCTCTGCAGGCTCTTTCAAAGAGAGTTCATTATGGAAAATTTGTGGCAGAGTGTAAATTTCAGGCATCTCCAGATGCCTATAGAATTGCCATTAGAGAACAGGTATCATTTCTTAGTTTCATTCCAAGTACAGTTTGTTGAAGGATCTGTTAGGTTGTGTTTCATTATTTGGTCTTGAATTTGCAGGACAGGAAATGGTTGATGGAATTGCTCACATATCCCTTAGTTGAAGAGTCAATCAAGAAAAGAGTCGAAATGAAAGCCAGAACTTACGGGGAAGTAGTGTCTGCTAATATAAACCGAGATGGTGGCGATCCGGTTTACAAAATAAACCCAAGCTTGGTAGCTGACTTGTATGGTGACTGGATCATGCCATTGACAAAGGAAGTCCAAGTTGAATACCTGTTGAGAAGGTTGGACGGATTGGAAGAGAATATACACTAGCTGTTTATGATAAAATAGAAATCTTGAGATATGGAGCAAAATAATTGCTAAGGGGTAGTTGTAAGTTAATCAAAAGAAAATACAAAAAGGCTCATTTGGAACTTCTATCATGCCATTTGCTCCTAATATTTTTTCTCCATATAACTTTTATATTTTCTTTGTCCATATAGATATTGGCTTTTTTTTTTTATTTGAGATTATCAAAATTTAAATTCTGATCAACTATAGATTTCGCGACAGGTGGTGGATATTGGCTTGATAATACCGATGTTTTTTTATGTTTATGTGTGTAATAAGACTAAAAGATGTATTGTTATTATATGTCACCATAATGTAAAGGGATTTATAGGCTTTTTTTGTGTGTTTTATCAAACCATGCCAATATGATCATGATTCTGGAAAACCAATGTTCATGAACAAAGAATATGCTTCCACAATTGCTAGGCGGTGAGGGCTATGCTCATGTACCCCTTAAGCCTTGGTTGTTGAATTATTCCAAACCCTATCGCTCAGATGGCTAACTATTTAAAGTTGGGCTTAAAATGAACCAGGCTTTTAGAATTACAACAATCTGACTTCAGGCCCTGGCCTGAAATTCTTGGACTTACGTTGAGTTTTGGCCACTTTCTCGGCTAATAAAATTGTATGACTCAATAGTAAATGATTCTCGGTTCGAGTTTCATTAATGGCTTCAAGATTTTTCGATGAAAAACACATAAAGATATATTACTTAAAAAAAAAAACACAAAAATTAAAGACAAGATTTTACCAATCCTTTTGTTAATTTATTTTGCTTTGTCATAGGTCAATAGAAATATATATATATTATAATGTTTGAATTTGAAGAATTTTTTCTAATAAATTTATCATGTTTGTACTTTGTATTTGTAATATATAATTTTAATATGAATTATTGTGAATTTGGACTGTAATTAAAATTTTTATTTATAATATTGGAAAAATATTATTTATTTTATTTATTTTAAAACATTTTTAGGATCTAAAGTTTACCTTGGACCCACCAGTTCGATTTTGTAAGATGCTTCACACATGGATCAATCAATGATCCAAAAATTTCAAAATCGATCCTGTATGAATGATCCATAATCTTAGTTTCACACTGTCCATCTAGATCATATTCACCCCTAATCGGATCTCTTTTTTTTGAAGAACAAGATTGACGGATATAAAAAAGATCAAAGCAACTTTTTTTTGGTAAATCAATATGGTTAAAGAAATATAACTTTAATTATACTTACTAATATGATGATCCTACAACCATAATCATTATGATGAACACATGGGGAAGATCTACTTGATTTTTTTTTTTTTTTTTTTGGGGCAAATTTATAGCATTTATTTTCTTTCAAAATTTCCAGGGGAAATCATGTTTCTATTCTACAAGCAAACATCAAATTATTATACAATTCATCTACCCCACTAAGGATTTGAAAATGACATGAATTTTGTCAGATTGGGTTATGGGCAAAAATATATTTATCATTATCAATGTTAATTAAGGGATATCTTTTAAGGGTAAGCCAAGTGGGCAAGTACAAGTGTTTAAGGGGCCATTCCTCAATTCATGGCCATTTCAATTGTCCTATATATTATATTTTTGTCTTTTTATTCAAAACTAATATTTAAAATATATATATATATAGTAGCTTATTTTTAAGTGACTGACTCTCATAATTTCTTTGTCTTATAACTAAAATCCTAAAATTTCAAGCTATTTTTCAAGGTCATTGTTATTTTGGGTCTCAATTCTAAAAACTTGTCTATGTTCTCAATAATGCATGTTTTAAACGCAATATATCTTTTTTTTAATACCAAAAAGTCTCAATCTAAAAATAAGATAAATAGTTACAAATATTGTAATTTAAAATTTAAATATGTTATATGTTATTTTTAAATATAAATGTATAAATTAATTGAATTAAATTATGTTTATCAATAATATTTTTTAATTAATTCAAGAAAGACTTTAAAGTTATTTGATTTGAAATATAAAATTTGGGTTAATTAATTATAAACTATAAAAAAAAAATTCACCAAAAAAAAATGCAATTAAAAATCAAAAAGAGTCAGTGAAACTGTCCTCCCTGATGAAGATCAATAAAGATTCTTATAGAATAATTTAACCTTAAGATTCTCTAAAAAGTGTAAAAAGAAAACTGTAGATAAGAGTGCCTGGGTGTGGTAAACTGAGAAAGTGAAAAAGCAAAGCAAAAATAACAGTTAAAAGAATCCAAATAAACTTAACTGAAAGTTAAAAAGGAGGTGCATAAAAAAAAAAAAGCAGAAGACAGATCTCGGAACAGCGGTTGAATTGTTGAACTTTTGTCTGCAACGGTAATGACCAAGACAAAACAACACAGTGAAGTTGAAGCAAAATTGTTTTTCAAACTTGTGAACATAAAATAAGGATTTTGTTTTAACCCATGTTACCCCTGCAAATAAAAAATCATTGGCAGTTGTGGATCTAGAAACTACTCAAAAGTAAAGAAAGAAAGAAACCTTCTTTATTGATAAGCCTTAGCTGGCTATATAGCTTATAAACCAAACCCAAACTAGAAAAATTAAAACCAACCCAAAGTAAAGCAAAGAAAAACTCGGCTGAGAGAGCAATGGAGAGAAGCAAAGCGATGATGGTGGTAGTGGCAGCTATGGCATTTGCCTTAGTGATGGTGGTGCCAAGGGCTGATGCTACAAGGTTTATTGTGGGAGCAAACATGGGGTGGACTACTAATGTGAATTACACTATCTGGGCTCAAGGCAAGCACTTTTACAATGGAGACTGGCTCTGTAAGTTCTTCTCTCTTGTTTGGATTAATTTATCTTTAGATCTACTTTCTGTAGCTTTTCATTGTTTTTTTTCTTTCTTATACTGTTTTCATTGCTCTTTTAGCGGTGGGTTCCTTATTTGCTTCAAAATTTCAGCTTGCTTTTGGCTTATATGATTGCTAAATGCATAGATCTGAACTTGTGTAGTTGAATGAATTGATAGTCTCAAATCTTGAGCTTTGTCTTGGTTTCCTCAAAAGCTACGGTTTGCCAGCTGGTTTTTAGTAAGCTACTGGATGGTTACTTTAGTTTTTTTCTGTTACTCACTTTGTTGAGTGAAAAAAAGGGAAACTTTAATCTAGATTTAAAAGAACAAAGTTTTAATTTTTCTGTATTTATTGGTCTACAAGGCTTATGTTCAGGCTCATTCATTTGCTTCCCAGAAAATCCAGGAAGAATAAAGGAGAGTGAGAAAGGCTTAACTTTTTTGCTTTGTTTTTTATGTGATGCTGGAAAAAGATTTTATAACATAATCGGAGTAATGGTTTCTGAATATGATAGTCCTGGTCATGCCAGATCTGAAACCTTTGCTTTGTATCTGGTGGTATAGTCTTCAGTGTCAAAATGAAATCTTTTCAGTCTTTAAATCCCTCTACATAAAAGAAAGGAAAAGTTTGAGGAGAGGCTGTCTTGAATCCTTTTTCACCTTACCCCGCATTTGGTCAAAAGACAGGCCCCGCCGTTCCATCTACCACAAGGAGGGCGCTGACTTCTGCTCTGTGTTTTAATTATGGCTGAGTGAACAATTCTAACCACTATCTACTTTGTTGCATACACAAGAACTGGATACTAGGTAAAACACTTTCTGCAATCTGTCAAATATATTACTATTAACCAATGGATGGTAGGCTTAAATGGCAAACAGAGTGCTCCTTCTTTTGTTGTCTGGGTTTTAATCGGCTGGGACGCTGCAAAAAGATACTTTCTCAAAAATTCGCTAGATCTAGCGTGAACAAACCTGCTTGGACTGGTCTGGAAGGGGATACTAGCTTTCAAGGATGAGACTTTATTTTGACATAACCAGAGACCATTAATCCCATTTAATTGCTGCTTGCCATTGTATTGTAAACCTGAATTTTGAATCACAACTGATTCAAATTATAGAACTTTGCTTCAAACCTGGCTATTAGTTTAATATCTGCTCGTATGTGTTTGTTGTTTTTTCCCAGTTTTCGTGTACGATAGAAACCAGATGAATGTGCTAGAGGTGAACAAGACAGACTATGAGTCATGCAATTCTGATCATCCACTTCACAACTGGACGACAGGAGCTGGAAGGGATGTGGTTCCACTAAACGTGACTCGCCACTACTATTTCATTAGTGGCAAAGGGTTCTGTTTTGGGGGCATGAAGCTAGCAGTCTTGGTCGAAAACCCCCCTCCACCTCCCACATCCAGTCCATTAAACGAAAAGAGTGGCTCACCAAGTTCTATTTACAGGGGACAGATTGTTTTACCAGCTGTTTTCGCCATTGGTGCACTGTGGGATGCATTTGTCCGCGTCTGGTAGTAAAATCCAGTCCAGCAATTGTGAAAGAAATTGAGTGATATTCCCATTTTCTTCTTAAATTATTGGTGCAATTTTTCATTTTTTTTCCCTCCCATTTCATGTTAGTTGACCTGAACTAGCTAGGGGGTGTTGTGAAATCTTTAGGGTAGTGAATGGTGTTTGAATTTGGTGATGTGTTGGGGTGTGCTGACAGAGAAGCATTTGATGCTTTAGTTGTGGCAAAATGCAATGATATTGAGATTTGGAAATGAAATTAAACTCATGCGGTCCAATGTAGCATGTGGTAGGTCAGTTTGTCAAATGCTTTTCCATCCCAAAATGGCCACTGATTTCGGAACTTTTCTTTATTTATTTTATGATTTCCATTCTCTATGCATAAAGAAAAGAAACTTTGTGCTAAAAAGGCTACATGACACTACAATCTTTGGTCCACAACAATTTTTTTGGTACAGGTAAATGGAATTAGCCGCTTCATGTTTCCTTAACAAGAACCAAAATGATATTATATTAACTCAGATCTTAGCTCGATTTATGCAATCGAAATCATATATAACATATCTAAAATTTAAATTTCAACATATATAAATATAATCCATACTTTTATTTTTATACTATGATATTCTTTACCTTCATACATACCTCTCTCCCTTGTATACATTTCAATTACAACATAAAATAATGAATGAGCTTAATCATGGGGATGTAATAATACAAACAAATTAGACATTTCTTTTTTTTTTTTTAAAGTAATTGGAATATTAAACAACAAAACTTTTTAGCATTTATCTTTTACAAAATCTATTTACCAACCAAAAATAAACCGTTCATCACTCATCATTTTGCGTAACTGCTCTTAAAATTCTCATCCATAAACAAAAAACAGATAACAGCCAAGCACGTTTTGCCATGTCAAACAATCCCCCTATTTCTTTTCCCACTTTGACCTTCACTGTACACGTGGAGGGTGACTAGGCAGGAAGTTGAACATCAACCATGTCACTTTAGCACTGTCACCTTTAAGTACGTTACTCTTAACTTGTACAATTCATCAATATTTGACTACTCCAACAAGACAAAACTGTTTACATACGACTGTTTCAGCTATAAGTGACCTGTGAAGTCAGTTGTGTTTGGGTACGAGGTTTTCTGCAGCTGCCTAGGTTGATTTTCTCAGAAAATTTTGATAGAGAAAATTTTAAGCAAGATCATGATTGGAAAGAAATTGTCGTTAGTTAAGTTAATGTTGATGTTGACGCTGATGATTATGGTGTTGGAGTTCGGAATGGGGAAATTGCATCGGGTGGGAAACAAGTTTGGTTGGAACCCTAATGTTAACTATTCGGAATGGTCCACCCATGAGCAATTCTATGTCGGTGATTGGCTACGTAAGTAATCTTTCTTTGTATCTTTCTAGAAAAATTTTTTTTCGTATATTTTATACGAGAAGAGATTCCTTACATTATTACTGTAATTCTTATAATTTTTTTTTTTGAATTTTTGGATCTAAATTATTAAATTTAAAAATATTATTTTAATTTAAAAGAATTATTGATTTAATTTTAATCAAAAAATTTTAAAAATTATAAGAATTACACTAATATAAATGAATTCTTACTTATTCTATATATATATATCATTTAAGTTTTGAATCTTTCAATTGTATAAATTTTTTTAATTTGTATTAATAAAAGAATGAATACATTTATATAATAATTTACAGATATTTTAACATGATATTCTTTTCATTAAAAGAAAAAAAAAAACATGATAGGCATGTTTTTTTGTCTTGTTTTTCAGATTTTTGTTTGATTTTGAAATTAAAAGGGTATTGAAAATTGTTTTTTTTTTTCATATATAAATTTAAATGCTAATGAATATATTGGTTGCACTTAGTTTTAATCAATTTCTTTTATGCATTTCTGCTAGTTTAAATTAGAATATTTTTGGCTATCAAATGATTAATTGGAAGCTGTTGTTAGTTAGTTTTTTTTTTTTTTGCATCTAGGTTGTTTCATTAGTAGAGTTTTTTTTTTCCTAAAAGGAAAGCATAAAATTTATTTTTTCTTTAATTAAGTTAAACAAAATGCGATTTGATTAACTATAAAATCAATAGTATTTATATAAAGAATAGATGTGTGCATAATTCAATTTTAACCAAATTAATTGATTGAATCAATTTAATTTGATTCATCAATTGGTCATCGAATTAATTTCGATTAGCTAACAAAACTTATTTTTAAAAAAAATTTGATTTTTGATTAATTCAGTTTGAAAACCAAATTAATTGAATTAACTGAAATTTTAACCGAAATATAATATAATCTAAATATAAAATAAAAAATACATGAAATAAATCATTTAATTTCATAATTTGTTAGAGTTTTTAACATAATATTTTGATATTTGAATATTTTGTTGAATAATTTTATTTAATTTGTTTAAAATATAAAGAATTAAGAGTTTAAAATATAATTTAATTTAAATAAATTTATTATTCAGTTAACTGAAAAAAATTATCGAACCGACTGAATTAAATTCTATCGGTTAATTTTTAAAATTCATAAATTCAATTTAATTAACGAAAATAAAATAAAATAATTCAGTTAATTCAATTTTAAGTAATTTAATTTAAAATTAATCAAATCAATCGAATAAACACTCCTAATAAAAAATTAGTTTTATCATGAATCGATGACATTCTATCAATACAAAAATGAATTGACGTGTGTCATACGATACATTTGGATAGCTTAATTTAAGTTATATCCAATTAAAATATAATCAGATCAAATTACTTAAAAATGTAGTTCAAAAGTTTTTGACCAAAAACTTATAAATATATTCTCTAAAATACGTTAAACTTAAAAATATTATTTTTAGTTATTAAATTAAGATGAAAAATACAAAAAATAAATTCAAAATATATACTAACGAGCATGTTGAGAATTTAAAAAATAATCATATTTTCTATTTATGTCACATAATCACTCAATCTTATCCATATGTATAATATATATTTTTTTGTTATTTTACATGTCATTTATAAATAATTATAAAATTATTCACCTTATCTTACAATACTCAATTCTCAAAAATAAGATTTCCAAGTATCTCTTTAACAACTATGGACTTCAAAAAGTATATATAAATATATATATATATATATATATATATATGAAAAACACTTTTAATATACTCTTTCTTCTCTTTTCCTTTTTCTTCCATTTTTTTTCTATTAAATGACCCAAAACCAAAGTGTAAATGATTTGTAAGTTTATCACCATCTCCTCTAACTTCATCTAGCAATTCATCATTAATTCTGTGCAAATTTTGGCAAGTCAATGATATTTTCTTTCCACATCTTAGCTGTTACTTGCAAATTTTGGAGAACTTTTGAAAATATGGAAGGAGAATCATCCCACAATATGAAGGTATCTTTTATCTTTATCTTCTATCTAAAAATGGTATACTTGCTGCCATTCACCTTATCTTATAAGGTGCTAAATAAATTTGTAATTTGTGTATTAATATCGTGTTTATTTCGTATTTAACACGTGTAAAATATAAAAAATATCGTATCACAATTTGTATAGATACATTAAATATGAAACATATTTTTTTTATTTTTATCAAACTTATATATGATTTTAAACACGAAACATATTTTTTTTAATTTTACCAAACTCATATATGATTTTTATCAAAATTAATTGAGTCGCTTTATGTATTTTATTGTATTGTCTTTGTCTCATGTCATGGATTAATGTCTAAAATGATCATGTCTAATGCTAAGCTTCTGAATTGTGCTAAAGCAAACTGCTGCATTAGATTCTTCAGATTGGTTCTATAAATTCTGTGCTAACTTGCTCAAGTTCTTGCTCTTGGTTTAGTCTTTAACTTTGACAGGCACTACTTCAATGTTCTGGAGGTGAACAAGACAAGTTATGACAACTGCAATGATCAAGGTTTCATACAGAACATTACTCGTGGTGGCCGGGATGTGATTGAACTGACAGAGGCAAGGCCATATTACTTCCTTAGCAGTGGAGGATACTGCTTTAATGGGATGAAAGTAGTTGTAAACGTTGAAATACCTCAAGCTCCAGCAGCAGCCCCTGCCAAAAATGGTTCCCCCGGCCCGTGGAATGCTGGCACCTATATCGTTTTACTCATTTTGATTTCCATTTCTGTGGCATATTTGATCTTTTAATTTTAAATCAGACAGTTGATTGAGATAAAGCAGCACCCAAAAGTTTTTGTCTACAAGAAATCCTATCATAAATCTCTCTAGGCTGAATACGGAGTTTATAGTTGAGGTGATATTTAATACGTCCGAAGATCAATTTTTAATACCTGCAATCCTTTTTCTCTATCACTAAACTATGACAAAAAAAAATAATCTCTCTAAGTTATAAGCTAGAAGCTACTGGTGACATCAAATATTGAATATGACCGAAATAGAAACCTGAAATTTTCCTAACAAAAGAAGGCATCCATAATTGTCCCAAAGAATACTAAATTCAGTTTCCAGTTATTAAAGATTTCAAAAACCTGAGAGAAGTATAGCTGCTAAATGCTTTAAACTACGAAACAAGACCAAAATTCCTGAACTAATAAAGACCATCAGCATAAGTTTACCTGCAATGTAAGTATATAAAGACCATCAGCACAAGTTTACCTGCAATGTAAGTATATAACCTAGCAAATATTCTTTCCTTGCTTTTTAATGCATCTCATCACCAGAATTTCGCTTCATCATGCTTTTATATATGCCTAGAGCCTGTGCTACCATGCCGGCAGGATTCGCAACATCGGTTGGAAGCAAAGATGTGGTGCTCTTCTTTGCTATCTCACTAAATGCTTCAATGTACTGCTCTGCAGCCCACATTGCTGTCGCTTCCTTTCCCCTGGATGAGCTTATGGCAAGCGAAACATCCCTTATCCCCTTTGCGGTAGCATTTGCATTTGCAAGTATAGCCTCTGCTTCACCTGTTGCTCTATTGACCTGACTTATTTTTTCAGCTTCAGATTCCAAAATCACCGAACTCCTCCTTCCGTCAGCAATATTAATACTTGCTTGTCTTTCACCCTCAGACTTGAGAATATGAGCACGTTTCTTGCGTTCTGCTTCTGCTTGACGATCCATGGCTATTTTTACACCTTGAGGTGGGGATATATCCTTGATCTCATACCGCAAACACTCTACTCCCCAATCTGTTTTCAAAGGCCAGTAGTTAATAGCATCAAGAATGTTTTTGTTGAGTCTGTCACGCTCTTCAAAAGTCTTGTCAAGCGTGATCTTCCCGAGCTCACTTCGCATTGTTGTTTGAGCTAATTGGACGACTGCAAATATAGGATCTGCAATGCCATAAGATGCCAACAAAGGATCCACAATCTTTATATAAAGCACTCCATCAATGGCTATAGGAACATTGTCCTTTGTTATAGCAGTTTGGTCTGATATGGGGATTGCTTTTTCCTTAAGGGAATGCACATACCTGATTCTATCCACAATTGGTATCAAGAAGTTAAGGCCCGGATCCAGAGTTTTCAAATATTTTCCCAATCTTTCAACAACGTATGCTCGTTTTTCCGGGACAAAATGAATACCCCAATTGATGGGGGCTCTTATTTTGAATGAATCTGTTGAGAAGTTACGGGCTGATGAACCAATTTGAGATGGGATTGTGTAATGGGGTGCTCTGAGCATCAAATAACTCAAACCATAAGAGGCTCTGGAATTGCGAAGGTTTTTCAAGTATTTAATGGTGTTGAGGGAGCTAGTTCTCAAGGGATTCATGGTGTATTGGTGATTATAGCGGTTTGATGCTAATTTCTGCTGGTTTGTGAGAGTTGAAATATTGAAGCTGGGACTTGTTTTTGTGCCTTGCGTAATGGAAAACTAAGGAGGTTTTAATCTTTATATGATAAACCCTAGTAAAACCCTAATCACAACTTGGTCGCCAAGTTTTCTTTTATTTAATTAATGTGATAATAATATTATCCTTTATATGATCCATTTGCATATAAATAAATATATAATAATTATATAAAATTTGTCCTTTCCTTCATCAGAATCTAATAAGTTTTATCATCCTTTATATTTATTTATTAATGCATGTTACAAGAAAAAAGAATTATTTCAACTCCAAAACTTATCTTCAAGGGATGTTTCATAGTAAAAAAAAAAAAAGAAAAATACTCGTGTAGAAATAGGTCTTCGGTTAAAACAGTTTGATAGCACACTCATCCGGCGTTTTTACGTCAAAGATGAATGGAGTCACAGAGTCATGCGATCATGAAGTGGAAACTGATTTATATAATCTCCTTGACTGCATTTAAGATGACACAAGGGATAGTTTGTTCACATGAAGTTAGTGATGACACAGAAACATCTTGGTTTCGTTATTATTATTATTATTTTTTTATGGCTTAATGACGGAAAATTCTGTCTTCAATTTTTCTAAGGGCCACTAGCTTCATGCCCATATTGTGCAGGTGGATAGTTTATGTACTGCTTTTGTATGCGGTAATACTCATTACAGTTGGTTTTGTTATTATCAAAATTAGATGTATAAATGATATATTAGTATTTATAAGTTATTCGAATTTGATTCAAAAAAAATTTGAATTTCACTCAATCATTGTCGAGCTAAGTTTGAATTCGGGCAACTCGATTTATCTAACGAGTTGAGTTCGAACATTTCAGCATCTGACTCGAGTGACTTGTGAGTCTATTCGAATTTTTTTTATTTTAACATATATTTTTATTATTTTAATTATAAAATTACATTTTTACCTTTAAAATTATATGTACCCAATAAAAACCCTAAACCTAAATTAAAATTAGCCTCACTCCCATTCTATCTCATGCCACTCATCACTTTCTCCCACTCTGTCTAAAACCCTGATTCTATCACCTCTTTCATCTCTCTTTCTTTTCCTTTGTCAGTCTCAATCAGCCTTTTCAGTCTTTTTCACTTTTTAACAGCCCTTACTTTTAGCCTTCATCACTGCAATCGTATTTTTGAGTCTTCTTCACCAACACATACTCTCAACCTTCGTTACTACAAACCCCAACAATTCGACAAGAAATGTGTGAAGTGATTTGAGTTTGCTGTTATTGGGATTTTCGCAAAGCCCCTTACACCTACCATATCTTTGTTTTTCATTACACTTTATTTTATTTATTTTTATTTATATCATTACCTTAGCATGCTATTTGTGTGCTTTTTCTTTTTTAGAATGAAGCATGGACAATGTTAGGATTTTCTTCTTTTTGTTTTGCTATTAGCTAGGTGTTTGCATGTCTTATGAGTTTACATTTCATGGGTTAGATGGTTTTTATTTGTAAAGATTTAAGTTCTGTTAGCTACAACAGGTTATATTGAACCAATCATCTGTTGTTTTTACAAGTTAACAAACTATATTTTAGCGAATTTAAAGGAGGTAATTGGTCCAATTGTTTTTTTAGCCATCCTGCAAAGATTTTTTTTTAAAATTTTATTCATTTTGGCTTATTAATTTCTTTTCTTTTTATCTAATTGAATTTTGTTATGTAACATATTAATTAAAATTTAAAAATTTTTATTATGATTTGACTCAATCGAGTTTGACCTTGGCTCGAAATAAATCTCGAGTTGAGCTCGAGCTTGAAAAATATAACTTGATTGAGTTTGAGTCGAGTTTGAAACTTCGATTTTTGAGTCAAACTCAAGCTTGAACATGTGAGTATATTGGCTCGACTTGACTCAATTACACCCCTAATCAAGATGCTTGGTCATTTCTTATTTTTCTCCTTGTTTCCACATATATAAGCAGGATGGGTATGATCTCAAATAACTTGGTTGAATTCTGTTAAGTATCCAACTTAAAATCAATTGGCTATAAGTGGAGGGATCCAACCTGAATATAAGACTATAAGAAATTAGATATTTATTAGATGTAGGATAACACCACATTAATAGGCCCCTATCATGTGTAAGTAGAGATAAAAAAAGTCTACCATGTGACAGATTTGAAATGGACAACAGAAAGAAATCTTGGCTATGATATCATGTTAAGCATTTAACTTAAAACCAATTGACAGTAAGTGGAGAGGCCCAACTTAAGTATAAGACTATATGAAACTAGATATTCATTAGATGTAGGATACCACCACATTAGCAAGACCCCATCATGAGTAGACAGAGATAGAAAAAACTTATCATGTGATAGATTTAGAAAGGGCAATGAAAAAAAATCCTAGCTCTAATACCATATTAAGCATCTAACTTAAAACCAATTAGCTATAAATGAAAGAACTTGTTTGGGGCATTTAATGGTCGAAAGGGCATGGTGGTCTTTTTTCTTCTTAAAAGCATTCAATAGACAATTAGGGGTATTTTTGTCATTTATGCTGACTTGACATAAAACTTATCATGTGATAGATTTAGAAAGGGTAATGAAAAGAAATATTGGCTCTAATACCATATTAAGCATTCAGTTTAGAACCAATTGGCTATAAGTGAGAACTTGTTAGGGGCATTTAATGGTCAAAAGTTCATGGTGGTTTTTTTCTTTCTTAAAAGCATTCAGCAGACAACTAGGATATTTTTGTCATTTATGTCGACTTGACATATGAGATTGGTCTGACATGTTCAGTGTCACATCAGCTCGACACTGTTCTTATTGTCTTATGATGGTCCTCTATTGCTCACCTATAAATATAAAGGTCTAAGCACCACTAAAGTAAGTAGATCTTAGACCTATATCATTCTTCTTACTTTTTTCTGACCTTATTTTGTTTGACTTGAGCATCGGAGTACAAATATAGGGAACACACCCTACTTTTACCTCTCGTCATCTTTCTCTTCTATTTTTCTAAGAAAACCCTGTGGTAGAGTTTGGCTCAAATATTTGGCGTACTAGGTAGAAACTTTTTTTTCACTTATTAGTTGAGCATAAAACAATGGCACCAAGGAAAAAAACTTTAGAAAAAGGAAAAATGATCATCATGGCTAGAACATAAACCTATTATAGGCAACATTCCATTCGACTTGCCTAACCATGGTGGAACCGACCATAGAACAATTTCAAGCCTTGATTGAACAGATACAGGCCTTCAAGTAAATGTTACAAACTATAACCCCATCGTAAATTTTGAAAGTGCTTGACCTAATCACCCTTGGTCGAAGAGCCACTATCAAACAACCAAGCTATAAAGAGGTAAAGCCTCATCGGCCTTTAGAGAAGAGGAGCACATCACTCTAGTCCACCAATACCCTAACCACAATTCATCACATGCTATAACCCAAAAATTCAAACAAACAAATCCTAAATCCCAACCAAACAGAGATTTAGAAGCTCGGATGTAGGCCATAGAAAAAGAGCTAAAATTGAAAGTAATAGTATTTGAGGATGAGCTCAAGTTTTTGGAGACCTCACCATTCATCGAAGAAATTGATAATGACATGTCTCCTAAAGGGTTTAAAATGCTGACATTAAAAACTTATGTTGGTACTTCTAACCCCTTTCGATCATTTAAAACTTTATAAAACTAATATGATGATTTAAAAGGTAGATAAGGCTTTAATGTGCAAAAGCCTAACTATTACACTGAAAGGCATAACTTAGAATTGAGATCAATCATGACATTTAAAGAGTCAGCATTCTTTTTTATCTTAAATTGTCAGTAGTAGAAGAGCGAATAAGACTACTTTGAGCTTGATATGGATTCACCAAGATTAGAATAAATCTCTAAAGAGCTACGTTACGTATTTTAATGTGAAAGCTCTACAAGTTAAAGACCTGAAGTAAACTGTTGCTGTGGCTACCATGACAAGTGGACTTAATGACAAAGAATATCACCTAAAGTTAACTTTGTTGTTAGAACCACCCAAAACTCTGACTGATATCTTATTGATAGTTGAAAAGTACATAAATGCTGATGTTATAATAAAAACTAACCAAGATGAGAGAGGCTTATATTGCCTCTTTGGTCTTAAAAAAAGTAAAAATTTTTATAATTTTTTTTCAAGAAGAAAATAACATAGGGTTAAAAGCCCTAATGGAAAAAAAAGTTACACTGCACTGAATACTTTTTGAAAGAGGATTCTGATACAAATTGAAAGAAATCTCAACCTCAGATGGCCAAAACCAGTAAAATAAAACACAAAGAGAGATTCGACCAAAAGATATGCCTTTTATAGGGCATATGCCATAACATTGAAGATTGTGTTGACCTAAAAAATAAAATTGAAGCCTTTATAAAAAGAGGTCAACTGAGAAAATTTATAGAGTAGCAAAAACAAGGCTAGATTAGAACAGATTATAGATAATATTGAAAAGAGCTCACCTAAGGTAGAGAAAAAAAGTCAGAAAAAAAAAAGAAAAAAAGACTAAAAAGATGAAGGCAAATAAGAAGAAAGCCAAACTGATAATAATAGGTCAATCATTGGAGTAATTAATGTGATCATTAAAGATAGCTCTATCTTTACCAAAAAAAATCAAACCTAGGCATGATCATGGTAATAGGCACCATAACAAAAAAAAAAGATTAAAAAGATAAGTCGATCTCATTCAACATGAAAGACTTTGAATGAATTTAATACCCCCACAATGATGCTATAGTGATTACAGCTATAATGTATAACTATATAGTCAAGAGAATCTTGTTCAATAATGGGAACTCAACTAATGTCATGTACTATGGCACCATGAAAAAGATGGGATTGATGAAGATTGGTTACAACCAATCACCATAACATTGGTAAGGTTCGAGAATGAATAAGTGCTTGTGAAAGGAGCAATCAAACTATAGATCTCCTGAGGGACAAAACCTAGGATAATCAATTTGGTCATAGAATTTATGATGGTGAAAATTCAATTGACCTACAACATGATATTGGATCGACCTAACCGGTTTGTTATGTGGCTTATAAGCTCAGCTTTCTATCTAAAAGTAAAATTTTTAACACCAATTAGAGATGTTATGAGAGACTACTCCACGGCATGTTAGTGTTATGTCACAATAATAAAAAGAAAGACTGAAAGTAGACTAGTAGTTTGGTTGAGAATAAAAACATTAAGAAGGGGCAAACAATAAAAGTTGACAAAAAGTAAGAAACCATAAGTAAGAGCATAGAACGTAAGATCGACCTAATAGAAACACACTCTTAAGTCACTTTGAGCTCCTACTCAAACAAAAAAAAATTTTTATTCTATTTTTTGAATTTTTTAAGATAACTCCAAAAACGATCGAGCTTTTAAGCCAACATGAGCAACCATATGTCATTTGGAGCTAGCTAATATGCTGACCAAAAATACAATATAAAATGAAAATTACATACTAATTTCACTATATACATATTCAACAAGTTATCCATAATATACTAATAATCACGTCGTGATCTATTTTCGCAAGAAATGATCTTGGCCTAATTGAACAAAAAAAGATAATTGATCAAAGACCAGATTCGAATGAAACTCGAATTGAGCTAGTCAAGGATCTTGTAACAATTTCGTTTTAGGATAGTATCCTCGAAAAACATATGTAAATCAAAATCAAACTTTAACATAAAGATCAGTTAATTTAACTCCTAAAAGATAATATCAACTTGTTTGCCTGGACACTATCCGATATGCCCAAGATTAATACTTAGGTGATCGTTCATAGGTTGTATACTAATTTCAAGGTAAAATCAGTTTGACAAAAGAAGAGAATCTTTACCCTAAAAAGATAACAAACTATCAAAAAAAAGTTCGATAAATTATTACAAGCAGGTTTTATCAGGGAGGTCTACTACTCTAAATGGATAGCTAATATGATCATGGTAAAAAAACACAGCAAAAAATAAAGGTTGTTCGTTAACTTTACCAACTTGAATAAAACTTACCTAAAAGATAGCTTTTCTCTCATTAGCATAGATCGGCTGGTAGACAATAACGTCAAGCATGGCCTCTTCAGTTTTATGAATGTTTATTTTAGCTACAACCAAATCAAAATCCTAGAGAACAATGAAGAAAAAATAACCTTTATTACTAAGAAAGGCTTTTACTGTTATAAAGTAATGTCTTTTGAATTAAAGAATGTAGAGGAGACCTATTAAAAGTTGATAAATAAGGTGTTTAAAAATCAGACCGACCATAACATGAAAGTCTATGTGAATAACATGATAGTCAAAAGTAAGACTCAATCGAGCACCTAAAAGACCTTAAAGAGACCTTTAATACCTTAAAAAAGTGTAATATAAGGCTTAACCTAAACAAATATGCTTTTAGGGTCATATCGAGTAAGTTTCTCGATCATGATCAATAAAAAAGAGATAGAAGCAAACCCAAAAAAGGTTCAGGTGATCTTGAACATGAAGGCATTGACCTCAACAAAAAAAAGTACAGAAGTTAACTGGCATAATAACTATCTTAAGTTGATTCATGTCTAAGTCGACAGAATGATGTTTGTTATTCTTCAAAATTTTTAAAAATATTTTTGATTTCAGGGAGACCCTTTGTGTCAAAAAACTTTTGAAAAACTTAAAGAGTTTTTATCCTCTCTATCCATCATATCTAAGCCGAGGTCCGACAAATCTTGTTTTTATACTTGGCTACCATAAACCAAGCCATCAACTTGACTTTGGTTTGAGAAGAGAAGAAAAAGCAAAAACCAATGTATTTTATGAGCAAAGTATTAACAGGGCTAGAAATTAACTATAGTGGTATAAAAAAGTTAGCTTATATAGTTGTTACTTCGATCAAAAAATTCAGGCCATATTTTCAAGCCCATGTGATCCATGTATTGACTGATCAATCACTAAAAAAGGTTTTACAGAAGCTTGAAATATCGAGTAGGCTAATCAAATAGGCAATAAAGCTTAATGAATTTGACCTGCACATTTTATCCAAGTCGATAATGAAATCTCAAGTATTGGCAGATTTCGTCATAAAGCTCACCTTAAGCCACCTTGAAAGATAACTTGAGAAAGAAACAGATACTTCAGATAAAAAAATTAAAAGCTTTTTATTGATGGATTGGCCACAGGTCATAACAGAGAAGTTGATCTTATCCTGATCAGCCCAAAAAGATTGCACTACTTTATGCCTTGAAATTCAAGTTTAGAGCTTTTAATAATGAAGTGAAATATAAAGCATTGATAGCTGGTTTAAGGTTGACCACCGAGCTCAACGATGAATATATAATTACATTTAACGACTCCCAGCTAGTAGTCAACCAAATAAATAGAGAGTTCGAAACTCGAAAGGATGAAATTCAAAAATATCTGGATAAGGCGCTAGCCTTACTGGCTGGTTTCAAGAAAATTAAGGTGAAAAAAATATTGAGGTCAAAAAACTTGTTAGCAAAATCTTTATCTAAGTTGGCCTCAAGAATAATAATAAAAAGCTCGAACCAAGTCTTGGTAGAAGAGTTGACATATAAAAGCACCAAGGATAAGCTCATAGGATAGATCATAGAAAAAAAAATCTGAATAACATTGATCAAAGCATATCTAACTATAAGAAAGTTACCAGAATATAGAATCCGAGCTAAAGCACTGATAAAGAAGGCTTTTCGATACATAATGATTAAAGAAAAATTATATAAAAGGCTTTTTAGCTTGCTTTATCTAAGATGTGTTGATGAGAAAAAGGTAAACTACCTCTTGTAAAAAATTCATGAAAGAATATGTGGAAACCACATTAGACCTCGACCATTAGCATTCAAAGTGCTTAAACAAGGCTACTATTGGCCCATTATCAAAAAAGACGCAATCGAATTGGTAAAAATATATGATAAATATCAGAGGTTTACTCACATGCAATATCTTTCCTCACCCAAGCTCACCCTTATCATTAGCCTATGGCTCTTCATGCAATAGAGAATGAACGTCCTCGAACCGTTCACCTTGATTATAGGCCAGAGGAGATTTTCTTAATAGTAATAGACTATTTCATAGAATGGCTAGAAACAGAGGCCTTGGCCACTACTACAAAGGCTTAAGTCAAGAAATTTGTGTGAAAGAATATAGTCTGTAGATTTGGCTTATCTTGGTCTATAATAACAGATAATGATAGATAATTTAAAAACTCGAGGTTCAAGAAATGGTGTTCAAACCTTCACATCGATTTCAGGTACACGTCAGTTGCTCATCCTCAGTTAAATGGGTAGGCTGAATCTATGAACAAGATAATATTGAAAGCCCTAAAGAAAAAACTCAATGCAGTAAAGGAAAAATACACCGATGAGCTACCAGAGGTGTTATGGACCCTGAGGACAACCATAAAAGTACCAACTGGTGAAACCTCGTTTCACTTAGTATTTGGAACAAAGGTTATGGTACCAGTTGAGGTTGACCTTCCAAGTTTAAGAGTTGAATTAGGATTAGAAAAAGGAAATGAGTAAGTGTTTAGGGCCAACCTAGACCTCGTTGAAGAATAAAGGGACATAACCCTAACACGGATAGTAGCTTATCAATAAAATGTGACCAGTTATTATAATAAAAGGGTCAAATATAAGTACATTGAGAAAGAATGACCTAGTATTTAGAAAAGTTAAAGCCTCAATAGTAGATGATCAAGGTAAAAAATTAGCCTCGACCTAGAAAGGACCATATATAATTAGAGAAATCATTTATGACGTGACCTATAAGCTACAGTATACGAACGATGACATCATTCCAAAGATATGAAATACAGATAATTTAAAGGTCTACTTTCAATAGCTCGATCTAAATCACGCTCACACTTGTATATTGTACTCAAATGCAGGAATCTAATTATACTCAATGAGCTTACGCCTAATCGATTTAATAAAATTTGACCTAGAACTTAGATGGATTTTTAAGTTAATTTAATCTAAATAATTATGTAAATCTTTAGTTCAATCAAATTTCTTTGATTAACTGTGCTTGAACTTAAACATAAATAAAGAAAAAGTTATAACAAAACCAAGCTGAAATTTGGACCAAATTGAACAAAAAATTATCTATTTCATTTATGTTAAGTATAAAAATTATTAGACAAGTCACCAAATTTTGAGGTCATTACAAAAATCGACCTCACACATAACCAAAAAATTTACAAAAGTCAAAAATAAAAAAAATCATATGTCAACAACAGCAATAGTAGCATCTCTATCAGCAGAGGTAGCAACGACGATGTCAGCTTCCCTAACCTCCTCCACCTCATCCCTAGCACCCAAAATGGCCTTCATCATTTTTTCTTCCTCTTTTTTCTTTTGTTCCTTTTCGAGCTGATTTGAAAGAGTTCTCGATCTGATATTATTGATATCAATATCAATGAGATCAAGGTTAAGGGCGAAGAATTTAAACAGTATCTCATTCTTGGCCAGTTAAAAGTCACATAGTATATTCTTTTTGGAGAACTCTATTTTTATTTGAAGGTACTCATTGGAAACCTTAAACTTTTCCATAGCCTTCATCTTCAGCTTTTCCTCCATTTTTTCCTTGGCGTCCAACTCAAACCTCAGCTTTGCTATCTTAGCCTAAGCATCATTGAGCTTAAGATTGGCTTACTCTTTTATGGACTCAACTGAGGTCTTATTAATTAAACGACCTCCAAGTTTGTTGTTAGCTCATCGTTCCTTTTTCTTAGCTTAGTTTTTTTTTTTGTGGGATACGTTGATATTGCCCAACCCATTCAAGCTCTTTTTGTACTCTTCGACTAGGCAGCCATGTCTTGTTTTACCTTCAATAGGTGGCATATGGCTAGGTAGGCATGGTGGAGTGCTTGTTGGTGTTTTTCAAAAGTGAAAACTTTTGTTAGACAATACGAAAAGAACTCAAAGTTAGAAAAATAAAAAATGATAAGAAATCGAGTTGATGTTTGGTAGTACTCACCAAGAAGAGAGACCACAATCTTGCAAAACTTCTTTGCCATGTCGAGGTTTATGGTAAGGTCATCAGTTAGAGCATACTCCAACCTTATCAAGATCTTTTTTGAGTTAAGCCTTAATACCCTAGCTTTGGGGTTTTAAAGGGTGAAAGAGGAGACCTCCACTTGTGGTTTTTTGGCAGGAAGAGAAGATGTTGGTGCTGACATTGAGGACAGATCTCGGCTAGCCTTAACTTTTATTTTTCAAGCTCTAGAAGACTAATGCAATGAGATATTAACGACCTTCTTTCCTCCATGAGATGGGACCCTAAGCTAAATTTTTTATTATCCCTTCTTAGGCCTATGAGCCTATTGGTATAACTCGAAGTCAAAGTCATTGTTACTAGCCATCTTTACAAAACTGAGCTAATAGTTAGATAAAATCAAGTTAAAATAAAATTTTTGAGGTTACCTTAACCTATCATAGTGCTTCATCATATTTATTACATTGGAAGAGATTAGCTTATGGACATTAATGATGAGCTCTCTTTACGAATATACTCTAAAATATTATCTTAATCTGATAAATCCAAGATAAAAAGAGCCATCGATGCATCCACAGAAGCATCAGGCCTACTTCTTATCTCTTAGGCCTTAACTTCAGGAACAACCTCAACCCTTAGTTCATCATCTTTATTTATTTATTTGTTTCTCAAGGCAAATGAAGAGTAGCTTTTAAATTTTATTAAGTTCAGGCACTTGGCAAATAATTTTTTATTAGGTTGAGCTGTTATGTAGTACCATCTACTATCGTTAAAGTATTTTTTAAGAGAAAAAAGTTTCTTGAATAGGGAAAGAGAAGGAAAAATGTTTAAATACTAATAAAAAATGATGAAAGTAACTATATACTATATAGAGTTTGGAGTGAACTGAGAGATAGTTAAATTATAAGAATTAAAATTAAAACAGATAAAAAATGAAGTGGAAACCTCAAACCGGCTACAAAAGAATCCCAATATACATAGGGCCAATATGGTTCAAGTTTATCAATGACCTGATCTGAAGAGTTCGTCATTATTATATTATACCTCTCTAGGAAAAAAAAAAGTCATTCTTAAAAAAAAGACATGATGAGTTGAACACATGTTCGAATAGTCTTCAAGATTTACCTTGCCTTTTAGTTCACTCATCAACTCTTTGAGGATCATACCAAGGTCACAGATAGTATATATAGAGATCTCGATCAGTTCGTCCTGTTTCACAGAACTCCTTTCCTTATCGCTATTTTTTTAGTTGAGGTACTTTCTTCTTCTTGTTTCTTTTTGGAACCTTTTTCCTCAAAATCTTCATCGTAAAAAAACTTTGACTCGTGAGAAGGATCAAGATTTAGAGATAGAATTGTAGCTAAGAACAATTTAATTTCGAGGGAAAAGGGACAGGGTGGAGACCCCTCAGGAGAAGAAAAGATCTTAACAAGAATTGATTAGGGTAGAATAGAAGTAACAATGGGAGCATTGATGGGGGGAAGAGTAGAAGTAAAAGAAAATTAATGTGATCAAATCCCCAAAAGGGGAATAACCAAAGATGAAGGAAAGTCGACCATAAAAATGGATCGACCTAAGAGATAAAGAAAGATGATGGATTTTATAGGTCAAAGTCTATCTGAGCACGTTGCTCCTCCGTGCTTAAGACACGTTTCCCTCTTGCCCAAGCATTTTCTTCATTTCACTGTTGCCCTTTCTCAAACATTGGATTAAACCAGAAGCCATCTTTTCACAATTACGGTTCTTGATGAATGGTGGAATCAAATCGTCATCATCTTACCCACATTGAACTTATCTAGGTTATACTCGATAACTCTTGACCTTCTTAGAACTTACACTAAAAGACATAGTTAACAATACGTATCGAAAAAAATGTAAAAAAACTCTAAGATTGAAAAACTTTTAAAAATGAAAAGTTCAGATTGAGTCGAGAGCAAAGAAAGTAAAAATTTGGAAAATTGGAGCCCCAACATCTCTTTATATAGCCGTGAGATAGATCAGAGAAACGACACAGATCATGCCATGTGTCAGAGTGAAAATAGGTAGATGTCTCTCCATCTTCCCTATCCGAATTTTTTCATTCAAACTACCTCTTTTCTCATTTAATGTTATTAGACTAGCCAGACCAGATAAACTTTAGCATGGATAGGCTAGATCGAACAACTCTTTAGAATAGATTGGATGCCCAACTTGTTGCTAGAATTCGAAGTAAAGGCCCAAACTCAAACCCCTAAAATAAAGCACAAGTCTTACATCAACTAGACGATCTTCACCACTAATTTTGAATCACTTCGAATAATTTACACCTCGACAACCTTCAAGCTGGCCGTGCACCCAACTTAAGGCATAAGCGCAAGATCAAATCCTCACTAAATTAGACCATGGCTTAAGATTATTTATCTTCAGTATTGACCTCTTTCGTGATGTCGGCCTCGAAGAATCAAATTTCAATTTATTTTTTTTCCACAGATCTTACATCAGATGCATTGATTAAACATCCAGTAGCCTAATACTCAGACTGCTTGGCAAATAGACAAAATGTTAGGAGCATTTAATGGTAAAAAGGGGCATGGTGGTCTTTTTCTTTCTTAAAAGCCTTTAGCAAACAAGTAAGGGTATTTCTATCATTTGTACTAACTTAACATGTCAAACCGGTCTGACATGTTCAATGTCATATCAATTCCATACTGTTTTTATTGTCCCCTGATGGTCTCATATTACTCACCTATAAATATGAAGGTCTAGGCACCACTAAAGTAAGTTGATCCTAGACCTATTTTTTTGTTTCTACTTCCTTCCTAACCTCATTCTATCTGACTTACATGTTAGAGTGCAAATATAAAGAGCACATCTTGTGTTGCCTCTCACCGTCCTTCTTTTTTATTTTTTCAAGAACGTCATGAGGTCAGAGCTCAACACAAATAAAACTCAATTTTAATATAAAATTATAAAATATTTGATATTTATTAGATGGAGATAACACCATACTAACAAATTTGAAGAGGCATATCAGTCGACATTATTACCTATAGGATACATTTCTAATATTACAAAAAGTGTAGCTGAATCCAGGTCATTCCATTTAGGGTTCTCTTAGCCAAAGGCACCTAGTAAGAGAGATACTCTGGTTCCTACTTATGATTCAGAGGGGTTGAATGTCTCGTCAACTTATTTTTCTGAGGTTAAAGTGTGAGCCCCTCCTACATCACTACCCATGAATCCAATTCTTTCAGCTGAATGTAGAATCCTTCTCCAGTGACATTCCTTGTAATGAAGTTAGGGTTTTGAGTTGATATAAATGAAAATACGAGAAGAGAGGTGCATTGTTGTAGCTGGTAAGATAGGTGAATATTTTTTCCTAATACATCCCCTATTCATTGTAATGTTGTGTTGGTGAAAGCATCAAGTTTCTATTATTTCTCTCTTTAATCATTAAATCTAAACCTATATTCATTCTGGCTGTGGCAGGGATTTGCTGTTCTGTTTTGGATGGGTGAATATTGTTCAGTCCCATAAGAAAAAAGCTGAGTGTGAATAATCAAATATATCTCTCTGGAAGTTCTCCCATTATTTTTTTTTCTTTTTTTTTTTCAATACAAATCAATGAAAACCATCTCAAATTTAGAATCAAATTCTGAATTGTTGACATAAAGCAAATAAAATAAGCAAAATCAAACTTCTTTAAGACGTTTTAGTTACCTAGCTAGTGAGTCTTGCAGAGCCTGGCATGAAGAAAAGATAAGGGCAGTAATCTCAGAGAATAGAAAGTTTTTTTTTTTTTTTTTAGTTTCACGGTTTACAATCCCCATTTTCTCAAATATTCGAGCTGATTTAACACATAAAACCAGGGGAAAAGAATCCTACCAGCACTTGATATAGCTATAGAAGGATTACAACCAAAAAAAAAATTTTCCATGCATTTTCCTTATTAAAATGGTTATTTCATTTTTTTTTCTGAATACTTACATATTGCACATATATTATATAATGTAATAATTCACTTTCTCAAAATATGATATAAATATCATCTTCCTGCTATACTTTCATTTATTTATTTTTTTATTTTGTCAATGTTAAGGACACTTGTTGATATTGATTAAGATGGTCTTTTAATTAATACTTTTCTTTTTTAAAAAACAATTCAATAGTGTTGACAATTTGAAAAAAAACTCTTTTTTTTTTAAGAATTAAGAAAATAATTACCATTTATAATTTTTTTGTCTATAGATTTATTATTTGGATTTAAACTCAAAACTTTTAGTTTTGAAGCTAGACTCAAGTAACATTGAACTATCTACTCATTGATAATTATATGGCTAAAATAATTATAAACAATTCTAAATTTTATACCTTTATTTGAATAAGTTTTTATATTTTTATTGTACGTAAATAAGTTTTTAACATTTACTTTAAATCCAAACAAGAGTATAAATTATACATCAATATTTGTATGCTATTTGACTCAATCATTATCGAGTCGAGTTAGAGCTTAAACTCAAACACAAATATTCAAGTTTGAAGTCAAGAATGAAAATCAAACTCTTTTTTTATATGATAAATAAACTTAATTTAGCGAACTTGACTTGTTAGATTTTTATTTCGAGCCAAACTTAAAATTTCAAATTCAATCAAATTTAAATTGAGTTTTAAGTAACGAATTTTAAGTCGAGTTTAAGTTCGAATTTTTTATTGCATCAACTTAACTCGACTCGATTATATCTTTACACCCAAATAAACTCTTAAACTTTAAATTATATCCAAATAACCTTTTACTTTTTAATTTATACTTAAATAATTGTTAACATAAATTAATTTTTTATTTCAAATAAAGACATACTTGGATACAAATTAAAAAATAAAAAATTTATTTTGATACAATAAAAATATATTAACTTGCTTAAATAAAGTGATAAAATTCATAGACTCTTTTAATATTTTAGACTAATTGCATTCCTAATTCAATAAAACTTAGATAATAACATTTTTAATAATATTATGTCATTAAGGATCTAATTATTCATTAATGATTTAGAATAATAAATAATAATTTTATGAGTGTTTATTTATTTTTATAAGCATTTTATATAAGTTAAAAAAACTTATCACACATCTTATTAGATATATTTAAAATAATTATAAAATAAAACTAAATAAAAACAACACAAAACAATATTTTAATAAATTCAAAAACTAAACTATAAAATAATAATTTTTAAATATATTTAGCGGCTAACTTTTTCATGGCAAGGATACAAAGGTCAATTAAAAAAACAATGATGGTAAAAATGGAAAAGCGAAAAGTACGGTTAGGGTTTGAAGGATTACATGTATATAAAGGGAAGAAGACGAGAAATGAAGGAAAGGGCGCCTAAGGCCGAGCGCTTCCCTCGCGAAAGAAGGGGTGGCGTGGTATTCCACGGAGAGAGGTTCTTTATACATCGTGGCGCACGCTAGTGCGATAGGCGCATATTAACACAATTTTTTTTTTTTGTGGGGGATGCCATGGCCGCTTTGCTGCTTTAGTTCTTGTAGCCAAAGCGAAGGTATAGCCCTACATTTCTTTTTTTTTTTTCCTATTCTTTTTCATTTTTTTTGATTTTATTAACCAAAATCAAATTTCTTTTTGTTTTATGGCCATTTGGGTACTTTTAAAAATAAATAAATAAATCTTTTATCTTGTTTTGAGGAATTATTTGATAATTTAATGGGTTTTTTTTTGGGGTGTGTTGGGGATATTAGTTAAAAAGTAATTATGTGATTTGTTCTTTCGTTGATCTTTTTTTTTTTTGGATCCATTTTTATGCATACTTGACTTTTTAAGGGAAAATAAATTTTGCTTAAAACTGCAAAATTATGGGGTTTTTTTTTTTTTTTTTTAAATCATAGCTCTGTATTGAATATGTTTAAAATTTTCTTTTGATACAATTTATTTTGAGCTCATAATGTGGGCTAAAAATGCAAGACAAAGATAGCAAAGAATATGTGTTGTTTGAGCTTAGTGTTAAGAACAGGACAATGAATTTTATGTTCATTGTTTCCTTCATTGAAAGCCTGTATAAATAATTTCCTGCTTTGCATCTCAGCTACGCCAAAGGATTTTCCTCTTCTAGAGAGAAACCCTTGCTTGAATTCTCTGCCAAAAAAAATTTTTTTCATCACTTTTCCTGGTGATTAGCCATAACAACTGGAATGCAGAAACTTGGCTTTGCCATACCTTTATGAAAACCTTGATCTTCGAGCTACTTGCCGGATATGATTTTCATTCCATTGCAGGAGTTCATCGACTTTATCTGATTCCGTGACTAATGGTCCTGAATAACCAACTTTTCCCTGATGGTTGAAAACCAAGATAAATTGTAGTAGTAAGCAAAAGAAGATGGCCATGAGTGAAAACTAAGAAAAAACTGATGAGAATTACAGATGCTGAAGGTGATCTTACCATGTTATTATTTGTGGCAGTTACATCTTCCTGATGGAACACATCACTTGTATAAAAAATATCTGACCTATCAAACTTGTTTTGCACCAGTTGGTTCAATCCGGTTATCTGCTGTTTCTGCTCCCTGGGAGCATCGGTAGAAACACCTTCAGGAACATCTTGATTCTCATGTTTTATTAAGTTAAGGATGTTAGTATTTGAAAAGGTGAAGCTGGATGAATCTGCATCACTAAGCTGATACAATGAAGAAGGCTGATTGTAAGAAAGTGTAGATGTTGTGGAATCTTTTCTCTTCTTTGCCCAGGAAAAGCTGCTTGATCCTGCCACTGGTGGTGGAGCTGTGAAAATATCACCTTGAGATACAGTTGTAACTTGAGAAGTCTCTGACCTTGTATCAAACGACAAATTCAGCTGCCCTCTATGAGCAGTACCTTCTCTTCCCTTTGGATTGTTTGCATTAAAACCATGGTTCTTACCAGCAAATTGAGTGTTGTCTAGCAGTTCCTGCATAGATATGAAAGTCCCTAATCGTTAGCTCATTCTGTCAAACACCACATATGAACACGTACATGCTGAGAGAGAGAGAGAGAGAGAGACCTCTTTTGGCACTGTTTTACCGAAATTGTTAGCTTCCTGCAAAGATTTACGAGATCTTCTTGTTTTTCTTGGTACTCCAGAATCTCGGATTCTAGATCCGTATTTCTTCCTGAATTATAATAATAAAGATACATATAGAGGGAATCATTCTAATAAAGTATCCAAGCATCCTGTTTTTCATAATTGCTTGGTTCATAGATATAGATATATATATATATATATATATATATATATATATAAAAGATATTGCATCCAGGGTTCAAGCATAACCATTCAATGGTAGGACTAATAACGCAAGAGATTAGTGTCACAAATAATTTTTAAATTATTGTGAAACATTTAACGTGATACTTAAATTTTAAAAATTATTAATATGATATTTGAACATTTTGTTAATTAATATGGTGTTCATCTTTTAAATGATGACATTAGATAAATAATCATTTAATAATTATATTAATTAATATATTTATAATTTAAATATCACGTTAAAAGTTTTTAAGTATTAAATTAAAGATTTTATTATAATTCAATTTCAATTCAAGGACATTCATGACATTGTTTAATTCTGACCTCTTTGTTATTCTCCAACAGAGAAAAAAAATTGATCATCCCTATGGGATCAAAAACATGGATATATCATTACAGCTCCAGAATATGGTGCTACATATGAACAAATTTCAGAACTGATAACAACCTATGGATAAGTTGAGTCTCAAAAGTTCCATTGTTCCTGATAGTATTTAGTAATTATAAGCATACAATTTTTTATACTTAAAAGTTATCAAAATTTAAATTCTAATTGTTAGAATTAAAAATTTAGTATTTTATTAACAGGTCACACGACCTGGGCTCATTCAAAACAAGGAGTGAGAATTTTACCTTCGCAAGTCATCGCGCAGTTTAGCATCAATTTCTTTGTTAGGTGAATACTTTGGCAAGCTTGACGGATCGCAGGCATAGGGTTTTGTGTGGAAATACTGCGAGAGGTAACAGATAAACATGGAATCAGGAAACTAAGCTCATAGTAAAATTTTTGAACAGTGATAGAATCATGTCATAATGTAAGAATTTTCATTCATATTTTGGAAAAAATTGCTGCATCCTGAGCTGAAGTGCAGTCAGTTTAGTGGCATTACCTCAGACATCAGTGATGAAGAGGCAGTCCCACGTTTGTGAGGTTCTACAGAAAGAAGAGCTTCTAACAAGTTCATTGCACTTGCACTTATATCTTTACACCTTTCTCGGAGAGAACTTTCATAAGGATGCTGAGGTTTAAACATGGTTGAATGAGGAAGCCTAATCTTTTTCCAGTAATCATCAGGTGGGGAGCCACATAGCTTAAAAATTTTATGCAGTTGTTCAACCTGCCAAATGGAGGAGAAACCAATCTACTTCAGCTACCTAACAAGTAAATATAAGTGTAAGGCAATTAATAAACAATGAAAACCAATATGAATTTCTGTTTCACTGCTTATCTGAATAGTTCAGCATAACAAAAATAAAAGTTTGCCTGATATAATGTGATGTCAAATAATTCACATAACATAAATCCAAAGCTTAGCTTAGTTGATTTATGTAGTTTTAGCTTAAGCAATGGCATCTAGCAGATCTGGATTCAAATCCGGGTACCTGCAATCTCTTCTCTTATCTTCAGACTGTGGCTTTTTTTTTTTTAATAAAAAAAATAATAATTGGGATAATATAAGAGGGTAATGCAACATGACAAAACAATCACCTCAGTTCTCCCTTTAAGGATAGGCTTTCCCATAAGAAGTTCTGCAAAAACACAGCCTACACTCCATAGATCCACTGAGACTTCATAACTTGTTGATCCCATCAAAAGTTCAGGAGGGCGATACCATAGAGTTACTACTCGACTAGTTAATTGTTGCCTGTTCCTTGAAGTAAGGATGTTTGCCAATCCGAAATCCCCCAATTTCAGAATTCCTTGATTGTTTACCAAAATGTTAGATGCTTTAATATCTCGATGCATTATGCCTCGCAAATGGCAATGCTCAAGTCCCAATAATAGCTGCTTCATATAGCACTTGACCTACAAATGAAGGTGAACCTAAACTGAACTCAAACATCCAAGAATTGAAGAAAAGATCATATCATGATCAAACAACATAATATTATGCTTTGGCTGTCAACTACAACCAAAATGTATGTGTTTTCAAACTTGATCATAAGATACAGAACAAACCTGTGCCTCACTGAACTTGAGATCAGGAGAAGAAGATAGGCCAGCAAGATCATGCTCCATGTACTCAAATACAAGGTATACAGTACTTGAAAACCGAGATGTGATTACACCGTCCAATTTCATGATGTTTGGATGATCAAGCCTGCGTAGAATTGTTATTTCTCGAGCCATAAACCTAATGCTTTCTGGTTGAAAGTTGTCAAACCGCACCTTCTTCAAGGCAACCATCCTCCCAGTTTCAACTTCGCGTGCTTGGAATACGCTACTGTATGTACCTTGTCCAATCTAAATGAATATTTTAGGGATTGAAAAGAATTCTTGTCAAAATCAGGATTGACACAATGACCAAATTATGACACCACTTAACCACCTAGTTTCGAAAACTAAGAAAAGAGAAACAATCATCCTCAGAAAAAAAAAAAAAAAGGATACAAAGTGTATAATTGACGTCAAATTTTGGCAGCAATTGACACTTAAACATACCAATTTCAAATAACATAATGCACTTCATTTGAAACCATGATTAAAAAAATCTACTTCAAAGTCATTTTGACGGGAAAAAGTTATGAATTTTAAAAATCTTGGTTACCTTGTCCAGTTTCTCAAAGGCATCAGCCTGCAGAGGCACCCAACCATGTACAGCTTCACCAGCAGCTGAGCTAAGCCAAGCAGGCCACCCGGCTGCAACCTGTTCCGCCTCCACAAACCTATGAGAAAAGCCTAATTTGAAGCTAAAAGAGCCATTCTTCCTACTAGAACTCCCCCTCTTTGATTTCCTCAACTCTCGACTTCTCTTAGGATGATCATGGTTAATAGTTTTGCCATTTTCATCCAATTTCTCATCATCTCTATCAATCTCTATCCTCCCAGATTGTTGTTTTAATGATGTAGAAGAAGCAAATATCAAACCATGGCTATTGTTGTGAACCACTGAAACAGGGGAGGCTGCCACCACATTGCCACCATGTTTGGAGGGAACACAACCCATTTATCTTGAAACCAAGATTGACCCAGATCAGAGAAAAAGGTCTGGGTCAAAAATGGGAAATCATCCCCACATCATACCAAAAGGTAAGCAATCAATCTGGGAAAGAAGAGAGAAACATAGAGAAAGAAAGAGAAACAGGACAAAAACAGAGTTGAAGGGAAGAAGAAAATAGAGGAGAAACAGGGGAAAGAAAAAACAGAGTTTATTTTGTCTGTCCGTCTTGGTGTTTGTTTGCGAGATCTGTGGAGGGAACAGAGGGATACCAAAGGAAGAGAAAGAAAGAAAAGAGAGAGAGAGATTCGTTGGGTCCATAGTGGCACGTCTTTTGTTGTTAGAATAGAGGCTTCTTGTTTTTGCAAAAGGTTAAAAACGTGACCGTTGGGGAGTTTCTTGTTTTTCTATTTTATCATTTTTCTGTTTGTTTGAATTTGGTTTTCATTGAAATACACCAAATTAAAAAAAAAAAAAAAAATTTGGGAAATTTTATTAAATATATACCCTTTTATCTCATTTTTGATAAATCCTGCAAATCAAAATGTATGATTTTTTTTAATACATTTGACAAATCAACATATGTGACATCTTTTAATGGATTTAATAAATCAAAATGTCTTATATGATATTTTTTTAATATACTTGGTAAATCAAAATGTATGACATCTTTTAATAGATTTGACAAATCAAGATGTGTTACTATATTTATAATTATGTGTTACATGTGATTCTGTTAGACCTATGGTGGACATGATAAAAATCTATTTATTTTGAAGCTTCTTGTTGTGGTGGCTGTAGGCCAACTGTTCCCAACAGCTCCACTGCAAATGCCATCCTGTTAAGAAATATGGTTTGGTTTTGATGATTGGTTGATTAATCTTTGAATCATTTAGGATGATTAAGTGGTGATAATTAGTAATTATTATATTTAAGTAAATTAAAGGGTGCCTTGGAGTCTGTTTTAAAGTAAATGATGATTTTTTTTTTTTTTGGAAAGCAAGTAAATGAAGGATTTGTTTTTACATCTTTTAATGGTTCCATACTTTATTCTAAAGAAACTATCACTAAAATATTTAGGAAAGCATTTAAACAATTTTGCAGCATTCTATGTATCATTTAATACTTAAAAATTTTGAAGGATTGTGTTTCAAAATCCTTAGTTATAGTCTTGGGTATACTTCATTCAAAAAACTGATCTATGGAATACAAAACTTGGCATAAATTTCTTGTATCTTTAAATGTTTAGAATTAGGTATACATAAAATCGAACATTTGATTTAATGATTGATATATGTATATTATAATTAAAAAAAATTCGAATCTTTTTTTAACTTAAATATAGATGTTACGAGTTATTAATTTATATAAAAAATTTTGATAAAGAAAGGTCTAAAAAGGAATGCCATCCAGCTGAATCAAAAGCAAAGGCTAGACCTAAAAGTTTGAACATTATGGAAGAAGAAATGGTTGAAACCATCTTTCTTAAGAGGGGGTTATGTTCTATCAAAAAATATATATATATATAGTGGGTTATTTATGTGAGGAGAAAGCAACAATCAATTTGTTTGTTGAAGTAGGGGTGGAAACAATAGCCACCTCTTGGTATCTTTCGAGTGAAATCATGGGCTTCTTGGACCAAACTTGGCACATTGTGGTCGCACCAGAAACATTCTTTCACAAAGATCTTCCAACTTGGATACCTAAAATTCTTACCAAATTGTTTATATTACCTAAAAAAGAATGTTCTAATTTTCAATTTAATAAATTTGATAATTCGTATATTTTATCTTGTCTTTTTCATATTAAACATATATAAAATATGAAAATTATCAAATTATAATTCTCGTTGATATACTAAAAATGAAACTTTTTTTTTTGTTTTTATCTAATCCATATACAATTTTTATTAAAATTTTAAACTGTATTATTTTTTTATATTGTTTTTATATCATGTCTAAAATTATTAAATTTCAAGTAAAAAATCATATTTTAATGGCATCATATAACTTGTAGGTAAAAATTCATATCATATATTTATATTGTATTTTACATAAAAATTATATATTATAATTTGTGTTCACATAAAATTATAAATCGTTTTGACTTTGGTAGTTTTTTTTAATAATATATTCGTGTCATATTACAAAATCGTATTTTAGATTGTCAAGTTAATCTCTAATGCTATCTTAAAAGGCCATTATACCGATCAAAAGTGCCCTTGGTCAATAAAATAGGTTAGCGTGACAGAAAAGAAAAGGTTAAAAAGCATGGCAAAGTAACCATTATCTGATCTGAAACACATTTATGTAATGTCTAAGGTAATGGAAAACAAAATTTCCTGAGCTGCCACCGACATTCCCATGTTAAAAACAAACGTGAAGAATTGGATAATGTCCAAATAAAAAGTATTGCCATAAACCTCCAAGAAAACCTGGCCATTGACAGATAACAGGGACCCTGGTTTTGAATTGGTTACTTGGCCTCTAGATCAAAATGATCATTGCCATTACCTGAATTTGCAAAGTGTAAATCAATGCCGGCAGCAACAAGCCTGGCAACTTGAACAACACCCAACATATGTTACCTTCTCCAAAAGTGTGTAAACAAGTATACAAAATTGGTTCAGTCAGAGCACTCCTAGTTAATCAAATTATGGTTCAGCAGCTACTATCATTTGAATTTTATAGTATTTGTTTTACCCTTTTTGTCATATACAAAGTATTATATATATATATATATATATATAAGTTTAGGATGAGGAGAGACTTTCTCATTTCAAGATTAAGACAAACCGTAAGCTTTAGACAGGATGTACATTGAATTTACAGATTATCCATTAAAAAAATTATTGGCAGTGAAATTCGAATTTAAGTTTTAAAAGTAAAATATTCAAACCTTATAATTCAACCAACACTATACAAAATATTTTCCTTTGGTCTTTTTCTATTTTTATCTGCTAGGTTATCATAATGAAAAGATGACGATACTGCTAAAATTTTGTCGCAAATGTGCAAGTTTTTTTTTGTAATAGTAGGGATTGAATTTTTATTAAAATTAAAAATTTAATATTCTATCAACAAATCTCATTATTATTGGCCGCAGAGATGCAAGAGTTGAGTTAATGAAAGTAAATACTAGGATTTATCACTTCACATTTCTTTCTTTGCTAAATGGGTTTATCATCTCACTTGTACATTGAACTTATGTAGTATTTTCTTTATAGAAAACGTGTAATCTAAAGTTACTAATATAACATGTATCGTCGTCGTGATTTTAGATTCAAAAGTGAAAAGAAGAAAATAAACGAGGAAGAGTGCAAATTGTCAGTACTTTATTTTATTTTTATGATTTATGAGACAAACTTGGGCCTTCAGGTTTTCCAGCTTTTTAAAACTTTGATGACTGATCTGGGCTGTCAGGCGGTGCATTAACACAGACCTGGAGAAGCTACGCTGAATTTGTATAAACAAAATTAAAATGGGATTTCCCCTGGTTTATTGGTTTGATCAGAATGACTGTTTCAGTCCATGAAGGTTTATTAAGGTTTGGAGGCTAAGTTGCTTATCGAAATATTACTTATCAGAGATTTACATGAGTTAGTTTATATAATCGCTCAGATGGAATTGATCACGTTTGGAATTCAAATTATAGCTTATTACACATACAATTCCTTCTTTTATTTTCAGATTACGATTTTTTTTAATAAAAATAATAATCATAAAAGCAAAATATTTTGCCTGACTGCAACTATTAATTCATTCCCTTGTAATACAATTTGATGTCTGTTTTCAAAAGTGCAAAAACATTCCTATACATGTTAGTTCCCTGACAAAGGCTGCAACCCTTTGAAGATGGGAACTTTAACCAACTCAAGGACACAACAGCAACCTTCTTTAGGCTAGCTGGTTTCATTACTTTGTTTTCTCATGCTGAATTACCTAGCTGTAATTGCCTTTGCTTGATGATGTTGGAGATCTCATTCATCAAAAGACTCTCTTACATGGACAAGTTCAATATCATAGCAATTTCCATGAATTTGACTTGCCATAGAATTTGATTCACAACTCTTGTAAAACAGGCAACAGATGATTGTGTCAAGAACAATAACGAGAGAATATAAATAAGCAATCAGTAACCCTTCCAGAGCCATGGAAGAATTAAGCCTTCCCAAAACCTGGTAAACTCTTATCACCCTGAATTGAAACAGGGCTTCAATTGAAACAAGACCCAAATTTGTTGGGAGAAACAACAAGAGAGCCATAGAATTTTTACCTTTTCTTATGAAACAAGCCTTATAGATTGCTACATGTCCTTTACAAGTTCCCATCCCTGCCACAACCAAAGCTAAGTTGCTAACCATAACTGTGTTGGCCAAGAAAGAGTAAAAAACAGCTCCAAAAGCAGGTATAATCAGGCTGATATATGGTAACCGAAATGGTTTCAGAGAGTTCAGGGAAATGAAAAGGAGAGAAAAGATGGCTGAGTTGATGCCAATGATCAGGACTAAGCTGCAAAGCTGTGTTAAGAGTAGAGGTTTATAAAGTGATATGAAACTGAAAAAGGGAGCTTGAAGAGATGGTTTATGGTGATTCAAGGCTTGAATTATAGACGCTTTTGCCATGGTGAAGGACGAAAGTGCAAAAGGAAGAGTAAAAACAAAGGGAAAAATAGTTTGGGATTTGAGTTGAGACCAGAAGGAAAACCCTGCAAGATCAAAAATGGAATCAAATTGAACATCGATGGTTTCAGAAAATGGTGCATAGTATTTGAAAAATGCTTGTGAAAGGAGGACAGAAGCCGAGAAAGGGAACAAAAGGAGAACTGGGATGGCTGTGAAGTAGTGAAAATATTTGAGGAAGGTATGGATTGAATTTCTGATAATTTTTTCTGCACAACCCATTAGAACAGATGGGGTTTCTTCCATTCTATTGGGGTGATGAGGGGTTCATTCCCCAAGTGAAATTGTATAAGGAAAAAAGAAGAAAAAATCAAAGGCAAGAGAGAGACATTGATATTTGCTTCTTTTTTCTAGATTTGTTTAACCTGCTGGGTTACTTTTCTTACATCTCTTTCCAACCATCAGAAACTGACATATAACTGCCATGGTAGAGGTCTTTCTTTGGTATACTTACTTGAGGCTGATAATATTACCTAAATTTTGACTTTAAACTCTTATTTTGTGAAGCAATTAAGAATTTGAATTTAGTTCAATTAATTTAAACTGTCAAGCATTTAATAAATTTTAAATTTAAATTTCAACATCTATAATTTTTTTTATATAAAAAATTAAAAAATTATACTCTACATTCTATTATATTTTTTTAAAAAAAAAACCTTATAAATATCAATCTATGAATGATAATTTAGAACTATTAATTTAACATTAAAACAAGTCGTATTGAAATCAAGTTTAACCCAGCTCAATAGAATCATGGATTAAACATATCTGTAACATATTGAAATTTTTAGTAAAATTTTTTGCAAGAACACCATTTTTTGCATTGATGGTGATTGAAAATGTTATTGTCACCACAATTGAAATAGAAATGGAGATGAAAGGTTGAAATTCTGTGTGGGGGTGAAGGATGAGACATAGCTATCTGTACTTTGTATAGAGAGTAGCAAACACTATTAGAGTTACTACGATGATGAAAGGGAAGCCTAGCTGTACAGTTTGGGATAAAGCTAAATGGGCAAATGGCATGCCTTGTTGTCTACAATCCCACCAATATCTATCCTTTTTAGTGGCAACATGCACAAAAATTAGGATAAAATTTATGGTGGTGTTTATCATGTTTTGGTTGAAGGCCATTCACTCACGAGACTAGAAAACTTATTAAAGAAGAAACCCTCATCGGTAGGGCCTGAGAATGGTCATGCTCCTACATATAATTATTAATAAAAATTGAAGAATTTTATATGGTTCATGTATTGTACTAATTAATGACTAACCAGAGTAAAACTTGGCTGCTGCAATTCTTAAAATTGCTCTCCCACAAGAATAGTTTATCAAAAAAAAATTTTCTCTTCGTCTTAAAATTTGAATTCGAAACTTTTGAAATTTAATTTTAAGTTTCAATCATTAAATTTTTTTTTTTGTTTTTTCTTTAATGAAATTCATAAACTATTAAAATGGTAAAAAAAAAAAAGAACAAATGATATACAATCTCTTAAATTGTGATGTTTTTCTCTCATATTCAAAATAAAAAAGTTGCTGCATTCCATTCGGTTCAATCAGGCGAGTTTTATTAACATGAAAAATGTTTGAATTTAACTTAATTTATATAATTTAAATAATAATAATAATAATAAAATAAAAAGATTATTTTTAAAAAAATTATATTTTATTTATTCAAGTAAGTAGAATTTTGCTACAAAAATAATTGTTTTATTGTTATTTATTCTATCAATGTAACATTTAGATTCTAGGTAGTTATTTGTTTATTGTGTTTATAGTAGGAGTGTAATTGATCGAGTTTAAAATAATATAATATTAAGTTTAAGTTTGAGCTAAATTCAAATTTTGAAACTCGAAACTTAGATCGAATTCGTTCGAGTTTTATTTTTTTATTTCGAGCTCAACTTGAGATAAAAATCGAGTTACTCGAGCTCGTTCAATTAAACTCAATTAATATATAAAAATAAGTTCGATTCTTATATTCAACAAAAATTCGATTATTTATGCTTGAATTCGAAATATTTTATTAATTAAAATAATAAAAATATATTTAAATATAAAAATTCGATTAAACTTGCGAGTTATTTAAGTCAGTATAAAAATATTCGAATTCGACTCGATCGGTAAGTCAAATCACTCGAACTCAAGCTCGATTCGATAATAATCAAGTCAAATTTAAATTTCATTTGAATTGAACTCGAATAACTTACAAATAATAATATATTATTTATACCTTTAGTCTACAGTTATATATCACATTAAAAATCATCTTTGATTATGTAATTGTGATGTTGTCTTTTGCTTTTTAGTGAAGAGATTAAGGATCAAAATATAATAATTAAAAAATTAAACATCAAAATGGAATAAAAATAAAGATAATGAAATTTATGTTAAACTTTTTCCATTCCAAAATATTTGTTTTATTAAATTCACAACACTCTCTAATTTCACATGAATGCCTAATTTGGCCCCCGCTAATCAACAAAATCTACATTTCATCCAATTGGGATTTGACAACAATTAAATAAATGTAAGGATATTTACGTCATAACATGTTAAAAATGGAAAATTCCAAAATCTCTTCCCTGATTATTTGCTTTGAAGTTTCAACAACTCGATTCTACTTTATTCCTACCCTGTGCAGATTTACTATCAAAATTCTCCTTCTTTCCTCCGTAAGTTCATTTCTCTCTCTTTTATACGATTTTTTTTTGTATATTTTTGTTTTGTTTTCGTTTTTTTTAATAATAAGATCTGTTTGCAACTAGGGTTCTTGAGAATTGAAATATATTGGGATTTTAGTTTCTGGGTCATTTAAATTTCAAAATTTTCTTGTATTTAATAATCACCCAGTTTAATATATAGCTCAAAGATGGGTTGTTTACTGCTAGAACTCTGAAAAAAAAAAGAGAAATTTTGGTTGTTTGATGATTTTATCTTGGCTGATTAATTATCCATGAAGAAAAACTGCAACTTTGACGTTAATTGCTCTGATTTTTATTGAAATAATGTAAATCAAACTGCTAAATTTTATGTTTTTTAAACCTTTTTCTTTGCTTTTGGATGTTAAGAGGTGATCAGGTTGACTGGCATTTAGTAGTAAATGCTATTTATTGGTGTATTTCTTACATAACTTCTTTATTCGATATCTGACTGAGCAAATTTTTGTCTTTTTGTGTTTGGACAAGTCAGGTTTATCTGCAAAGAACCCTAGGGAGATAGTTAAGAGTTTAACTATTATGTCGTCTAGGCGTCACGTTCGTTACAGTCCTTTAGCCACGGATGAAGATGATGGGAAGGATGGAAGGCGTTATGACCCGAGGTTTGATTATTCACCAAATGCCTTTGATAGAGTCCCGTGGAAGTCCATTGCCCTTGCAGTCTTTTTGCTTTGTCTTGGATGCTTGCTTCTTTTTCTTTCGTTTTTCATCCTCACTGGGCATATGGGAGGAGAGAAATCACAGGCCTATGGCCTTTTAGTCCTTGGAATTCTTACTTTCCTTCCAGGTATTAACTGACTCAACAGTAAATGCTTTAACGGAATGGTGTAGAAAGTATGTGTACTTATGTTTTGCTCTATCCTTTAAATTGGGGCTTTCATTTAACAATTTAAACCATTTTTCTTAGTTATGTTTAATTTACTTGTTTTCGTGTTTAATGAATAATATTTTGCTAAGTAGACATGAAATGGCAAGTCAGGGTTCTTGTTGTTAAGAGTCCTTGGACAATAATTGAATGTTGTAGTATAGTGTTGCTCTGAAATCACCGTTTTCATTGTTTCCAGTAAACTGTTTGATGTTAAGGACTTGGGTAGATCAATTCGCAAAAAAATGCTTAGGAAGTATTATGAAATTGCGAAAGCATCTGATGGTTAAGTGTTGATCCTTGAAGTTGTGGTTATTCATAGAGCCATAGAATGTTGCATTTTCTCCTGTCTTTATATTGCACTATTGCTGCACTTTGGGAAGTTTAGGTTGAAGATGACATTAACCCCTCTGTTTGGATGGAGGGAGAGGATATATGAGAGTAGTGGAGAAGGGGTTTGACTGAGTGCTCTCCTCTTAGTAGGGGCAGAAGGTCTCCCTTAAAGGCCATTTTTTTCCCTAATTCCTTGAATTGGGAATTTTATTTGGTGAAAATTCTTCTTTCCATGGAACTTTTGAATTTTTATATTTTTAAGATGAATTTGCTTTTGGACTTTCAGTTTTATCCCTAATAATTAAACTGTTTTCTCTGAAATACTAAGGATATTGTAGTTAAAGAGATGCTCTTCTGCCTTACTCTTTTTTAGTTTCCCATCGTTTTCATACATTATTTTTCTTCTACCTTCCTAATATACTGTGAGTCTTGAAGCTTTTCTTTTTTTGGCTAAAATAACAAAAAAGCTCCTGAATTTTACCACTTTACTTAGATAATCCCTTATACTTTTATTGTATCCTAATATGCTCTTAACCTTTAAAATTTTACCCTAATATGCTCTTAACCTTTAATTTGTATTCAAATAAACCCTTAATCTTTAATTTGTACCTAAATAAGCTCTTAACATAAATTAATCTTTCATTTGAAATAAGGCCTTATCTAAATACAAATTAAAAGATAAGGGCTTAATTGAATACAAATTAAAGATTAAGTGTTTTTTTTTTTAAATAAAATAGGTAAGGAGTTTTTTAGTATTTTAGACCTTTTTTTTCTCTTTTTGTTATGTTATAGAGGGACTTAACCATTTGTCTGGGAAGCAATAACAAGAAAATTCTATTTGCATTTGAATTGATCACACACTCTACATATTTCATCAGGCCCTGCATTGACGCCAACATTCCTGCAATAGGCATTACATACCAAAAAATGCATGAAGATAGAAGCTAAGGCATATCATATGACACGACATATCAGTTTTTCTACATTGTAGGACACATAACTATTCAAAAATATTCTAGAATAATTTATCAAACTCCATTCTGATGTTTCTTTAAGGCTTCTAGTGATCTGCATTGAAGTTATCTTTAGCTATTGTCAAACTTGCGAAGAGCTTGACCAAACACATTTTATTGATCGGAACTTACACGTTGCAGGTTTTTACGAGACTCGGATAGCTTATTACTCTTGGAGGGGTGCTGCAGGATATCGCTTTGCTTCCATTCCTGATTATTAAGATATGATCCTTGAGTTGATTTGTGCCCCGCCTCTCTTACATGAACTTTCTCACTCCATTGCACTTAAAGAGCTTTGTCTACAAAAACCATTCAAGTCTGTAAATTGTTTAGTTTTGAATGTAATCTGTTTGTTATTTTAAGCAAGAGGCAGAAAACATCATTTAGTTTTTTAACTTCCTTTTTCTTAGAGAATAGGCTTTGTCATAAACCAGAAGCATCTATGGTGGATTTTTTGGATGAAAGGAGATTATGAAAATTGCTCCGTTCTGAGCCATTAAGCGTTGAAATTATTATTATTATTATTTTTGTGCACAAATCTAATCATAAAATTTAGTTCAATTGATTTATATAATTATTTGTTAAAATTTAAAAAGATTGAAATTTAAATTTAACATTTATAATTTTATTTTTATTTTTAGATTATGATAAAAAATTACATTTTATAAATGTTCAAGATCGAGTTATTCGCCGAAACTGTTAAACATAAAATACTTTAAAACTGAGGGCGGAGATGATTACGAGAATTGAGAGGCTGAACTAGTTGTCCAACTAATGTAAAGTTATTTTGTTTTGTTTCGTTTGTCCTGAGTCCCTACCGAACAAGCCAAACTAATTGTCTAATTGTTGTGTCAATGACTCAATTCCACGTCATCCAAATCTTTTCTCCTTTGACGTATAACTAATATTTTATTTTATTCTTACTTCTTATCTATACTTTTATTTTTGTACGATATAACGCAACTGTTATTGCTTCAAAATTTAAAAAAAAAAAAAAACACACACAACTATTATTTGTATAAATAAAAAATTTTGATGAATCAACTTTAGATTAACTTAATTATTAAGATTATTTTTTTCAAAAAAAAAGTAATTTTAAATTTAAGTTTATCAATGATTTATCATATATATAACATTTAATAAATTAAAATTAAAATAATATTTAATAAATAATATTTAATAAATTTGATATTTAAATTTAAACATCTTAATTTTTTATCTTTAAATTGTATTTTTTATTAAAAAAACAATTCTAGCTATCTATATTTAATTTCGAATATTAAAATAACATATTTATTCTTTTTTTGTTTAAAAAATTTATGATAAATTATTAATTCAATCTCTCAAATTAAGATAAGATATATTATATCTGACAATTTAAGATAAATAATTATAAATAATACATTCGAGATGATCCTAATAAATAATCACTAATAAAATTTAAACTCAAAATATTTTTATCAAAAAAATAAATTAATCGATTGAATCAACTATTTATTGATTTATTTATTTATTTTAGAAAAGTTTGATGCCCACAAATAAAAATGCAGCATCTATCTTAAAAAATAATTTAGAATCTTTTATAAGTTTCAGTATTTCACTTTTTTTTAAAAAAATAATGTGAAATTGAATCCCTGATTTGCACTGTAACTCAACTACAATTCCGCCTCGAACACATCCGTTTAAAACTGGCTCAAAAAACGAACAAAAAAACAGAGGGATATTACTGTAATTCCGTCAAACACGAGGGGCAAAATTTTCTCCCGAGGAATCAATATAAACTTCCAAAAAAAAAAGATAGCACATATTTTAACCAATAAGGAAAAAAAACCCTCGTCCGTACGCTCTCTCTAGCTTTTCTTCTATCGGATTCTCCACCGAAAAAAAAAAAGACCCAAGCCGAGGAAGTTCCGATCAAATCAGGTAATCTTACACTTACATTTCATGATTTTTAACGGCTTTGATTTGATTGATTTTGATTTTTTTCCTTTTTTTTTTTTGGTTTAAGGGAGGAAAAATGGATGGATCAGGAGGAAAAGGAGGGAAGTGGAGTGGATGCATTACCTAATTAAAAAGCTTGGAATTAACGCTGGAATTGTTCTTTTGGAAAGGTTAAAATTGCTGAACATGCTTTGACTGGTCATAAAGTTGCTATTAAGATTCTTAATCGGAGGAAGATTAGGAACATGGATATGGAGGAAAAAGGTATTTTTTATTTTTTTTTTGATGATTGAATTATAGTTTTTTTTAGTTGTTGAAGTAAAATAAAATTGAGAATTAATAATATAATTTATAATTTATTAGTTCATGACATTTTAGTATACTTTTTATTAATAGATTGCTCACATGATTTTTTTTCTTTCTGAATGATTTTATAAGTTCGTTATTTTGAATTTAGGTTCCGTTTGGTTAGTGTTTTGCTACTTGTAATTTTGCTTTCAGAAGAAAAAAAAGATAATTATTTTGAATGATCAAATTTGTTAATTTTTATTGATGTTATATTGGAAATAACTCATTGAGTAGAATGAAAAGAGAAACTTTAGTAGCTTTCTCAAGCTATTTTTTGCATGAGTCATGGGTACATGTATTCTTGCATAGGTAGTTGAATTCTATAGTATTGTTGATTGAGGGAGGCTTAATTTTTGGTGCAGTTAGAAGAGAGATTAAAATTTTGAGATTGTTTATGCATCCTCACATCATACGACTCTATGAGGTCATAGAGACAGCAACGGACATTTATGTGGTTATGGAATATGTGAAGTCTGGAGAACTCTTTGATTATATTGTAGAGAAAGGAAGGTTGCAGGAGGATGAGGCTCGCAATTTTTTTCAGCAGGTCTGGTTGGATATTCTTGTTTATTATTATTTATCTACTTTCTTTTTCTTTTTAGAAATTGTAAGTATGAAATCTTTGTTTGGAAGCAGATAATTTCTGGAGTGGAGTACTGCCACAGAAATATGGTGGTTCATCGAGACCTTAAGCCTGAAAATTTGCTTCTGGATTCCAAATGCAATGTGAAGATTGCTGATTTTGGCTTGAGCAACGTAATGAGAGATGGTCATTTTCTGAAGACAAGTTGTGGCAGCCCAAACTATGCTGCCCCAGAGGTAGGAGTTTGTGAATTAAAATTAATGATGGATTTCTTACATTTATGGTCATGAAATATTTGATTTGTCTTCTTTTATTTAATAGAAATTTTATATCATGTTATGGTGGCATCTCTATTGTACATGGATCTCCATTATTATAGGTTATATCTGGGAAACTGTATGCCGGACCTGAAGTGGATGTATGGAGCTGCGGTGTTATATTATATGCCCTACTTTGTGGTACCCTGCCATTTGATGATGAAAACATTCCCAACCTCTTTAAGAAAATAAAGGTAATTGGCATCAACTTATCATTTTGTAGTCCGAGATGAATCTTAGATCTCTCTGACAAATAAGTATTGATAGTATGCTTTTGGCCATCTGTACTTCACTTTGTTGTTTCTCTATCCTGTCAAAAATTTTCCAATTAGATTTTCACTTTCAATCCTGTTTCTTACCTGCTTAAATCCTAAAAGTGCTGATACCTAGGAATTTGCATTATTTGTCCTTCAGCGGGGCATATACACTCTTCCAAGCCATTTATCTCCTGGTGCTAGAGATTTGATCCCACGTATGCTTGTAGTTGATCCAATGAAGAGAATGACTATTCCTGAGATCCGCCAGCACCCGTGGTTTCAAGCACATCTTCCAAGATATTTAGCTGTTCCTCCACCAGATACAATGCAACAAGCAAAAAAGGTTGTTGATTTTTTTTCTCTTGAGGTCAAGTTCAGTTGTAAATATACTTATGTATGCTATAGTAACCCCTGAAAAGGATTGATGTGTTATGAAAATTGACCATCATGGTCGAATAAATATACCTAGTGCATGTCCTAAAATTTTGAGCTCCTGTCAGCTTTTGATGTAGTTTTGCTACTCTGATGCCGTGGTTTGTTCCTTGGGGGAAACCTTTTGAACATTCATGCGATTGATGCTAAAATGTTATACTTTGTAATTTTTGAGTTTTCCTTGCTCATTAATGGACTCTCGGAAACAAGCTTGCTTCTAAATGTTATTTACCTAGCTTTCCCTACCCCCTAATATCCTCTTTTTGGTTGGTGACACAAGCCTTGCCTAAATGCCTTCTCATACTTGTTATTATGTCATGTGCTTGTTCCTGATTGAAACATAATTACAGATTGATGAGGAGATCCTTCAGGAAGTGGTTAGGATGGGATTCGAAAGGAACCATCTGGTTGAATCTCTTCGCAACAGAATTCAAAATGAGGTTTCAACTTCTCCAACTCCTTTTTTTCATGGTTTTTGGCAGTTTCTTATTGCATGAATATCTTCCAGGGAACTGTTGCTTACTACTTACTATTGGACAATCGGTTCCGAGTCTCCAGTGGCTATCTTGGAGCTGAGTTTCAAGAAACTATGGTGCGTTTTTATTTGTACTTTTTCAATTTTTTGCTAACGTTACCTGAAGCTGCCTCATGTTATTGAATTGATTAAATTCATGAAAAAAATTTACTCCTGATTTAATAGAGTTTCACTATTTTGTGACCTATTTCTATTGCTTTAATCGATTGACATTATCTTCTTTTTCTTTTGCTTACTTTCGTATGGAATTTGAATTTGAATTTGTCTTCTTAATCCAATTTTCAGGAATCTGGCTTCAACCACATCCATCCAAGTGAACCTACAGCTTCGACTGTTGGACACCGCCTTCCAGGATATCCAGATTATCAAGCAATGGGTTTAAGAAGCCTTGATAGGAAATGGGCTCTTGGACTTCAGGTTGAGTTTGTGATTTTCAAGCACTTTTCCAACACAAAGCACTTTCTATTACGTTGATAATAGTTACATATGTGATTAGACATCAATTGAGAGGCATTCTGAGGTATATGAAAAAAAAAGTATAACCAGCAGGATAAATGTGGTTGATACTTTAACTAATTGATAAGTTTGGCCAATTAAGTCTAGATTTAATATGTAATATATGTGGAGTAACAGTAGTGGGACTAACTTCTTTTATGCACCGAAGTTTGACATCTCACTGTTTTTATTTTTATAGTCTCGTGCCCATCCTCGTGAAATCATGACAGAAGTTCTCAAAGCTCTGCAAGAACTCAAAGTCTGTTGGAAGAAGATAGGGCATTACAACATGAAGTGTAGGTGGCTTCCTAGCGTTCCTGATCCTGTGCACAATAATCACTACTTCGGGGATGAATCAACCATTATAGAAAATGATGGTGTTACCAAGTCACCAAATGTTGTCAAGTTTGAAGTGCAGGTAATGTCTAATTATTTTTATAGCAAATGGAATTTTATGAGGAAATTAGGTGTTTGGGGTGCAGACTCGATGATTTATGGTGTTGCATAGTTGTAGATCATTGAATGTTTCCAATAAAAATGCTAACGTAGTTTTGCTGCCATGAATGTTGACAGCTTTACAAAACTTGCGAGGAGAAGTATCTGCTGGATCTTCAGAGGGTTCAGGGGCCACAGTTTCTCTTCTTGGATCTTTGTGCTGCATTCCTTGCACAGCTCCGAGTCCTCTAACATGAGAAGGCTATATTTCCAAGGACCCTTGTCCATGAATCTCCTATGATGCATGTGAATAAGAACATTCCATGTATATAACCCTTTCTTTTTCTTAGTTTGACTAAAACCTTCTCCTTTTTGTTTTGTAACCCTCCATTTTAGATGGGTAATTGTGGACAATGCAATATTACTGTGTTAGTCCAGGTTATGACACAGTTTGCCTTGATCATAACTAGGGTTTTGACCTCGTTATGACCTAAGGGAAATTTTTATGAATTATCATGATAGAATTAATCCTTGGTCTTTTGGATGTTAATTTTTTCCAGCAAATTATTTTATTAATGATCACCAAAGTAAAAATTTTTTATGGGGTTGAAGTTGGACGCTATTTTTTTTCCGCACCCACTCCAATGTTAATGCAGCGTGTGGCACCTTGACTGAAAGAATGTGCAGAATTTATCTGTGAAAATTTCGGGTTTTAGCCAACTTATGTCAAATCTAGCTGTGTTTTTCGTTTCTATATCATTGGACGAGGTTCTCTTTGAATTTTGCTCGGGCAAAAGCAATTTGAAAGCAGGAGAAAATATGTTAGCAACAGAATCTAACTAGCCTCATTCCTTATCTCCTTTGTTGACAATAAAGATGGGCTAACATGCGTTTGGTGTTCTGTTTCAGAGTTCATTCTGGCATGTGGGATTAGCCAAACTATGCTGGTTGGGTGATTTTGTTCGTAACATCATAGAACAATGACGCCCAAGGATCAAATCTTGTGAACTTTTTATCATACTTTGAAAACAATCCTCTCTTTTTGTAATTAAGCACCCATACACTTTGAACAGAGATATCCGGCTACATATGTACACAGGGTCCCTTCTTCAACTTTTATGACTGCTCATATATGATAAAAAAGAAGAAAATAAAAATTGACTACTTGCAAAATCTTGGCTAGAAATTTGAAAAATACATTTCATGTTCCTTTGTGTATATATATGAAGATCAGCATTGCATGGAATAGAATGAATATAAGTTATGAGCTTCAGATCCTATATCAGTTAGTTAACAAAGCAGATGGGTGGAAGATCAAGTGAGCTCCAAAGAGATTCACCATCATTTACAGTTGAAGAAGGCCCCATATCCACCGAACTTGGTGATGAAAATCCCGTATCATTTGGACTTGAAGAATCAAATGAACTTTGTGGGCTTTCCTCCTGTTTTTTTCCCATCATTTCTGTATCACTTCCTTTCACATTCTTCTCACCTTTTTTCTTGTTACATGCATTTTGAAGTTTTATTAGTTGTTCTGATCTTCCTCTCCCCATGGCATCTTCTGAACCAAGCTGTAGCCTTAACAACTCTGGTATCCCATTGAAAGCATAGAGAGAAGCTGAGATTTTGCGTTCATATGTCATTCTCTTCACGACAGCACTAATCATTGAGGATTCATCTCCAAAACTCTCTGGCTCTGGCTCCATTTGTACCCCAATCTCTTCAGCAATCTGAAAAGGAGAATAGTAACAAGATGATCCAATATCATCCACAAACTGGAAATCTAGTGGCCCCATGTCACGGCCTACTTCTCCATCTTCTTCTCTTTCCTCTCCCATATCACCATCATAAACACTGGAAGATTGAGCAGCATCACTGAAAGTGAAATTGTAATCTAATTCTCTCCTGGTAGACTCTTCATTATCAGTTAAGCACGTTTCATGACTTGTTGTCAAGTAGTCAGCAGCATTTGCAGTTGCATTGCAGATGTTATCACTTGATATGAAATAATCCTCAGGATCATTAAGAAAATCAGGAAACTGACTATCCAAGCAATCTGTTGTTTCTTCTCTATACTCCTGTCCTTGCTGCACCGGCTGCTGGTTGATAGGTGGAGAAGTAGGCAAAGGAGCACAGGAATTGTTCCTTGCTTTAAGCCTTTGGAGGAGGAGATTAGTAATCTTAGAAGAAAGAGCTGGGGTTGAATTAGATGATGGAGAACAAGGCCAGAAGTTTGTCCTTGTATTGGCACCGCGAAGCAAGCAAGCAGCCTCATCATAGGCCCTGGCTGCTTCCTCTGCAGTATCAAAAGTGCCTAACCAGACCCTTATCTTCTGTATCGTGTCCTTAATCTCAGCAACCCATCTGCCGGATGGCCTTTGCCTGACACCAACAAATCTCTTCCTAGCTCTCCTAGGTCCTCCTAGTGCAGCAGCTGCTGCAGCTTCCTTCACCATTTCATCCCAACCCATTGTCTGTTCACTAGCAACATTTTTCTCTTCCACCACTTCACTAACCTTTCTTTTCCTAGCCATAATTCTTTTTCTTTGTAATATCAAGTGAGTGTTCTTCTATTTCAGTTATGGCAGTTGGCAGATAATTTTTCTGCTTTGTTTCTGTTCTGTTGCTCTGCATTTATAGGAAAAGAGTGAAGATCCTGTCAAATGAGAGTGGAGATTTGAAAAGGTCTTAATGCTTGTTCATACCTTTTTGCTCTCACTCTCTCCTTGACGGCCATGCAAAAAAAAAATTACATGATTGGTGCATTTCAGGCAATTTTGGCCTGACCAAGTCGAACAGGATCTTTGCTTCCATTTGGTAAATTCTAAGCTCTTATTTTTTAAATAATAGTATCCTCAAATTTTAATGTGAAAAATATAAGCATGAATGAGTCATCACTTGTTATATACCTTTCCTCAATTCTAAGTGCATTTTTGCAAATAATATAATGCTTTTAACAGTGGAACATAGAATTCATCTGTCCTGAAAGAGACTTATTTGTACCCTTTTTATTGTATGTATTGGAAAACCAGTGGCATCTTAAAACCACTGAAAATGATTTCCAAACAATGCAGAATAACCAATATATTCACTTCCAACTGGAGATTTTATTGGTTATTATACCAGATGTTAATAAAATCATATAAAAATCCACATTTCTCTAATCATTAACTGTTATTTAGGGTTCATTTGGCACTTCTACAAAGGTTTTTTTTTTTTTTTTTGTAATTATAGTTGTCAGGAGAGACTAAATGTTGATTACTGAAACTAAAAGTCCAATACATTATCAACAAATCACGTAATTATGGTTTTGAAAGATCTTTCTGTTAATTTTGAGGATCCAAGAGTCTCAAAATGGCTGAGCATGCGATCTTTCAAACCTACGAATTATATCAGATTACTGATATGAAAACATCCAATCACTTCAACATTCTTCTTTGATGAAAGTCACCCTCTAAATGACAACAAAAATTTTCAGTTTCCATGGAATAATATCGATCCAAACTTGACAGAAGCAAACTATATTCCATTCATACTGTGAAAGGAAGCATGCAATGTCACTGTCAGGGGCCATAAAAGGTCAAGAAAATCACCTTGGATGAACAGCCCCTTGTACAAAGCAGATATGCCAGTGATGATTTTGCTTTTGTCATTGTTGGTGCAACTCAAACAAAACGATTCTTACAAAGTTTCCAGTATCGCCACTAAAGCTGACAATTGACATTAATATTTTACTTAATAACAAGATTTGAAGTAAATTTTTTTTCTTTTTAATCTTTTTTATAAAATGATTTCAATATTTTCTATGGTTTTCTTTTCTTTTACATTTTCCACAACCCAAATGAAGAAAAAAAAAATGAAATATTAGCTTGAACTTGAATTTGACTTACAATTTGCAGCCTAAATGTTTGGTTTGAATAATATTCTGTTAAATATTAAAACAATTCATTAATAATTATATATGAAAAAATTGAAATTATCACAAGATTAGGTATAACAACTAAGATTAAACATATTATATTTCGATTAAAGAGGCTTGAAATTTAAAATCAACCAAAATTTAATTAATGCAATACGTAGTTGACCAAAATCATAAGGAATATATAGGATTGTCCTATTATAACAAAGAAATTCAAAGTTCCCTAATGAGACAAATTTCACCTTTTTGTGTTTTTTATGTTGGTTTTTTATATCATTGAAGTTAACCACTACCAAGAAAATTTTTTTTAAACTTTATAATTTATTTATGAAAAAGACAAATAAAATTATTTATACAAGGTTTTTGAAGTTTCAATTAAAAATGATACGATATAAATACAAATAAAAAATTAAAAAAAATAAATTGAAAGGTGTTATTACATATATCATATATTAAGTGGACAAAATTTGAAAAAATTTTAATAAATTTTGATATATTTACAAATAATTATTTTTACTAAAAATTTTGATAAAATTTTTACGTTGAATAAATGCTTATTTAATTTAAATTATAAATAATATTTTTATAATATTTTTACATATTATTAATTTTATCATTGTATTCTATTAATTTATAGATTTAATTTTTTTATAAAAATTTTTATTGAATCATTTTGAATAAAAACTTCACTAATTTCATTTAAAAAGAATTTATCTAAATATTGTCATTTATTTAGTCATTAAAATAGTCTATCAAAAAATAAAAATATATAAGATTAATGTTCCTTAGGGAGAAAATTATGGGATTGACCTTTGCAAAATCAAGGTCCGTCTTCCACGTGTAATGCTATGATGCTTTATAATTATCATTAAGAAGAAAATTATTAGTTGATTAAGCTTAATTAAGCTATCAATTGAGAGCATGAAAATGTCAATGGCCATTGTTGTTCCTCCACGTGGAGGGCCAACGGAAAACCAAATGTCCGTTCAAGTTTGAAGATTAAAATTTCTTCAATGGTCAAGGGCCTTGAACTTGGCCATTCTTTAAAAAATCCTTTCAATCCTTTTTCTTGTTGTTCACTTTAAAACCTTTGCTTCAAATTATTAAATAATACAGCTATAGGCATTGAAAATGTCACGCTTTCTTTGTCAATCTCTATCTTTATAGGAAATATTTCGCTAATAAATTTCAAATGTAAATAAATATTACATTTTGATAAACGTTTATAAATAAATTTAATAAATGATCATAAATAATATATTAAAATTCGTTAATTAAATAAATAAATCATAAGAATATCAAAATTTATTTATATTCGATTTGTTCAAATTTACATATAAATTCTAAATACATCAAGTTAATATAAAAAAAATTGCATCTTTAAAATTATTAAGAAAAAAATAAAATTTAAGCAACATTTAAAAACATTCTAGATTGTATTACTAAAATATGTAATTTAAAAAGAAAATAATATTGAATTAATATGATAAAATAATCTTAATAGTAGATTTTTAGGTATTTAAACATCAAGATTTGTGATTCAAATTATGAGATAGATAGTGAAGTTTAGTGAATTAGTTGGTCAATTTGTCTTATAATCCTTTTAGTTATTTGAGACATGAAGATGGAAGTTGAAGTTTTGATCAATTAGTACAAAAGTTTGCATCAAAATACAAACTTGACCCTTTCAAAGGAGAAGACAACTTCTTTTTTTTTTCTTGCTGCTATGTTGTGACTCCAAAACAACTAACCTTTCAGACCAAATTATTCTTGTCTGGTTTGCTGAAACCTTGCCTTGTGTTGCTTTTTTAGCAGTTTTTCCACTGGTAGCGGAAACTCAGCATTAAAGGGGAGACACTATCATTAATTTTAAGATAAATTACACCATTTGCCACTTAATAATCGAATTTTTTAAATGATCACTAAATTATCATTTAATTATAATTAATTTAGTTACTAAAATTTAAGTTAATATTTTTTACTCATTTAATCATTAATCTCTAATAAAATATTAACGTAACAATGATACATTAGCCAAGAAGTACTTTGTGACATTATAATATCAATAAAATTTATTTTTTTTAATATTTGTAATATCACATAGTAATATCACATGATATATCAAATGACATGTGATATTTGATAACCGATATGATATTATCATGTCAACATGCCGTTAAATATTAACAACTAAATAACAAAAAATACTTACTCAAAATTTAGTGATTAATTTAAAACTTTTAATAATTAATTAATCATTTTAAAAATACGCTCATAGTTAAATAACCAATAGTATACTTTACTCATTAAGCAAATATCAAAGTTTGTGGTTCAATCTAAGAATATAATCGATTTAATTTGAATCGATACAATGTTAAATTCAAGGCTCGACTCGTAATTCAAAACTCGAAATTCAACTCAAACTCGATCAAATTTTACTTGTCTAACTTAAACTCAACTCAAAATAAAAATTAAATTATTCGAACTCGCTCGATTAACATGTAAAAATAAATTCGATTCTTATCTTCGACAAAAACTTGATTATTTGTACTTTAAGTTTGAGTTCAAAATATTTTATTAATTAAAATAATAAAAATATATTAAAATATAAAAACTCAATTAAGTTCGCGAGTTATTTGAATTAAATATAAAAATGCTCACTCGAGCTCGATTCAATAATAACAAAGTCAAATTCAAATTTTATTTAAATAAAATCCGAATTACTTACGAATACTAATATATTATTTACACTCTTAGTTCAACCTAACCTATCAATACTTAAAACCATCTCTGAATTTATCCAGATAAGTGCGCACCTGATCCATGTGAATCAAAAGGATGCCAATGGACAAGGCTTAATCAGATCGATTACCGGAGAGTGGGATGAAATAAGTGCTTCAGAAAGCTTCAGCTCATCCAAGACATTATCTATAGTCAAAAGCTGACAATAAGCAATGTATTAATGCAACAGTAGCTGCGACAGAAACTGCACATAAAAGTTTATAGGAAGAAACTCTACTACTCTAGTGACACAGAACTGACAAACATCCGGGCCAGTATAACAAATTTCTCATGCTCCCACTCATGAATTGAGAATTGTCATGATTCATATGTACAAAATACAAACTGGCCATCTTTGCCGGTAAATGGACAGAAGGAATTTCATTTCATTAGCATTATGAACAACAACGAACGAGTTTGTAACTGTTCAAGTTTAGCATGCCTGATTTTTAATATCCAAGGACCACAAAGAGCAAAAATTACTGGCTTTAAACTTCAGCTGCACCAAGAAGGGGAGAGCTGCGCCCATCATCACTTCTGGAATATTGGACTGGCATCAAAGCTGGATCCTGATATGCAGTGGGTAATTTTTCCAGAAATTCAGTCATGGTTGGATCATTCTGGTCTCCTCTATCTTTCTTTATCAAACACTGCAAAACAAAGAATATTCAGGCCAGGACAACTGGGCCTAGTACCGTGACAATAAACAGACAAACGAATGGGCACCAAATAATAGATATGCATCGAAAACCGTATGAATGTGTCAAACTACTAACAAGCTTAATTCCCTGGTATCTAGTAAGTTATAAGATGCACATCATTATATTGCTAAAGAAAGCAAAACAAAAGGAAGAATTAGCTGAACATTACCGAGAACTAAAAGCACTTTCAAATTCAGGGGAATATAAATAACGGAATGGATAATATAGTTCACAATTGTACCTCAGTAGGGTAAGCTTTGAATATGGGCAGGAACCTCTTTCGACAGTATTCATTGAATATAAGTGTGAGAACTGGAAGAGGGATAATTAAACCGGATGCTAGAGGAAGCTTCTTAAGGCCGAATATTCCAATTGCGATAATATGCATCAGCACTAAAGAAAAAATTGTTGAATCGTGCACTATTGGCCAAAACTTTCCACCAGTTTCAAACTTGGGTGCATATACATTCAAGAACTGGAAAAAAAAAAAAAGTAAAATGATAATAGTGTCACAAATTCAGTGATAGAATGTTGGTAGAAATTAAACATTGGGAAAATTTAAAATTAAGAACCTAAATTTTTTCGAGGATTAAGTGCTAAATTGACATTTACTTTATCATTCAGAGAGAAATTTAACAATCATATTGCGTTAACGTCTTAGCATCTCAATCTTTATAGTCAATCACATTAGTCTGGATAAAATATCAGCTACTTGAATTCAATTTTATCAACATAACGGAGGGATTGGGAACACTTAGACCTATCAGAAATATTGATAAATGAAGCAGATAGTAGCTTTAGAAAGGTTTGCCTTGAATACTTAACAAAGTGAACCTTGGTTTCTGTTCTATTATATCTGATGCAAGCTGTAAAAGGGGCATTTCACTTACCTGGTTGCGATAGATGATGTATCCCAGGCAATAGTAAACCAAGAGGAATGGCAAAATTAGTGGGGCGAGGAAGAAATAAGTAACACCAAGAAGTTCAAAGAAGAGAACCCTGGGAATTTCACTGTGGTAACGGATTGAAGGAATTTCAAAATCATCAACTCCATCTTTCCCTGCAAATAGACTTCGCATGAAACTGTAAAGAAGAGGAATCAGACGAAAAAGTTCTGACGACAGACTGGTCCACCCAGATGTCACTACATAGGCAATGAAGAATGATGCCTACACAAAAAGAAACTACATCATTTCATGATTGGATGCAAAAACAAAGAGTTAATATTTGCGTATGCACTACAGATAAGTACAAGTAAATAATAATTAATGATAAATAATGTTCATGTTTATCATTCTCGGCTAAATGTTAACATAAATCAGTAGACTGGTCATGGATGTGATACCTAGCATATTAACCAGCACTAAAATGTGAGGTTTTGCCAATCGTCAGTGCAGATTGGTTACCTCTAGTTGAACCACTCCCTGGAGAGATAACAACTCAACACAACAAAACATCATCTTAAAAAGTCAGGATCTAAAATATCATTCTGCCATTTCATTTTCTTCAGCGCTAACATATATTCAAGTCTCTAGCAGCAGCTCATACTGTTGAGACTTTTTACACCAAGATACAGCTCATACTGTTGACTTTAGGGGATGTGCCTATTTAGAAGCACATAAATAGAGTTTAGCGTTTTTTATGTATGTTTTACTTTTCTCCAACAAGCAACAGATCAAAGGAAAGGGAGTCTTAAATACACTACAAAACTATTGAAGAAAAGAAAAATTAGATGAGAACTTGAAAAGGGCATGGAGGCATATCCCACAAAACTTTCACCAGATCATGGCCTTTGATATTGTCAGTGGTGAAAAGGCAAAAAATATTGAGGCATAGGCATTAGTTTCTCAACCAGAACAAGTAATTATGAACATTAGCATGTTTAAGGATAGAACCATCAAATAATTTAAAGAAAAAAAGAACTAAAAAATATATAAAATAAAACTCCATGTGCATTATCTATGTCAAATTATGAACAATAACGTGTGCACTATCAGAGAGTTTTATTTTCACCTGTGCTGGAACAGCTTCACCTAGCAGGCTGGGAATTTTCTTGGGCTCAAGGAAGATATTGACCATAGAGAGAGCGGATCCAGATAGTACATTTGCAAAGAAAATGTTCCATACAGTAAACCATAACAGCTTGATACATGCACTTTTCTCTATTTGGCTGTGGGAAATATATCCTTGAATGGAGGAAAAGACTACCATAATTGGAGGCACTACAGATAGGAACAAAAGAAGAATGAGACTTGGAAGATATCCTGTAATCAAATCACTGATGAACGTCCTGCAATTCAAAAATCCAGATTCAGTACTACGTTGTGAATCACCAAATCCATATTAAATCTACCAGAACAAGAGAATATAGCTAATTTATTAACAGCTAATAAACCTATAATTTATCTTTTATCTAATAATTGGAGCTCATCACTTCGAACATAAATACACTTTAGACAGCTTGCTATTCCGCATAATGATATGATGCTTCTTATTCCGTTTTTTTTTCTTTTTTGCAGATTGTTGTTTTTGCATTATTAGTCAATGATTTTACTTTCAAACAGCAAACACCACGCAAGTACTTTTAAGATGGACCTTTTGCTCCAAATACATTCTGCTAATAACTATTTGTAAAGTATCCTCAGATGACAGTTTCTTATGCATAGCCCTGAAATTTACATTGCCACTGTCATTATTAATGAAAACCACACTTTGGCCTTTCAGCATGTTTCTTAAAGTTCTTTAAATTTCTGCTTTCTTGATCATAAGGTGGAGAGTATCCATATGTTGAAAAACCATGGCTTGCCTTGGAAATAAAACTTCTGATATGGTTATCGACCTACAGACCTTTCAGTCATAATAAAATACTGAGAACTGCATCTAATGCACTTAATTACATGCAAATAAGCTTTTTCTATATGCCAAGAGAACTTGAAAAACCGATGGCCTGCTATCATTTGAAAAGCACGAAACCTGATATGCAACAGAGAAAGAATATGCACTTACAGGCTCAGTACACCTTTTAGAAAGGGGAGCCAGGTCTCCAGCTGATCTAGATGAGTGAGACCTTGCACTAATACAACTGGAATAAGAAATAGAATCGTAAGAGCAATATATGCAACAACCACTGCTATCTTGAAGATCCATCTTTTTATAAATGATGCAGAAAAGAAAGGCCAGTAAACATCTTTAGGCTCAGGAGCTTTCTCAGTAACCCACTCTGTGGGATTAATCCCTTGTTGGATGTGTAAAGCTATTGCAGCACCAAACCTTGACTTAAATGACACAAAAGCAGCAGGAACTTCCTAGAAATTTGCAAGGCACAAGATTAGGTGAATCAAGTACTATCTTTTGTATTTAAATCAAGATATAGATATAAACCACATATGTCCACATGCTCACAAAGTTCTCAATATCAGCAGACATTGTCACTACAAAAAGCAACCAAACATAATTTTCTCCATAATTTAAACTCAGTATGCATCAAATGTGGTGTCTCCTTGATTATGAGACAAATATATAGGCACAAGAAGGTCACAAACCTCTCCTGCCAATGATGATTGCTCTAGTCTCACATTATCTTCTATATCTTCCAACTTCTTCTCATAGTGGTCCACCAGATCAACTTTTCGACCAAAGAGTCCCAAAAATCCATCACGCTTAAACCTTTGCTGAGAATTTGTTGATTTTAAATGACCAAGCCTTCTATATAGCTTCCCTGCATCATTCTGCATGCAACGACATGTAATTGTCAAAATTCCGATAAATAATAGCAAAATAGAAAGGAAAAAAAGGACATATTTGGTGTCAGGTCATAGTTTCAATCTTATATCTATGATAACATTCTTTTTGTCCTAAACCCCCTAGAGTACATTGATCATGGAGCCTTGAAAACTTCAGTAACTAAAACATCTAATTAAGGACCATCTTTTCAACAACTGATCCACTTAGAAACAGTTTCATTTGGATGGAAAGTTTAACTGTTTAAGCAGATCTCATAGGTATATATTTACTCTATAGAAGAGTTAATGTTAAAAATTTACAAACATGTTCTACTTACATAAAACAAACTCAGTTTTTGATTAACCATATTTTCCAGTATAGTTGGTTTCAGTTTCTAAAATTTATTAGCTTGACCAATAATAAAACACTTTGATTTCTTACATTTTTATTTGATTCAATTTTCATATTTAAAGTTTTCAAATAACCAATAAATATTCCAATTTCATATTAGTTGTCCAAGAAGTAAAAATTATGTTTTTAAAAAGTAACAACCAGAGGATGACTGAATCAATCAATTATTAACATTGATGCTTACCATAAGACTTCGAATCTTGCTTGTTTGACGGACCACTGCATGTGAAAGATAAGTTGAAGGATGATACTCTGTGAAAAAGTTCTCAACAACTTGACTTAAGCTGCTTTCAGATGAGGTAGGAATACCACGAACTAATATTGTAAACTGATGTGGCTGAGGTTTGGAAGAATAGAAATAGGCAGTTCTTTTCAATGAAATATAGTTATACTCCTGCAAATTGCAGTATCACCAAATTTAAAGCTTCAGTGGATTTTCTATATTAATCAACAACCTTGATGGCATCAGCAGAAGAACTAATATGAAATATCACTTACATAATACAGAAGATAGCAGACAACTCCAGTGAAAATATAGGCAGCACAAAAGTGAATCCATAACCTTGAAAAGGGGAAAACTTTTAGTCAGCATTCCCTTAACATGAAGAATCTAAATGCCTGTTTTGAAACAATAAATTTTATATAAACTCATAAAATCTAACAACTGTCACAAACTTTCAAAGGAAGTACTACTTCAAAGTTCAAATGAAATAAACAGCTGAAAATGAGAAACGACCAGGGAAGCATTCTGGAAAATTGTTGATTATCATACACGACAATCAATCATGAATTTACACACAGCAATCAACAACACATGAAAAGAAAGTAAAACTTTGGTCATATCGCTACAACCCTTATTTCAACTTCCTCGCAACTATAATTATTGAGTTTAGCATCAGAAACTGAAATTATGCTAACCAATTGCATAAAAATTACCTGTTTGAACCATCATCGACATTTGAAATACTGAACGAGTCCAGAGATTTCGTTGGCAAATTAGAAAAACCATCTGTTAACTGGTTCCCCAAAAAGTTAATTGGCAGAAGAACAAAGATTCCAATGATACTGGCAAAAGTAAACACTCTAAGACTGCATTTAAAAAAAAAAAAAAAAAAACAGGGATGAGTTGAAGATGGCATGCAGAAAGATGGATCCAGAAGAAATATAATAGTACAATAATGTGCTTTTATATGCCACATAAACATCAAGTTCACCCTCTAAGCAAATCAATGAAAAATGCATTAAAAAAAAGGTTTTTTGAGGAAAAATAATTGATTTTTAACTAGAAATGACAGTAAAAGAAATCTAATTTTGAACATTAAGCAGTGTGTCGGAAATGGTCTTAATACACATTCACTCACCAAAATGAAGTCCAGATGACTCAATTATAACCAAACCAAGAAAAACAAAGTTTAGATCATAGTCCAATAAAGGGAGTTGTTCATGATTAGCTGAACTCATACAAAAGTCTTGCTATCAAAAGGATTCTTGTCATCTCATTATTATGAGTTTATACTAAATGGATTCCAGCCCAGTAAGAACTTATATTACAACTTTTTGTGCTTATGTTAGACCAAATACCCAATCAAACACAAATAACACAAATTTTCTTGTGGAAAAATTCCACAAATCTCACTAACAAATTTTCAAATTACAATCTTCAATTCTTTTTCTATCTCACCAATCTCTCTCACAATCTCACATACCATAAATTCATTACACCGAATTCTCTCTCCCACTATCTAAAATTGTCTGGCAACTCTCTAGACAACACACTTTTAACTTAAACCTAACTACACATTTACAAATATTAGTTAATCATCCAACCTAAAACCAATTAGCAACATGTGAAGGGGCCAATTTGAATCTAATACCACTAGAAACCTAAGATTTAACATAACACTACAGGCATCCATCACATGTAAGTGTAAGTATCACATTACCAACTCAGAAGGCAATAATCATAGAACAGAATCTGGCTATGATACTATGTTACACATCCAACTTAAAACAAAATGGCAATAGGTGGAGGGGCCACCTTGAATATAAGAATGCAGAAAACCCTACTTTAACCACATCCAAAAAACCCTAAACTAACTTGCTGTAGGAAAAAATTAATTACCAATTAACTTTTTAACTAAGGTAATTCTAACCAACCACAATTAAAATTTGAGTCAATAATCCCAACAGCTTAGCCATAGTCGACAAAAAAAAGTCACATATTTGTAATACTGGTCTGGAAGACAGCAACTAAGTCTATCTTGCAGTAAAGATTGGCTTGATAAATGGCTAGAATTTCTGACATCAAAGGTATAAATCTGCTAACAGAAATGAATCACTGCATATACTAACCCTATTAATGAATTGCAGGTTCCGTTCCTATTTTAGCAACTAAATAAACATCATGAGACATCAGAATTACCAGAAGATAAACATGCGCATAAATACAGCAGCATCCAGTCCTGTAATTGACAATAATTCGTCTTCAGAGGGCTGCCATGCCCTTTTCACCCAACCAGGTGATGGTAGCAATCTTTCCAAGTTGAAGTCATCCTCCTGTTGAGTTTTTCTTTCACCAAACAATCGAGGCGAATAGACTTTGATGTTACCCGGCTGCTTCCTCAATATCGAGTATAGGGCAAAAAACAAGAAGCAAAGACCAAGATTGATCCCAACAGAAGTTAAAAGAGCTGAAAGAATCATCTTTTCACGGGCAGCTCCAATGTATCACCCCTATAAAATCCTCAAATCCAACAACTCAAGTGCACTCATTCACTGCCCAAACTGATTCCCTGATATTCAAAATTTTGAAAGATTGTGTCAAAATCGAAAACCCCCATATCAAAATGAACTAGAACATAACTGATTAGCATCAGAAACAGAGGACACAAAGACAGAAAGTTGTTACATATTTTTAAACCTTTTAAACTGTTTTTTTGGTTGGTGAAACAACCTTTTGCTTTTTCATTTGCACCATTCATTCAAAAGCCTTCATTACTCTACACACTTTTCAGACAATTCAATGATGAACATAAACTGTAAACAATTTTAAGCATTTGCTTATGATTAAACCAAAACAACTAAAACCCAGAAAAGAAATCTATGTTTTAATTATATTTAAGACAAAAAAAAACATATTCATAACATAAATCATTTAAGTACCACACTTTCTAGCAAGAAACTAAACTCCTTCACGACGAGAAAGAGAGAGAGAAAGGAAACCTGTCTTCAGAGAAGGAAAGGAAAACGTAGAAATGGAGCAAGAACACAAAGTTTAGGAAGTTGGCTCTTGGAGACAGGCTGCGAAGACAAAACAAAGAAAGGAATTTTCGTGTTCATAGTGTCACATCACTCCAACTTTACTGAACTTTTTTTAACTGATTATATATTTATGTGAAGTGCCGGTTCTGTCCCTAGTTTGTTCCTTTGATATCTCAAGTTTGGTTTGGGCCTTTGTCTGCTCCTTTTTCTGTTGTCTTTGCTATTTTAAGTTCTTTCATGCAACTACTTGGATGATTGCCTGATGAAAGAAAATCCTTTGGGATCTGCTGAAACAAAATACTATTACCCTTAATTAGTAATCGAGGGTTTCAAAAATCAAATACTTTTTTTTTAATTTTTAATCGATCTTTAAATTTTTTTTATGTGTGTGTCTTTTAGTGGAACTGAAGTTTTACTTCTAGTTTCCCAACAATTAATATGGGATTTTTTTTTTATATAATGAAGAGTTTATCAATTTTTTTTTCTCAAAGACAACTGCATTTTAAAATAGTAACAGAAATAATAAATATTGATATTTAAAATTTAAATTTATTAAACATTGACATATAAATTCACTAGAATTTTTTTTACCCATGCCACACACTGAATTTTTTATTATATTTTTTATAATTTATATTAATTTTATATTATATGTAAATAAATAAAAATATTCTTAGTTATCTATAATTTGTAGTTTAAAATTATCAAAGCCATCTATATATAAATTATTATGAAAGAATCCAAATAAACATTATAAAAGCTTTGAATTATGAAAGTAAAATTACATACAAATCTCAATAAAAAAATCAATATCTTGTTCATAATTATATACACTCTTAAAAGTATATATTATTTTAGTATAAAAACTAAAATTTACATACGCATATATCATGAAAGGTTTTAGTATAAAACTAAAATTTAATATAAAACTAAAATTACATACAAATCTCAATAAGAAAGTTAATATCTTGTTCATAATTATATAACACTCTTAAAAGTATATATTATTTTAATATAAAAATTAAAATTTACACACGTGATATATCATGAAAGATTTTTTCATATTTGATTTTGAAATTTTATTATGCCAAATTTTTGTGATAAAAATCTGATTACTCTATCTTTTATGAAAAAGAAAATATTACCAAATAAGCATTACGAAAACTTTGAATTATGAAAATAAAATTACATATAAATCTCAATGAAAAAGTCAATCTCTTATTCATAATTACATATGCTCTTAAAAGTGTATATTATTTTACTATGAAAACTAAAATTTAGACATTTGATATATCATGAAATATTTTTTTATGTTTGATTTTGAAATTTTGTCATACCAAATTTTTGTGATGAAAGTCTGATTACTCTATCTATTGTGAGAAAAAATCATAAATATATATTTAATAATTATTTAATTTTAAAAATTATAAACTTTTAAAAATATAGTTTATCCAAATTTAATTTTAAATTAAGATAAAAGAGATTAGTATAATTTTAGATTTGGATATATGTGTAATTTTGAATTGAGATAAAATATTTTTTTATTTTAAATTATAAAAAAATAACAAAATGGTAAATACAGTAATTCAATTATAAATTTTATTTATTTAAATTTATATGAATATTGATTTAGATAATATTTGATTTTTTATGGTGCCTAAGATTTAAGGATTTAATCTTTAAAAACTATTTGAATTTTATATTTCATATATATGAGTAAGAGTGAGGTATAAAATATGTTTTTTCATGTTTAAATTATGATAAAACTTATATATTTTAAAAGATTTGGATAAATGTAAATTTTGAAACTTTAAAATTTTTAAAAATTAAATAATTGATTGAATAAAATTATTTAAAACTATCCTACATGTCAATAATATAGATTGTCCACCTAAACATTTACATAAGTAAATCTTATCAAATTTTTATGTATATTGTAATATAATATTATATATGATATGATATATGATATATTAAATTAATTTTTTAATTTAATTTATCAAAAATTTAAATAAAAATATGCAATAATTATTAAATCAAATATTCAAATGCAATGCAATTTTTATTTTTTTTTACTCCTATGAATTACTTGGATACTTTCAACTTAGATATAGTTTTGCTACATTGAGTTGCTTTAATCTTATCAAGTCATCAATTCAAAGAGACAAAACAAGTTTAACATCGTCAAAGATCCAAAGTGCAAACAATTCTTTAGAGTTTTATTTATCAAATTGGTAAGTTCTTATATGCATATGTTGGAGTTTGTTTTTCTAACAATTTTACAAGAACCGTCAATAATTGCGTGATTTATTAAAAAATATTATACTTTTAATTTTAGTAATCAAAATTTAAATTTGTAAAAAAGATCACAAGAATTTTAAGAATATTACGTGGTAATTATTCTAACATATAAAAAACAATTATAAAAATAAAAATCTTATACTTTATTATCAAAGTAATCAAATCCTACATGACCTAATAAAAAGTTTATTTGGAATTTAACATTTTAGCTCCTCCCATTTATTTAAAACCTTTTCTAGTTTTCTATATCATATACTTTATTTGGAAAGCATGTCTCTTGTTTTATACTATATATAATTTATTAACTTTCTAACATGTTCTATTTATTGAATTTTTTTTATAGTTAAATGTACTAAAGAGAAAAAAAAATGTTCTCATATCTTTTTTATGAAATTTTTTCTTTGATTAAAAAAAAATTCGATGACAAATAAACTGCTCAATCATTCAGATCAAGGCAAGATATGATGTATTTGACAACCTAATACAGGTGGCTGTAAATTGTACATCCAAAATAACTTCAACAAGTGATCATCGACAGGACTCAAATCCAAGACCTATTAGTCTAAAAGGATGACCCTTAACCAATTAAAGCAACCACTTATTGGTTTTCTTATGAAATTATTTGTACAACTCGAATATTTAATTTAATGATAAATATGTGTAAGTCTCCTTCAAAGAATAGTTTGAAATTTTCCTTTCAAGCAAAAAAGTTAATATTAAATATTATCGTACTGCAGTATTTGATTTAATAATTGATATATGATTTTTTATTTAAAAAAATATAATTCAAAATTTAAATTCTTCAAATTCAAATAAATAAATATATAAATAACATAAAAATAAAAAATTCAACATAATTAAAAAAATAAGATCGAATTTAATTATGTAACTTAATTATCTGAAGACTTTTGTCTTTATCATTAAATTAAATTTTAAAACATATATGCATTTAAATATGAACTATTATTTTATAGACCAATGTGGAGTTTAAACTCCAAGGAAGAAATTAGAATATTATCATATTTTTATTTATTATATTAATTTATTAACTTTTTAACATATATTATATAAAAGGTATGTAGTAATCTTTTAATTTCATTATTAGAGTTTAAATATTACGAAAATATTACTAAAGCAAGATCAATATAAAAATATTAATATATTAAAAAAGTATAATAAATACTGTTTAAATATTCATTTGCTCTTGAACTATATATTTTATAAGTCTGGTTCATGATTAAAATTTTTAAGATGATTTTATAACAGTTTTAACCACTAGGGGTAATCAAAGGATTTTTACTCTTGACAAGTTTAGCATGAATGGGAATAAAGGACACAAAGAAGGAAGCTTGATAATTAGTTAAGTTTCAATTATTTTAGGGATTGTTGAGTTAAATGATAAAAAGAATGTGCTTTTTTTGTTTTTTGTTATTTGGATTTTAATTCAATTGAAAAATATGAAAAAATAATTTTTTTTATGGATTTATTTGATTTTTTGTAAATAAATCTATTTAAATTGATTTAAAAAATGAATTTACTGAATAAAATCAAGATTTTTTTTGTCAAATAAAAAATAGTAATACTAAAAGTTAAAATAAAAAAGTGTTGAAAAAAAAGGCAAAAGTGTTCTAAAAATTAAGATAAGTATAATATAGCATTGGGTATTTTTTTTATTGTGTTGAATTTCTTTCGTCACAAATTAAGGTGTAAATGATATATTAATATTCATAAATTATTTGAGTTTGACTTGAATAAAATTTGAATTTTATTCGATTATTATTTAGTTGAGTTTGAATTCGAGTAATTCGACTTATTGATTGAGTCGAGTTCGAATATTTTTACACATGGTTCAAATAATTAACGAGCTTAACTGATATTTTATATTTTAATATATTTTTATTATTTTATTAATAAAATATTTTAAACTCGAGCTCAATCATAAATAATTGAGTATTTATCAAATATAACAATTAAACTTATTTTTATATTTAATTGAGCGAATTTAAATAATTCGATTTTTATTTCAAATCGAGTTCGAGTTAAAAATAATTCAATCAAATTCAAGCTGAATTTCAAATATCAAATTTTGAATTGAATTTAAATTTTAATTTAATACTGTATCAACTCAAATTCAATTAATTATATCCTTAACACAAACCATGTAAAGGCCAAATAACTGTTACTATGCTAGATTTTCTCTATCAAAGACTAACTGCCATAGAGTCTTAATTAATTATTTGGGTTCAGTCCATGTATTTATGGGTTCCTTCTTGTCCTTTGGATTTCCTTTTCCGTCTCTTTCTTTTTTTTTTAATTTTTATTTGAAAATGAAAAGTAAAAAATATTTAATATTGATTGGCCAAAAAAAATATATATTTTATATTTTATATTTTTTCATTTTTCAACAATTTTTATTTTCATTTTCAAAAATAAAATTTAAAAATATATTTTTTGAATTTTTCAAAAAATAAAAAATGTAATTTTAATTTCTATATTCTATAAATATTCTTTTTTATTTTTAAAATTAAAATATAATTTAAAAATTACACGAAACGTGAGTTAATTTTATTAGTTGAATCTTGTTACATCAGACAACTGTGTAATTTGATAACGAAACTAAATTAAAAATATTTTTTCTAATAAGAAAACTTCTGAAAACAATGTCAATTTTCTATTGGGCCAAACGAAAACTTTCCTTTCTTCGAAACGGAGAAGAAATTCAGATCAATTTTTCCATTTCAGAAAAAAAAAAAAAAAAAATCAAATTGCCACCCACCCCAAAAAAAACTCTCTTCTTCTTTTCCATCTCCGTACACTTCCCATGTAACCAAAAAAAAAAAAGCTCCAAAATCTCTTTAGAGCTCTCTCTTCTCTCACGTTATTCCCCAATTACTCAATTTACAACCTTGGAATCCTCGAAAAGGTGCCATATTTCCTCACTCGATCCATTTTCCCTTTTTTTTTTTGCTTAAACAGACGAATTTTTGCCACCTAAATCGACCAGATTTGATGGGTCATGATTTATCCTTCAAAAAACTGATATTTAATCATGTTTTTCTTAAAGTTTTTAGTTTGATGCTGTATGGGTTCTGATGAATTGGGTTAGATCTGGTTTCTGGGATTTGAATTTGGGTTTTTCGTTCCTTTTGATTTTTTAGAAAACCTTATTGCCCTTTACGGCTTAATTTCGGAGCTTAATATTGGAGTACCGCAGTTAATTGCTCAGTTTTAGCCTGCTTAGTTTAATTGTATGTACAATGATTGTTGTAATATAAGTGAAGTTTCTACTAATCATGATTATTATAACTGTACAATATTCGTGATAATTTACATTACTGGTAATTGATGATTATCAAAAGGCTTAACTGGGTAGACAGTACATTTATATTTCTTCTTCTTGGGTTATTGGTACTATTGTAATGTGGGAAGTGAGTGGCATGAATTTGATTGATATGAGTCTGGTAAACTTGCTTGCCCTGAAACTACTTTTCTTTGTTGCATGAGAGAGATGAACTTTTGAAACATGAAAAGTCCCTGTCAACCTCACCTTTAAGGTAGCCTCTAAGAAGCGTTTTTTTTTTTTTTTTTTTAATTTTTAAATTTATATTTTAATTCATTTATGTTGACATCTGTTCGTTAATTGCAGCAGATGATATGATTTTGCCAGAGTTTGGCATCTTCTTTGCATAGTTGCCTGCTTCTTCATTGAATATAATTTTCATTGTAATAAGAATCTTGGTTGAATATGGGGGATCTGACTACAAAATCTAGAAGCAATGGATTCAATGGAGAGTTTGTGAAGCCCTCTAGAGGTGCTTTTGCATGTATGATTAATTCTGAAATTGGGGCTGTTTTGGCTGTCATGAGGAGAAATGTTCGATGGGGAGTACACTATGTTGCAGATGATGATCAGCTAGAGCACTCTCTCATCCATTCCTTGAAAGAATTGCGGAAACAAATTTTTTCATGGCAACATCAGTGGAAAAATGTTGACCCAGTTGTGTACCTCCAGCCATTTTTGGATGTAATTCAATCTGATGAAACTGGTGCACCAATAACTGGTGTTGCCTTGTCTTCCATTTACAAAATCTTAACCCTTGATGTACTTGATTTGGATACTGTAAATGTGGGAGCTGCTTTGCATCTGATTGTTGATGCCGTCACAAGCTGCCGGTTTGAGGTAACCGATCCAGCATCTGAAGAAGTGGTGCTGATGAAGATACTTCAGGTTCTTCTAGCTTGCATGAAAAGTAAGGCAGCAACTAGGTTGAGTAATAAGCATGTATGCATGATAGCAAATACATGCTTTCGTATTGTTCATCAAGCAAGCTCCAAAGGTGAACTGTTGCAGCGGATAGCTCGCCATACAATGCATGAATTAGTTAGGTGTATATTCTCTCATCTTCCTGAGATCAGCTGCACAGAAAATGAAATGGCTGACAGAAGCTCATTATCTGCTTTGGGAGTGGTAATTTGAAATTTTAGCGTTGAATATATAAGTTGTGGTTCTGTTCTTACTTGGTTTAATATATAAACTCATTTGTTTCCTTCTAATTTATGAAATTCATTTTTCTTCTGAAGGTGGGTACACAGAATGGGAATCACATGCTTGGGAGTATACAGCTAGAAAATGGAAATGTGGGCGTTGATGGTGTTGGTCCATCCTCCATTAGTGATGCTTCTAGTCCTCCCATTGTGAATTCAGCTACTGAAATGGACACAGGCAATATTGGAGAAAGTGACAGGAAGGAGGATGCTCAACATGGTGAAATAATGATGATGGCACCTTTTGGGATCCCATGCATGCTGGAGATATTTCAGTTTTTATGTTCTTTGTTAAATGTCATTGAAAACATTGGTATTGGCTCTAAATCAAATCCCATTGCATATGATGAAGATGTTCCCCTCTTTGCTTTGGGTTTAATTAATTCAGCTATAGAATTGGGTGGGCCATCATTCAGCAAGCATCCCAAGTTATTGGCTTTAATTCAGGATGAATTGTTTCGTAACCTGATGCAATTTGGCTTATCCATGAGTCCACTTATTCTTTCTACTATATGTAGCATTATTCTCAATCTTTATTATCATTTGCGCACTGAACTAAAAGTGCAGCTTGAAGCTTTCTTTTCATGTGTGCTTTTGAAGCTTGCACAAAGCAAGCATGGGTCTTCATACCAACAGCAGGAGGTTGCTATGGAAGCTTTGGTTGACCTTTGCAGGCAGCAGACATTTGTGGCTGAGATGTATGCCAATTTTGATTGTGACATAACCTGCAGTAATGTTTTTGAAGAAATTGCCAACCTGCTGTCAAAGAATGCATTTCCTGTGAATGGACCTTTGTCTGCAATGCATATTCTTGCTCTGGATGGTCTGGTATCTATGATAAAGGGTATGGCTGAGAGAATTAACAATGAATTGCCTGTTTCAGATGAGGCTTCAACAGATCGTGAGGGATATGAAGCTTTCTGGACTTTGAAATGTCAGAATTACAGTGATCCTAATTCTTGGATTCCTTTTGTCCGAAAGATGAAGTACATCAAGAGAAAGTTGACAATTGGAGCTGACCATTTTAATCGAGATCCCAAGAAAGGTCTAGAATTTCTCCAAGAAATCCATCTATTACCAGATAAGCTTGGCCCAGAAAGTGTAGCATCATTCTTTAGGTACACAACTGGGTTAGATAAGAATGTTATTGGAGATTTTCTAGGAAATCATGATGAATTTTGTGTTCAGGTGCTGCATGAATTTGCTAGGACCTTTGATTTTCGTGACATGAATTTAGATTCAGCATTGCGTGTTTTCTTGGGAACTTTCAGATTACCTGGAGAATCACAGAAGATACAGAGAGTGCTTGAGGCATTTGCTGAAAGATATTATGAGCAATCACCATATATATTGTGTAATAAAGATGCTGCCCTCTTGTTGTCGTATTCACTTATACTGCTTAATACCGATCAACACAATGTACAGGTTAAGAAAAAGATGACCAAAGAAGATTTTATTCGTAATAATCGACAAATCAATGGGGGGGAAGATCTTCCTCGAGACTACTTGTCTGAGCTTTACCACTCTATCTGTGAGAATGAAATTCAGATGATCCCAGATCAAGGTGCTGGTTTCCCAATGATGACTTCAAGCCGCTGGATTAATGTGATGCACAAATCCAAAGAAAGCACTCCTTTCATTGCCTGTGATTCTAGAGCACTCTTGGACCATGATATGTTTGCTATCCTCTCTGGCCCAACAATTGCTGCTATATCAGTGGTTTTTGATCAAGTGGAACAAGAAGATGTTTTACAAACATGCATTGATGGATTTTTGGCCATTGCCAAAATTTCAGCACACTATCACTTTGGCGATGTATTGGATGATTTGATTGTGTCTCTTTGTAAATTCACAACCCTCTTGACTCCGTTTTCTGTTGAAGAGTTCATTGTTTCCTTTGGAGATGATGCCAGAGCCAGGATGGCAACTACAACAGTTTTCACGATTGCAAATAGCTATGGTGATTATATCCACAGCGGCTGGAGAAACATATTGGACTGTGTTTTAAGCTTGCACAAACTTGGCCTTCTGCCTGCCGTAGCTAGTGATGCAGCTGATGAAATGGAGTCCTTGTCTGACCACGAGCGGGGTAAGCCTGCTACAAGTTCCTTATCAACATCACAGACTGCACCTGTGGCAATTCCCTGGAAATCCTCCAGCCTGATTGGTCGATTCAGTCAACTCCTATCCTTTGATATGGAGGAGCCAAGGTTGCAGCCTACCGATGAACAGCTTGCTGCACAACAGAGCCTTCGTGAGATAGTGCAGAAATGCCACATTCATAATATATTCATGGAGAGTAAGTTTCTTCAAGCTGAGTCTTTATTGCAGCTTGTTGGGGCCATTATCGTGGCTGCAGGTCGATTCAGCAAGGCAAGTGGCATTGTGGAAGATGAAGATACTGCAGTGTTCTGCCTGGAGTTGCTGATTGCTATTACACTAAATAACCGGGATAGGATTTTGATTATCTGGCAAAATGTTTACAAGCACATATCAGATATTGTTCAGCAGAAGGCAATGCCTTGCACTCTAGTGGAAAAAGCCGTGTTTGGGCTCCTTAAGATATGCCAGCGCTTGCTTCCTTACAAGGAAAATCTAACTGATGAGCTTCTGAAGTCAATGCAACTAATATTGAAACTTGATGCTCGGGTAGCTGATGCATATTGCGAACCTATCACACAAGAAGTCATGCGTCTTGTAAAAGCAAATGCAACTCACATCAGATCCCATTTGGGTTGGCGCATAATCATCTCCTTGCTATTTATCACTGCTCGACATCCAGAAGCATCTGAATTTGGATTCCAGGCACTAGAATTCATCATGTCTGAGGGGGCACATCTTTTGCCATCTAATTATGTTCTTTGTGTGGATGCAGCAAGGGAGTTTGCTGAGTCCCGGGTTGGAGAGGTTGATAGGTCCATTTCTGCCCTAGACTTGATGGCAGGTTCAGTTGTTTGTCTAGTAAGATGGTCTTATGAGACCAAGAATGCTGTGGAGGAGGCTGCTATGAAAGTAAGTCAGGACATTGGAGAGATGTGGCTGAGGTTGTTGCAGGGGCTGAGGGCAGTATGTTTGGACCAGAGGGAAGAGGTGAGGAACCATGCTATTTTACTGTTACAGAGTTCTTTGGCAGGGGTAGATGGAATTCACGTTCCAAATGCTATGTGGTTCCAGTGTTTTGATCTTGTGATTTTTACGTTAATGGATGATTTGCTAGAAATTGCGCAGAAGAGCTCCTCTAAAGAATTTCGGAAAATGGAGGGTACACTTGTTTTAGCCACAAAACTAATGTCAAAAGCTTTCTTACAGTCACTACAGGATCTGTCACAGCAATCATCCTTCTGCAAACTATGGCTAGGGGTTCTGAATCGTATGGAAAGATATATGAAGGTTAAGTTCCGAGGAAAGCATAGTGAAAAAATTCATGAATTAGTCCCAGAGCTTCTCAAGAACACCCTGCTGGTGATGAAAACAACAGGTATTCTCATGCCTAGTGATGATATTGGTGGAGATAGCTTTTGGCAATTGACATGGCTGCATGTAAAGAATATAGTCCCATCTTTGCAATCTGAAGTGTTCTCAGAACAAGAATTGGAAAAGATGCAAGCAAAACACAAAAAGACAGCAGGAGTTCCTGTGACTGATGGGGCAGTGCTTGTTTCATCGAATGAAACCACAACATGAAGACTGCATTTGTGATTGGAAAATCCCAGATGATGTAAATGGCATTCATAACCTGCACCATACATGTTCACCACTGCAAAACCTCATAATCCAGAATTGAAGCCGTCGAAAGGGAAGTTGACATAAGAATTGAAGTTTCATAGTTTGGTTCTGGAATCTTGTCTTGGCAGGAGAGCAGCTTCATTTTTCCACTCCCTGAGAATTTTCAAGGAGTGTTGTTGGAAAGTGTGTGGAGTCCATTTGTTCTACCAAGGGATCTGAGTAAAATCTTTTGCATAATTTTTGTATTGGCACATAAAATCTCTTTACCAGAAACCAATTCCTCTGTATACTTATACTCATGATGTTACAGTGTCTTAGTTCATCTGCAATTTTGGAAACTTCTTGCTGAGTAGGAAGAAGTGAAGTGTTTTTCAAACTTTTTACATCTTGCAAATGATTCATCCTTTTACATTTTCATGACAAAAATGTGGCTGTTATCCTTTTACCAACTTTCTTTCTATTAGCATTATAAATAGAATGTTCTATAGAATTATGGAATTTGTATGCAATTAAACTCCGAATTTTAATTTAATTTATTCATATAAATATTTTTAAAAAATAATATTTAACAAGTTTTGGATTCATGTTTTAACTTCTGCAATCTCTTTCACTATCTGATAATTTCAATCTTCATTTCGTAAAAAAATTTCATATGCAATTAACATATTTTAATAATCAAATTGTACACTATACCAGGTAAAAGAAATGCATTAAACACAAAAAAAAAAAAAAAAAATTCTTAACAATAGCCAGGTGACCAATCTTGTTTCATGCATGATAATAAGCAGTGTACAAAAATATTTTAAATACTAAATGAAATCACTTCTAATGATTTTATGTTGACATGATTTTATAGTCATAAATAAATATAAAATAAAAAGCGAAACTATTGTTTCATACTAGCGCAAATACGTGGCATAAATTGATTGGCTAATTAAATTGGCTACAATAACGATGCCCATGTGGAATAAACACCTCGCAAATTAGAGTGAACACAATGAAATTAATCATACCAATAGCTGTATAGAAAAGTAGAAACGAACTCCCATAAGACCACCACTTGCACAATAAAAAACCAAAAGCGCTGTCGTTTGGTCGTCTTTTTCTTAACAGGAAAGGAGCCACGATCATCGGCATCCCAGGTTTCTCTCTCTCTCTCTTTTATTTTGGATCAAAATTTTAGCTGATTTTAATTTCCTGATTTTCAGTTTATTTTAAAGAGAATTAATTTTGGAAGAAGAAATTAAAAGATGAGTGAAGTTTTCGAAGGATATGAACGGCAGTATTGCGAGCTATCGGCGAATCTTTCCAAGAAGTGTACGGCTGCCGTTGCTCTTGTCGGAGGTTATAATTCAAATCTTTATATTAAAAATTCTCTTTCTTTTTTTTTTTTTAATTTTTTGGTTCATTTCTTTATTTTCTTGCACCTAATTATGGATGCGTGATGGAATAATCTGTTTCTTATCTCTTTTTTGCTGATTAGAAATTAGGATTTCATGAACAGAAAAAAAAATAGAAATTAGGATTTGATTTTTTATTAAAAAAATTTAGATTGCTTAATTGGGAGATATGTAGAAGAAGAAAAGAAGATCCGATCTTCTTTATCTCTCCTTTGGTTTTTAAATTTTAATTAAATCTAATTTAATTAATAATCATGATTTCCATAATCTGTATTTTCAGCTCAAAGTATTTATTTATTTTTACTACTTTGTAGAATTCTTAAAGCATTGATGTAGATTAGGGGAAAAAAATTACTTTTGCCACTTGAGTTTGGAACTTTGACTTATATCTAAGAGAAGAATTTGAAAAACCCCAAATTTTAACCAATAAAACGGGAATTTTGGAAAGTAATTCTGTAGTATAATGTGGTATCTATGTAGCTATTGGAATTAGTTTGCAGTTATTTAATTGCATAGTAATGTACTAAACTAATATGAATGAATCCAAGTTTTGGAATTAACATCTATAACTGTATCATAATTTGATGTGCGCTTGTGAAGTTTTAAGAGGGCTTTGATTTTCTTCTTTACTTCGTATCTTTGCATGGATGTATTATTAATTTATTACTGGCTTGTATCGTGTGAATCTCTGAAACAGCAAAGGAAAGTGATAGAAAATAGTTTGGTAGACGCACAATCAAGATATATGATTCCAAAATGAAAAAAAAAAAAAAAAGAAGGAAGAAAAGGGAAAAGGAAAAAGTTAGAATTAAATTCAGCTGTCACTTGATAAGTTTTGGCCTCGTAAACAATGGCATTTAGCTGATATGGCTTAGAGTATCCCATTTAAGGGGAAAAAGACTAAATGTATTCCTACTTGGGGACTAATATTTTAATTTTCTCCTTTTTAAGAAAAAAATAACTTGCTTGTAATTGCCCTTGCATCTACTGTGTGAATCACTGAATTGGTAAAGGAAAGTGACAGTTTAGAGTTTGGGAGACACAACATCAAGACGTATGAATCTGAATAATATGTGTTTGCTTTTGTAGAATAATGCTGTAAATTCATTTTTTAATTCATTAGAGTGGTTGATGAGAAATGGTTTTAACTTGTTCAAGCATCAGCCTCTATAATTAACCAATTGTTCTTCGTTCAAATTCTTAATTGTTGTTTCTGATTTGCAGAACAGAAGAAACAAAAACTTTCTGATATACGAGCTGGATTGGAAGATGCAGAATCTCTGGTGCCTAGTTCACTGCATGTTTGGGATACTCCTCTTTAGTCCTTCCTTTTATTGGGTATTGAACTTGATTTTGCTCTTTTCTTTTCTCAGATTCGAAAAATGGACCTTGAGGCAAGAAGTTTGCAGCCAAGTGTTAAGGCCATGCTTCTTGCTAAGTTAAGGGAATATAAATCAGATCTTAACAATCTGAAAAGTGAAGTTAAAAGAATTGCATCTGGCAATTTAAATCCAGGTGCTAGAGATGAGTTGCTAGAGTCTGGAATGGCTGATGCTCTCACGGTATGTTTTGGTTCTTCTATGTTCCTTTAACATGTTGTGGTTCTATCACTGGTCTGCTTTCCTTATATTTAACTTTGATTACTTATAATTGATGAATATGTATAGGCATCAGCTGATCAAAGATCAAGACTGATGATGACTACGGAGCGGTTGAATCAGAGCAGTGACAGAATTAAAGACAGCAGAAGGACCATGCTGGAAACAGAAGAGCTTGGTGTTTCAATTCTTCAGGATTTACATTCACAGCGACAGTCTCTCTTACATGCCAATAACACGGTATCTCTTTTTTTCACCAAGTTTTCTAACCCATTTAACCTCCAATTCTCAACCATAAGTAGTATGCTCTTTTTAGCTTTATTTCTCATATTTGAGTTGTAATTTCATTCAAACTCCACTTAACAGCTCCTAATTGGTGGATATTTTGTTTGATTATGATGTTAGTATTCATACCAAAAAGCAGTAGCATGCCACCTTGTAATAATCAAGCATTATTCTTTTCCTTCTTCCTCCCTGTTTTGAGCTGACTATTGCATGAGCATGCTATGCCAAACGCTTATATGATACTTAGACCTTAAATTTTCTCACATTATGCTGTAATGGTTGATTATGAACCTTTCTGTTGCATGAACATGCTATGTGGAAGGCTTATATGGTAGTTAGACCTCAAATTTTCTCATATTAAGCTCTAATTGTAAACCTTTCTGTTACATGAGCACACTGTGTCGTAAGGCTTCTATGATAGTTGAACCTTAAGTTTCCTCACATTAAGCTATAGTGGCTGATTGTAAACCTTTACAGCTATCTATTTACAGTTGTGGTTTCCTTCCTATTGCAGCTGCATGGTGTAGATGACAATATTGGCAAGAGTAAGCGAATTTTGACAGCTATGTCAAGGAGGATGAGCAGGAACAAATGGATTATTGGCATCATTATCGCAGTCCTTATCGTTTCTGTAGCCCTTGTTTTGTACTTCAAACTTGCTAAATAGTCAGTAGTCACCATTTGTATCTTCCACTCTTGGTTTTGTCTGGGTTTGTGGGTGTTTCTAAGAGACATAATTTTATTTTGTCCTTGCGAGCTTTGCCCATTTTGAGTGCCAATATATATATGTATGCTTCATTAATGCTAAGACTTTGTATTATTCATCATTTCAATTCTATGTGGCGACTTTTATGAAATAGTGTTGCTTTTGCACTTCACGTTTGAAAATTTTAGGTTGTTTCCTGTTTTGCAGCTCGGTCAACGAAGAATAATTTAATATATTATGCCCATCTCTGTTCATTGTTGCTAGGAAAATTGAGATGAAATGGCCAATCCTCCAAGCCTTCCCTTCCTTCTCTCCTCGCTACCTCCGTCCCTTTCTTCGCTTATGTGCTCAGCAATCTGCCCTCATCATTGGCAAAAAACTCCATGCCTTAATTCTTACTACGGGCCTTTCAGCAACCCAAACCTCCTTCCTCCTGAACACTCTTCTCCACTTCTATGCTTCGTGTGGTGATATACTCTCTGCCCAAAAACTGTTTGTTGAAATTCCCCACTCGTGCAAGGATATTGCAGACTGGACTGCCCTGATGTCCTCCTTTTCTCGCCAAAATAGGCCTCATGATGCTTTACGTTTGTTTGCTCAAATGCTTGAAAACAGTATCCAAATTGATGACGTGCCGATGGTTTGCTTGTTTAGTGTTTGTGCATGGTTGCGGGATGTTGGGGTGGGGAGTCAGGGCCATGGGTGTGTGGTCAAGATGGGTTTCGAAGGGAAGGTAAAAGTGTCTAACGCAATGATGGATATGTATGGGAAGTGTGGGATGGTGAGGGAGATGAGAAGGGTTTTTGATGAGATGAAGGAGAAGAATGTGGTGTCATGGACAGTGGTTTTGGATGGGGTGTTGAAGTGGGAGGGCGTAAGGAGTGGAAGGTTATTGTTTGATGAGATGCCAGAGCGGAATGAAGTTGCATGGACTATAATGGTTGTGGGTTGTGTGGGGAGTGGATTTAGTAAGGATGGTTTTTTGCTTTTGAGTGAGATGGTGTTTCATTGGGGGTTTAAATTGAACCATATCACACTTTGTTCTTTATTATCAGCTTGTGCACAGTCCGGAGATGTGGTGATGGGTAGATGGGTTCACGTTTATGGTTTGAAGTTGATGGGAACGGAGATGGATATCATGGTGGGAACTGCCACGCTAGATATGTATGCGAAATGTGGGAGGGTTGATACTGCAGTTAAAGTTTTCGAGTGCATGCCAAGAAGGAATGTGGTGTCATGGAATGCTATGCTCAGTGGGTTAGCTATGCATGGAAGAGGTAGAGTTGCGTTGGATATGTTCCCAAGGATGATTGAAGAAGTCAAGCCAGATGATTTAACCTTTATTGCTGTTCTAAGTGCTTGCAGTCATTCTGGTCTGATAGATCAGGGTTCTTATTATTTTGATAATCTCGAATCGCTGTATGGTATAACCCCAAAGATTGATCACTATGCTTGTATGGTGGATCTACTTGGAAGGGCTGGGCGTCTGGAGGACGCTCAAACTTTGATAAATCAAATGCCAATACCTCCAAATGAGGTTGTTTTGGGATCTCTTTTGGGTTCCTGCAATTCGCACGGAAAGCTACAATTGGCTGAACGTGTTCTGCAAAAGCTGACTGAGATGAATCCTCTTAACACAGAATATCATATCCTGCTTTCCAATATGTATGCTTTGGCAGGTAAGCGACAAAAAGCCAATTCCCTTCGGAAAGTTCTTACAACTAAAGGAATTAGGAAGGTTCCTGGAATGAGTTCTATTCATGTAGATGGCCATGTTCATCAATTCAGTGCAGGGGATAAGTCACATCCAAGAACTCAGGAGATTTATCTCATGTTAGATGATATGGTTCGAAGATTGCGGTCAGCTGGCTACATTCCGAATCCGGCTTCACAAGTTTTTTCTGGTTCTGATGGTATTGAGGATGATGCAATGGATTTGGAGGAGAAGGAGCAGGCACTGTTTTCGCACAGCGAGAAGTTAGCAGTCTGTTTCGGACTTCTAAGCACAAAACCTGGCACGCCTCTTTATATCTTCAAGAACTTACGTATATGCCAAGACTGTCATGCTGCTCTTAAAATTGTTTCAAAGATCTACTATCGGGAAATTGTAGTCAGAGATCGCAACCGGTTTCATTGTTTCAAGCAAGGATCATGTTCTTGTTGTGATTTCTGGTGACTATCACTGCGGCAAAATCAGATACTGAATGAATCAAATTCTGTATTAGGCTAACATTTAATCTTGGTCATAAATATTGCAAAATGCATATATTCTTCTCATTGTTTTAGCATTTGATGTGAAGTGGAAATTTATATTTGATGTCTACATTTTCTACTGGATCTTCCTTTGTAATGGAAATCGACGAAGACAATGAACTTTGTTTTACTATGTTTGACATGATGCCTCAAGCAACATGCTAACAAGGCTTTGGATCTACTTGTCATATGAAGACAACCTATTAAATTTGGTAATTTGTGAATTTGTATTTATTTATATCATATCTAACATATATAAAATACGAAAATCATCATATTACAATTCGCATCAATATGTTAAATATAAATATAATTTTGTTTTTTCTTCAAATTTTACATAATTTTTATTAAAATTTAAAACCTGTCATTTTATCTTTTTTTTCATATTATTTCGTTGTATCATATTTAGAATTGTCACTTAATGGATGATTATTAAAAATTTTGTTTGAATTTACAGATTTCTGTTTTGGAAGTCTCTTACCAAAGTTAGCTTTTAGACTATCTTTCAAGCATCTATCCGAAGAACAAACGGGGATGTAGCTCAAATGGTAGAGCGCTCGCTTTGCATGCGAGAGGCACGGGGTTCGATCCCCCGCATCTCCATTCAAATTACTTTTCTGTCTTTTACTAACATAATAAACAATGCAGAAACAGAGAAAAGTCCACACTGCATTCAAGCAATAGATTTTGTCCCGTACAAATTTCACGCACTGCAACTTTGCAACATCAATATCCTTACAATCTCAAGAATTTGGGCTACCTTCTAAGAAGTTCCAAGAATATTAAATCAGTAAACCTAAGCAAGAAGTACTAATTTTCTTAGAGCACTTTGTCGAAAGCTAGACATTCTTATTTTTCTGTCCAGCACTGCATACAGGGTTGTTATCTTCAAATGGTAATGCGTATCAATGCAAAAGTGTTTTACTACTTTACTTTAGAGTTTGGTGAAGATGCGATGACAGGCCTATACAAGCTTATTAGATCTCTCCCTCTTGAATTTGCTATAATCTTCAAGCAAGCTACCATCAACTTTCTGTTTCATGTTCTCAACCAATTTTGTCATCACCTGTCAATAGTACAACTTCCGAAATAGTTAGTTATATCGAGGAACTGCGATATCAAGGGCGCAATATGGTATATGAGGCATTTTATATGTTCTTACCCCTTTTCCAAGACTGTCACGAACATTTTCAGGAATCAAAGCAAGCGCAGGAGGAAGGACAAAGCTTATGCTCATCTCTAAATGACCCCTAAGCCGGCTTTTATTTCCTCTTCTATCAGGGTATAAGGTTCCTTTTACAATCAGGGTGAAATGAGATGGATCAACAACATTATCAAGTCCTTGGAGTTCCCATCTTGGCTGCAAGTCGAGAGCTTTGGATAGTATATGAGGAATGAATTACATAAATATATATATTTATAGTGTGCAATGTGCAAAGCTTTGTTAATTCACATGTTTTTCTTTTGCTGCTTACAATGTCAAGCTCAAGAACTTTTGTGATATCAGGAGGAACTTCCGGTGGGTAATCTCCACCTCTTGACTTGCATCTCAACCTCAAGTCTACTACCGGCCAGACATTTAGGACCAATAATTGCAGGGGCAACATCTGAATTCTCCATTCATTCTGCATAAGTTCAGCAATCACAATTACATGTGAAAAACAGATCAGATCATCCAATCAGCCAATTACTTCCAAGCCTTTACCTAGTTTAAAAAGCAATTCAGCTCCAACAAATAAATTTTACTGCTTGTTAATCAATTGAGAAGCAAAATGTTATCAAACACTTTTAGTAGAATCATGATGAGCATGGTCGAACATCATGTCAATGATTACCAAAAAATTACAGATCAAGTGACTCAAGTTATCTATGCATTTTCTTCATTTATCTTCGTTATGAGTTCCTGTCTTCTTCCTGCCCTTCCCCGTAATTAGAAAATAGTATTAGTTCTTCATACTTTGTCAAAACATAGCTTGTAAAAGTTGAAAGCAAATTGACTGCATTAATGTTTATGCCTCCTGACCACCATGATCAAAAACATTACAGAACAGGAAAACTGAAGAAATACAAATTCCCCTATGCGACAATCCTGTAAACTATAAGCACAACTGGAAGTTATATGTTTAAAAGGAAACTGTCATCTTTGCTGTTTCAGATCACAATCAAAAAAGCTTGCCTTTCACCAAAATATTGATAAATCTATAGGTAAAGGAAGTTGGATTTCATGGAAGAACATTAACTTAGGGACATTGGACTTTTTTCCCTTTATCCTATAGCCATGAAATTGTATTCAGAAGGTCATATATTCAGTTTTTCCTTTTCAATAAAATAATCCCATTTTTGGACTCTTTTTCCTTTTCAAATATGGTGCCTACCAGAGACATTGTACCCAGAAATGTCATTTTTGCACTAATTGCAACACTTTTTACACCCATCAAAAATAAAATCAATTAGCAAACCATTCAAGTTTCAACATAGAATGAGCTTCTAGAATTACTCAACAGCCATAATGAAAGAAGTAAAGGAAGAGGGCAAAAAAGAAAACCTGATTAAGCCGTTGGCTTCTGTGTTTGTCAGGAAACATTGCATTGAAAATTCTGGGCTTATCATCCAAGTACTCATCAAACAAAGCCTGTTCAACCCCACATTCACCAATAACAATATTTAACACCCATTTCATAAAAAGAACAGTTGAGAAAGAAATGAGTTAGTGGGTTACCCAGGAGTCTCATAAAGAGGAATATCAGTGGAAATTCTTGCAGAGTAAGTGGCAGGCTTTACTGTTAACTCATTGCTAACCAAATATTTCTTTGGCTTTGGCTTTGACTTGAAAATTGCATGGCATTGCAGTTCTGCTTTCTTCAGCTTCACTTGCCATTTTCCATTGCTAAAATTCTCACCTCTACAAACAAAATAATTCTGTTGGCATGGAGCAAAGAAACCTGCTACAACTTCACTCATATTTAATTTCCTTTTTCTAAATTCTAGTGCAAAATAAACACAGCAAGATTCTCTTTATATTTTTTGGTGGTGATGGAAGAGGGGAGGAAAGTGCCAAACTTGTGGAGGGCAACAGTTAGGAGAGTGAAAGATAAGCATTTGCCTTATCTGATGTGGCATTTTGTTAGAAATTACACGTGGTGACAACTCTGAAACATTACCCTTCTGAGTGGTAGAAAAATGGGAAAAACAAATGTGCTGAGGTAAAGTGCAACAGAACATCGCCACGTGGTTGGCCAAATCATATGGTTGCTTGGATCTACTTGGGGCTTTGGTCTTGTGCCCAGAAACAAGAGGTTTTTGGATTAAATACAGGCTTGGTTTTGAAGAAAGTTACTTTTACGTTTGCTCAAAAGGAGAAACAAAAGTCAAAATGTTAGTTTTAACTTCCCCGTCCAACATTTTTTTATTTAAATTTGAGGATTTGTATATTTATATAATATAAAATGTTAAAATTTATATATTTATATAATATTTTATATAAAAATTACATATCATAATTCATATAAATATAAAAATATAAAATAATATTTTTATTTTATTAAATTTATATATATTTATTATTAAAATTTAAAATTATATAACTTTTATATTTTATTTTTATATCATATATTGGTATTTTATTATCATATCAAATTTTAAATTATCAAGTCTACTACTACCTCCAACCATTGAAACCATTGACAGATTTCATTTGTAAATAAATTTGTCATCTCAAAAGACCAGCTTATTTTGGCATTGGTGCTCTTAAGCTGAGAAGAACTAAAGGAAAAAAAATTGGTTTGATCTTTTTTTTTTTTATCGGCCACAGCATTGGGCTGATCTTTTGTGGCCTTGGATGATATCCTATGGCAGAGAATATCTCTTAAAGTGTGAGAGCACTACCTTGAAACATTTCACAAACAGCAGAGACCTGTAAATAGGAATAGGATAAAGCAAGAGACTGGGCAAGAGAAGGGGAATTAGAGATGGAGACAGCAAGGGTGAATCGCCAAATCTGCCGGCAATAGCGGCAGGAAGGAGGGTTAGAAAGCAGGGATGAACAGACAAATCTGGACTTGATAAAAATGAAAACAAACTCTATGATGAATACATGATTAAAACGTTAGTAAAACTGCCCAAATCATATGAGCCAACGTTTTTCTTAAAATCTCCAATGATATTGCATAATGCTTCTTTTGCCTTGACACTAAGCTTGAAATGTCTGCGACGAAGATTTTATTGTATGTATATAAAATGGTTCAACACCATTACAGATTGCTGATTCTTAACTCATGTCATTCCAGTTTCGATATTGACTTCTAAGCTGAATATGGTATTCTCAGGGCCATTCTTTGAGCAAGCCAAGGTCTGTTCGGATTGGTGTCAATGAATCCATGCATAAGGAATTGTTCTGCTTCTGAATCCAGCAGTTCCCTCGCCCAGGTAACCCGTTTTGATTGACAACAGCCTGGGCCATAACATCTGCAGTTTCAATCAAGGACGAAAGATAATTAATTGTAGTGTGGCATAAAGTAGTAGAAAAAAGAGGTAGTTAAAAGATGACTATTAAAATCCAGCAAAGCTCTTCAAAGAAGGTATTTTCAAGACCAGGCAGGTGAGAGTTGAAATTGTACAAGCTTGACAATTTTTTTATATAAAACCGAAGCTCCAGCGTGCCTACTTGCATAACCAAGTGAATAGGAATCATTCCAATTATGGGTCAATCTTTCAAATAAACATAAACTATCAGTTCTGTCATGCATATGGTATTGTCACAATTCACTAAGACCACTTCTAGGCTATACCCAAATTTTCGAGATAAAAATGATAATAGGCATGAAGTTGGCAACTTTCTAAATCTAAAAGTAATAGAACTGAGAGAATAGAGCAGAGTGAACACAAGATACCTGTACTCATAAAAGCAAGCACTTCTCTCGTTTTCAGCTTTTCCCCAATTATTCCAACCTACATGTTTGATACACTGATCCATATAAGTGTAGGCAAAGACCACCCTTCCAAATGGTCCCCATGGGCGCCCAAGATATGAATATGAAGACCCTCCATTGCCAGTTATGACACACCTGCATTAATGCCACAACTGGTTCACAAGGAAAACTGACATATGACAACGGAAGTAAACATTGTAAAAAGAAAAAGAATAACTATGGAACCCAGACAAAGCTTCTTGGTCACAGCAGATCAGCAAAACTTTTTGAAGACAGGTGATGAGTTATCGCAGTGCCTTATACAATTGATAATGATGAAAATTAAGAAAATTAATACCATTATATTTCACTCAACAGAAAACGTCAAAAGGAATCCATATTTTTTTTTAATTTCATTTTCTATTTCTTCGAAATACTGGGAATAACAACCTGGGACAATGCAGCATAACTTTTGCTTTATGTTGAATGAATCCTAGTTCACCCCCTAAATAAACAGCATATGATACTTATAGCCAGTTTAGCTTTCTAAGAAGTATATTCCATAGGCTAAAAATGGTTACACCAATTGCAACATAAGACAACAAAGAAAGGGCTGCAGTTAACTGGTAGCATAATCAAAATTTCGAGTGAGAGACGCTTAACCTTAACCAACTATTTGACAAACAAACTAAAGTGTTAAGGATTACAGCAACCACCACATTCCCAGAAACAACATACAAGATAGATCATCAAGACAATAATTTTGCTCACAAGCTGGAGAGTAGAAAGTGGATTGGTAAAAAGTATTTGATTCCAACCAGCGGATAATGACTCTGCTCATGTAATGCCAAAGTGGTGTCTATTAAACCATTTATTCCGATTCAAACATATGAACTTTGTTGGAAAGTTAACTCCATCTTTTAAACTATTTGACGTTTTATCTTTTTAACTTGATAAAAATAGCTTTCAATGACAAATTTTATCGCAGTAGCCCAAAATTGGTTAAGTTTCCTGGAAGGAACTCTACATATCAAAATCCTTAAAAAACTCAAAACTTAGGAAATTTATAAAAGACAACCTTAATGAGGAATTAACAAAAAAAAAACATATAGTAGAAATGAGAAGGACACAAGAAAACTAGTCAACTACAGACCTCAAAAACACATAACCAGTTGATTCCTGAGAGGTTTTCCTGCTTTGTGCAGTTATAAAACCAGCTGACTTGCAGTGGATATGACAATGCTCTAACAGAGCTGTACTATTTCCAAAAATGAAGTCCACGCTTCCTTCAATATAACAATCCTTCAAGTACTGTCTTCCATGATGCAAGTAGAGTGTATCCTGCAAAGGTTATACAATCCGTAAGATGTTTGCTGAAGTACAACTTTATGAACACAACTAAACCTCTAAATTTGTCATGAACTACCCAAAAGACCTTAGCAGGTAGCCAAAACTGTCTGCACACAAAAATATAGTTTTGCCGACTGTTTCTTCAGTCAATTGAAAATATCAAATTTAACAGGTTCAGCCAGCAAAGATAGATTTTTAATGATTTTTAAAATAACAAAAGGTCTACAATTTGCATTGAAACAAAGGGTAGAATGCTACACTATACTGCTTAATAACACTACTACATTCGGCCAACCAAAATGAGAGAGTTAAGCACCTGCCACCCCAGAAATCTGCAATTATAGAATGCACATCGGTCTGCTGTTACCCTGATTGCAACAGCTTGCCCCGAACCCTGTAAGAAAGAAGATTAATGACATAGGAATAACCGGAACAGCAATTTCGAAGCATTTTGAACGCAACTAAAAATCTGCATTTTTTGACAATGACCAGAACCTCCTGTGGAAGCTGCAAACACCCCCAAATACTAAAAATCCTATCATTCAGTGAATCAGAAGGTAAACTTCCAATCATAGATGGTCTGCTGTATTCAATACCCACATATCTGAGAGGCAAATATACTGAGAAAAAAATTCAAGAACTGAACATCTTGATGATGATACTCAGTCACAAAACCTCAAGAACAAAACTTCAATCACAACTTGAAGTGCAGAAAAAAATCCAGAAAATAAGCTAAAAAAAAAAAGAGAGGATTTTAAAACTTTACCTCAGGAGAAGAGTTTTCAAAAGTGACATTCTCGGCAATAAAATCCTCTCCTTCCACTATCACACTCCCACATCCAAAGGTCCCTGTCCCAATCAGCCTCGAAGCCTTCAGAAAAACCACACCATCATCATTACACGAGGCCAAAACCCAAATAAGGTAGCACAAAAAGATGCATACTTTACCTGGTGATGTTCAATTTTAGTAGCGGTATTGTTCCAAGTAAGAACAGTGACCTCAGGTCGGAGACCAGCCAAGGTGATGAGGTTCTTAGTCTTGGGAACATAAACGGGCTGCTTGTAAATACCAGGTGACAGTCGTATGACAGTTCGACAAGTGTTGGAGAGTGGAACTGCGTCTATGGCTTCCTGTACAGTTCGGTAGTCTCCGTTGCCGTCTTGCGACACTGTTATTACCCTTGCCGACATTGATCAAATCAAAATCAACCCTTCTCTTTTCTCTCTCTTTCTCTCTGTCTGCTCAAAGTATTGACTATCTCTTAGTGATTTTCAGTTAAAAATTGGGTGATGGGATCCAGCGAAGAGGCAATAAATGAACAGAGGGTTTAAACTTATAAGAATTGTATCATGCTTACTACATAGCGCAATACAATGATATAAAATAGAATATGAATATATAATTTAAATTATTAATAAAAATAAAAAAATTATATTTATATTTATTAAATTATAATATAATATTTTAAATTCGAATATGTTTGATGCGAAACAAACAAATTATCCGATCAAATTACCAGCAAAAATCTAGGATGTTAGAATTATGTTTTTGCTTTTGTCAGGAGTCCAAACTTTTTTTCTTGTTTCTTTGAATAAAGTTAAAGAGAATCTTATCTTGTCTTTCTTACCGTTTATAAGGAATATAAACAGCTGTATGGAAAAGTATAAGAAAGGAAATTGAAGCACAATTTAGGAATTAAAATTAATTTTTCAGATTGTGCATTTGATTTAAAAAAAAAAAACTTTCATTATAAAATCAATAGAAAATGTGAAATTAGGATCATTGATGCAATTATACTTATTAGATATCAAATTTATTTATTTTATATTTTATATAAATATATAAAAGTTAAAGTTTTTAATAAAAAAGAAAATAGTCTAATATGGATAACTAATATTTTTTACATATAAATAGGTTTAAATATCAATATGTTCTCTAATAAATGCATTTTATTTATATAAAACATTTTTGTTATTTTTTATAGTAACATTTTTATTATTTAAAAAATAATTAGTTAGACTAAATTAATTGCATTTATTACATTTTAAATATTCAATATTTTTACCTTAAATAAATAAATTACAATTAATTTGGTCAATAATACAAATAAAAAAAGAAACTAAATAAAAAATTAATTACTCTTAAATATATTTCCATATTTTCTTATTATTTATGAAAAATTAAATGAAATTTAATGTAGTAAATTAAGAAATAAAAATGAGCCATTTAATGAGTTGACAATAATGATATAATTAAATTAGGAAAGATTTTGTTTTCTTTTAAAAAAAGAACAGATTAGACAAGAATTCAAAATTTATAATTTTGAAGGAAAACTACATTAATTTCTTTTATTTTATTACTTATTACATTAGACGATTAATAATAGTAAGTTTTTAATACATTTATGATAATATTTCTTGATAGTAACATAAATACAAATGTTTTTAAAATATTAAGTAAATCAAATTTAACTATTCTTTAACTTTGTTTTATTACGATTTTATCTTTATTATCTTATAAAAAAAATTTATTTTGTAATCTTGCTTGCTATTTTTTTTTTGTAAGTTTATTGAGATTTTACTCATATTTTTTTGTTTGTGCAATTGTTAGGTTTTATTTTTAAAATAGCAATTTTACCAATTATATATTTTAGTATTTTTTTTTCTAATTTATAATTTAAAGGTAAATCTTAGATATTATATATATATGTATATATATTGAATGTGATGTTGCTTTTTTTTTTTTTTGCGAGGTATTAATTAGTATAGGCTTAATGAGTTTTGTTTATTTTAGGAGATTACTCAATAAGATTATATTAATTTGTGAGATTTTACAATAAGATGCCAAAGATAGTTGATTAATTTGGATACCATCATGCTAGGTGATTATGCATTGATTGGGAGCCAAATTATAAGAATTCTCAAATATTGTATTGTAAGCTAAATTGACCTAAAATGATACAGTTGATTATGACTTGACTAAATATATATTGGATTCAATTGAAAATGAGAAGTTTATATATTGGATTCAATTGAAAATGAGAAAATGGTTATTTAAAAATTTAAATTGCTCATAAACCATAAGAATAGAATTATTTATTATTTTTTAGTTTATTTGTATATATACTATAATCTGATGGGTTTTTTTTTTTTAAATAATAATAAAATTTAAAAGTTTTACATCATTTTAAATGCTTTGATTTGCTTTCTTTTTGAGTGGTTAATTATTGAGTTTTAAATATGAAGATTTGATAAAAACGTCATATTTTTTTATAATGATAGCTATATTTGTTATTAGTGTAATTTGATGTTTCAAAATTTTAAATAATTTAAATTTTTTGCTGAACATTTTTAAATATTTATTATGTTATTTAAAATAAATTAAAATAGGGATAATGCTGGTCCCATGTAGAATGTGCTAAAAAGGAGTGAATAGCACCTTTGGTTTTGAAATAATATGAACAAAAAATAAGTGTTCCTCACACTTTGAAACAAAGCTACAAGCTTTTACAATTGTGTATATGATCATTCTTTGATCTGATTACTCCAATAAAATTTAGTACAGATTTTCAATTAAAAATAAGTGTTGAAGCTCAAAGAAGTTGCAAAGATTTTGATCTTTTTGTTCTTGAATGCTTGAATATTCCCTGGTATGTCTTTCTTCAATCTTCTAAGGTGTATATATGGGAAAAGGTTGATTTCATGTAATAAAAGACGAAGGGTTTATTTGCATTTTGAAATAAATTTCCAAGGTTTATTTGAAATTATACCATTAAAATATCTGAGAATTTTTTTGTTGATTTTTCCTTGAAGTGTTTTTTTATTATTAGTAATAAAAAAATCAGTAATTTTTTTGTGGCGATAAAAATCTCTTTTTATTCTAGTAGCTTAGGTTTGGATTGAAAAGCAAAATAAATAAATAAATATATGACAATTAATGAATTTAAATAATAAATTATTATTTATGATAAATTTAAAAAGTTTTGGATAAAATTTTTTTATTATTTAATATCTTAATTTGTTTAATAAATAATTTTTGTTTAATATTAATTAAAATTAAAATTTAATATTATAAAAATTAAACGAATTTAAATACAAATATTTTAACAACAGCATATATTCATCTCATTGTCTTTTTTTTTTTTTCAATTTTTTTACGCAATAATAATTGGTAAGTATGGCGGACATAAATCTTATTCTTACTCAATTTTAAAAATCAGAAGCAATAGCAATTCTTTTTTTAATGAAAAACGCAATTGTTATTTAACAATAAATTTAGATGTGGTAGCAATTTTTTAGTCCATTGATAGGGCACATTTAATTATTCAGCTCAAATCCAAAATGAGATGTGAACATAAATCCTGGTTCAAGTTGTCGGCAAAGGTTAATCCAACGGTCCACATTTCTACACTTTGCCGATCCGAAGACATTGACAGTTAGACTAAGACCCCCACATAAAAAAAATTATTTCTCCTATCCCCTCCAAACGCTGTCGTTGTTCTTATCCTCTAATCCAAAACGTCATCGTTTTATCTTCTAAACCCTAAACTCAAACTTCCAATTAAAACGCTTCCCCTCACCTCTCCATTTTCATTAGAAACTTTCTGCTTTCGAAAACGCTAGTGAAACGATGCCGTACTACTCGAGGCCAGGCGAAGATGACGTCGACGAATTCGACGAGTTCGATCCGACACCTTACGGTGGTGGATACAATCTCGAATCAACCTACGGGCGCCCATTGGAACCGTCCGAGGAGACTTGCTATCCTTCATCCACACCGTCTGATGGAGACTTTGATTACGACCGTCCCCATTTCTCTTCCGGTTCCGAGCTCTGTGCTTACGCCGAAGAGTCTCTCCAAACTGAATACAGCAGTTATGGCCGACCTAAGCCCCGACCTGGACGACCCGGACCTGGACCCGCTTATGGTGGTGGACCTGGTGGGTATGGGGCTCAAGATGAGCCTGGTTATGGGAGGCCTGAATATGGACAATCCGAATCGGGTTATGGACGGAAGCCGGAGTTTGAACGACCCGGATCGGAATTTGAATCTGGATATGGCCGAAAACCTGAATTTGAGCGGCCGCCTCCTCCGGAGTTTGGATCTGGGTATGGCCGGAGACCCGAATACGAACAGCCACATCCACCGGAATTCGGATCTGATTATGGACGGAGACCAGAATTTGAGCAGCCTCCGCCGCCTGAATTTGGATCTGGGTATGGCCGGAGACCCGAGTATGGGGAAGACGGATCCGACTATGGAACTGGATATGGCAGGAAACCCGAGTATGGGGAACACGGATCAGAGTACGGAACTGGATATGGCAGGAAACCCGAGTACGGGAAACATGGATCTGAGTACGGAACTGGATATGGCGGGAAACCTGAGTATGGAGAACAGGAATCCGAGTACGGAACTGAATATGGCAGAAAACAAGAGTATGGAGAATATGGATCCGAATATGGGAGGAAACCCGGGTATGGGGAGTCCAAATCTGAATACGGGACTGGGTATGGACGGAAGGCAGAGTATGAGGGAGGTGGGTCTGGACATGGACGAAAGAATGAGGACGAATATGGGTCGGGTTATGGAGATAGGACGGAGACCGGATATGGGTCCGGGTATGGGACGAAGCAGAGCTATGGCAGTGAGGGGTATGGAGAGGAGAGGAGTGAGTATGAGAGGAAACCTAGTTATGGGAGATCGCAGGAAGAGGAAGGAGGGTATAGGAATCCCACTTATGGCGGTGAAGAAGGCTATGGCCGCAAGAAATATGTAAGTAGTTTTACATGTTTTGATTGAAATTTTGGGGAAAATAAAGTTGATAGCTTTAATGTGGTTTGTAGTTTTAGTTTTTGTGTTTGATGAAAGTTTTTAGCTTTCTCTTTGATTGGATTTCTTTTTGATGACTTTTAGAAATTCTTGCTTGTCGTTAGTCTTTTCAGACTTTTGTCTTTGCTTGTTGAGATTTATGCCTGTAACTACAAAGCTGGTGTAGATCTAGATGATATAGTTTCGATCTTGATCTAGTATTGGATAGGATGTGCTTCAATATATGGAATTTGCAGAATTATTAGCATAAGTTGGGAGGAGTTAAAATTGTTAAAATTGTTTTGATATGCATCATGCGTGTTGAGGGTGGCAAGCAGGGGGAGTGAAATTTTACATGTGGATTGCTTGACTCTTAATTTCTCTAAGTGATTGTTAGCAATATAGGTATCAATTCTAGTACTACTGTTTATATGGTTTACTATAGCTTTATAGATCATATAGGCATTTTATTCCATTGATTTCTTATGAGGTTGGCATTTTCTAGCAAGTTCTTTATTGAAGAAATATTTTATCATGAATAAGCAAGTTTGGTGTTCTAAATTTACTTGATTTTAAACAATGTTAATAAATATTGCCTTTGGGACACATTGCTATGGCTTCTTTTATTCTTTGGATTTGTGTTTTATCATCTCTGTTCGAAATGAAGGATCATTTTGGGCTTTTCAAAACATGCATCTAGGCATTTCTATTTAGTAAAATTTGAACAGTTTTTGTTTGTTTGTGTTGAACACTTGTATTTTGAAGTTTTAAAAAGTTCATTTTTTTCTGTTTGTATGGCTACATATTGAAACTTAGGGACTTGCTAATTTGAAGTTATACTAGGTGTCAAGAAATATGAAACGAGTAAATATGGCTAGATGATTTGGAAGTAACTTAAGTTTCAGAAGATTTATACTATCATATGTTGGAATGGTTAGGTCAATTATGTTGTTATATATATATATATATGTACTTTTTGTCTCAAAATTCATTTGATCAATCAAAATTAAAATTGTAGGGGGATGACAACCCTGATGATGATGATGAGGAGAAGAAGCATCACCGCTTTAGGCACCACCATCACAGGCGCCATGATGATGATGATGAGTAATCAAACTGGTGGTCACTCTGTAAATGGAGTTCATGCCATCATAGCTACTAAATAAAAGGTTGAGGCATGCCTCCTTTAATGGTATCTACTTACTATCGTTTCTGAGTGCTTCGTGTATGTGTGTGTGTGTGAATAAAATCCCCAAATATTTGGGTTAGAGTGGTTGCGCACTTGTGCTTGCTTATTTTCAAGCTTGATGATGATAATATATGCCATGATGTGCTTGCGTGTTATATCAACCTGATGATGATAATGTAATGCTATGCTATGCGTAGGCTTGCCTTTGGAAATTTTTTCTTTACAAATTACTCTGGCCATAATCCTGGACTGTCGACCTTTCTACTGTGCTTTTTGGAAGACATAACCAGGGTTCTCACATGAGAGGAGATTTATGGTTTATGGGTTGGAGATAGTGTCACTAAAACGTTTGATATATTTCATAATTTAGACAGCTTGACTACTTTCAATTATTCTTTAGGTTGTGTGAAAACTGTTTTAGAATCCAAAGATTAATGGATTGAAATGGTAATAATAGTTTCTGAAAATTAAAAAAAAAAAAAAGGTTCCAATTCTGAACTTTTTTTTTTTTTTGCAAAACTTTGTCTTGTTTTAAACGGTCTTGTTACTTTTGGTGGGAATGACCAAGTTATCTTGGTCTGGCTCAGAACTTCTTGTATTAGTTGATTTTATCCCACATGCTGATTTAAAAGAATAATAATAAATTAATCAACAAAAAGTAAGTTCAAAGTGCAGCAGATAGGAAAATTTGGTGTGAAATTCTGGAAGCTACAATCCGTAACTGGATAAATTCGTTAAGCCAAACTGAATAGGAAAATGAGTACAGGATGGAGAAGCTGTAACTGTCCAAAAAGCCAAAGTGGTGAGCTGAGCTTCGTTCAAAAAATGCCTTTAGATGCCATATTTGCAGCCCAGCTACAGAAAAGCATACAACGAACGAAAAGAAACTAAGAGTAGCCATTTTTGTCTCTATTACGCTGTAGCATTTCTTCCTCTCTGACACAAAAAGAAAAAAAAAAACACAGATTGCAAAAAGAAAGACAAAAAAAATGTAAAAAACCTATTGGTGCTCGAAATCGAACATACCTCTCACGAAGATAAAACATCTCTTCACGAATGGATGTGACAGTGACATACAGTTGTTTAACTAAAGTTCCATTGTCTATCATAAACACATAAATGTAAGTCAATAATGTTCATAAATAAAAAATCAAAGTAATAACCACGAAACAAACAGTATGAAAAGGGATGTGGTAAATCCACTTGCTTCAACCTGTCCTTTCTTGGCAACCTTGGGCAAATCCTTAGCAGCAACACCAGTTTTCCAATCAAAATCAATTGTAATACTTACAGGAGGCTTGTGTTCATTACCCAAAAACAAGTAGTTTAATCACCAGCCTCAGCTGCAGTAAATGCAAAAGTACCTGAATTCACATGATCACCAAGGTGATAACGTTCCCATAAGGTGAAGTCACCTACAAAAAATAAATAAATACCTTGTTATCACCAAAATCTATCCCCTAAAATTGAAAAGCAAGGGAGCTAATTCCAAAGCATAATTTTTTATATTTCATAATTTTATGATATGTCCATTAATCCTTTTTCTTTTCTTTTCCATTAATTACCTAAAACAAATGTATAAATGAACACTAAAAATTAAAAAATAGAAAAAAAAAGTCAAGTCCAACAACAGAAATGCATCTAAGAAGAAATCAAGAACGATTGAAATTTTAAATTACCCATTTTCATTCCAAATTATTATCCCAATCCGACCATCCAAAGTCGTTCATATATAAAACTTCCACCATAGATTCACCCAACATAGGAAAATTTATCTTCAAATTATTTCTTAAACTTTCCAAACTAAATTCAACTTCTAAAATCAAGCAAAAATCAACCTCCAAAAATCCAAAAGAAATGAAAACAAAAATCAACAAACTCAAAAAAGAAAATTGCTTGGGACATACCCTGGCGGTGAGTTTATGGGAATCAGGCAAAGGGTAACCTACATTTGGATTGACAATGGTGTATTTGCCAACAGTCATTGCATTTGTCTTGATGTCTTCTGAAATGCATTCGGTGCACCCTGAATCCAACTCAAATCTCATTGATTCCTCAATGTCTGTTTCCAACATTAATCCTAGGATTACCCGAACTAAACCCAGATTTAATCCAGACATTGTTGTTTTAGACAAAGAAAATTGAATCCCAGGTTTTTTTTTTTTCTTTTCTTTTGTTTTGAAACTTCGAAACTTTGGAAGAGAAAGAGATCTGTTTCTGTTAATGTTGGCATTGATGTACGTTAAGTGAATGTTAATTCGTGAGTCTATGACAGCCTATTAGATTCTGCCACGTATGTAAACTAATAATAATAATAATAATTCATAGAATTTCCGTAGAACTGAGTTTTATTTTTACACACTTATCATTATTTCATGTTAGTAATTCTACTTTGTTCGGAAATTTTGGGTTTTTATTTGTTTATTTCTGGAATTATTAAAAATTTAAAAAATTCGATTAAATTGATAAATTATTCAAAAAACATATTAAAATGCTTTAACTCAATTTATGAACCGAATTACTAAAAAACTTAAACAATGAACAAGAATTGAGCTTGAGTATACAAAAAGTAAAATTAAAGCTTTTACAGAGAATTTAACTCATTTTGATTTTTCATGCTTTGATCACTATTTACAATGTCAAATAAATAAAGTATTTTACAGTTGAAATAAACTAGCAATGCCTTTTTTTTTTTTTTTTAACAAACAGGCTAATTTCATAGCTCCAATCCAGCTTAAAATACCATTAATTGGAAGATTATATCTATGGGATGATAGTTTTAACTTATATCTTATTAAGTTGAAGCTTAATCTAATTAGTTGATATAATTTTCTTAAAAATTAGTTTTTAGTAGGTTTAAAAATATTAAATTTTAAACTTGCAATCATATTTTTGTTCTCAGATTGTGACTTTTTTGTAAAAAAAAAAAAAATTTCATTATGTCTTAAATTTAAATTTTAATATGTGTAATTTCTTTATTTATTCACAGATTACGATATCTCTTATACTAAAACATATGATAAAATTATAAATATATTTATCAACAAGGGATCAAGTTTCATCGGTGTTATAACCATATTTACATTAAACACTTTAATAAATTAATAGTTGAATTTAATAAAATAATCATACTTATTATGCCTGTAAAGTTTCAAATCAATTCAATATTTTTATCATATTGATTGATAATATTATCAACTTAGTATATCTTTACTTACTGAAAACTTTTTATATGAAAAAATAGTTAGGCACTTTTACTTAACTCAAATTTTAATGTGAATGATCTATGTCAATAGATTATGAAATATTATGAATATTTGATTAAAAAAATATAAATAGTATAAAAAATATGTTCTATGTGTTGTTGTGAAATTCTTAGGCCTCAATCATGTGACCAATTTTGAAACTATCATATGATTAAGGAAGAAATACATTCTTGGTAAAGGATGAGTACATGATAAACATAATAAAATGAGTTTTAAACTTAGTTAAATTAATTTATATAATTACTTTTAAGAAGAGATATTTAATATTTTTGAAGTTTAAATCTTGGTATTTACATTATCTTCTTCTATTCTCAAGTTGCGATTTTTTTTTTTTTGTAAAAAAAAAAAGATTGGTGTCTTTTTTACCAAAAAAAATAAACATAATAAAAAACCAAATTAATAAAGCAAGTTAAGTTTTACAAAATTAGAGGGTTACCTTTAAATTACTTGCATGACAGCAACAGCATCTACTATTTTAAAAATACCACTAGAAGTATATGAAATAATAATCCTTAGTTTGTTTAAACTACTTGCATGACAGCAACAACTTCAACTATAACATTTACTTCAATAAACCTACAAGGGGAAAGACCCCAACTCCAAAACAACAGCAGCAACAAAACCAAGGCTTTGAAATACAAACTCAATCTTGATAAACACATATTTCATCAACAATGTTTGTATCTCAAAGCCTTGTTTCTTGCTGTTGTTATATATATACACTCTATGCTGCCTCGTATTTTTCATAGGTACAATAAAACAGACAGAAAAGAAAAGGTTGGTTTGATGGTTCAGATGTTTGGGAGTGCAGCATTTATAGAGTTGGAGAAATGGCTGGCGACTTGAATGAGAACTGGACCATATATATTACAACATCATGAGTAATTGTACCAAAGTTATGACGACACTATTACTTCCTGAAAGCGTAGCGACTTTATTCCGATTCGTATCAGTTCTTTTTTGTTGGCACATTTGGTTGCGTCCGAAGACAGGGATGATTTTATATCCCTTTAAAACAAGGGGTAATATCAACCGGTAAGTTATATTGAGCTGTTGAACTTATATCTAGGGTATATTACTTTTTGAAAACCCTAAAGAGACAGATGATCTGATTATGAAATTGGCAAATCTCTACAAAATGCTTGCATGCAGGCTAAAGTAAAAAGAAAATATCGTAAATATTGAGATTTAAAAATAACTGCAAAAATTAACTAGATTAAGTTTGAATTCAAATGTTTATCTTTCAGATAGTTGCACTCGAAAGTTTGATTAACATTGAAACAAATTGGAGATAAAAAGAAGAGCAAAGATCATGCATGGACTGGTTCCAATCATCCCATATATACTAATTTATTACACGCTGCTTCAGAACCGACAACCGTGGACCAAAGCTACAATTATCATGCTCTAGAGTTATTTTACAGAGAAAATTGAGTTGTTTCAATTTCAGCTTCCACCCATGCATCAATCAAGATTTCGTTTCCATTGACTGCAATTTCATTTGGGAGCTGGATTGGAGGGCTAGCTCCCACCGCACCAATATATCCATTTTATGATTGGAACCTAAATCCTCTAATCGGATTCCCAAATGGAGCTTGCAAAAACAGGGTAAACTCTTCAAAATTATCGCTAAAAATGTATGGTATTACCTTACTATTGTACAAAGTAAGAGTTACCCAAAATCAATTATACAGCAAAAATGCATGGGGACATTGGAATACTGCAACTTGTGGATGTTTCCATGGTTGATGGAATATGATATTGCAAGTAGTCTAGACAGGAAAATCTAATTGATAAACTCACCACTCATCAGGTATTAATTCAAGAGACATTGACCAAACAAGCTTTAATAATACTTTGAGAATTGATCTAACAATTCAAAACCGGATTTAAATTTAACAATTTGTATATCTATTTTGTATCTATTTTATGTTAAATACGTATAAAACATAAAAATTAACAAGGCTAGACACATCAACCACAAAAGGTGCAATAGTAAATAACAATCAAAGATTCCTTTATACCATATTCCTTCATCACCCATATATCAAAGGTTATTGTTCTTCAGAATCAATCATGAATTGTTCATATGAATTTGATCATATGGATTGATGTACAACGCCAGACATCCATTCCAAACCAAAAGAACATAGATATTAGTATAAAGCTACTTCCTCAAAATTTTTTTTCCACCATTAAAACGGGTTATAGAAGGATCCTAGAAAGATAACATTGTGTGTACAGAATCCAGTGATAAGGACAAACGCCATCTTTCTGCAGCTGATATCCTTGTTATCTGAACAAGTCTAGTCTCAATATCTAAAACTCAGATTTCAAACAAGAGATATGGGGGTGGACTCAAGAATCTAATGTCAAAACCGTACAAGTAAAACAAATTTAAGGAAAATCATAAGCATCATGCACTAAGTCATAATCCATCAATTTTTTTATTATTATTAGTTGATGATCCTATTATTATATTGTTCAATAAGCAGAAATTTTCAGCAGATTTGCAACTTGATCATATTGAACAATATATAGGCGGCTGACATTGAAATTTATACAATATATAGTATTCTTAAAGGGTCTACAAGATTATGACTTAACGTTGGATTGATTGAATTGTTTAAATTAAGGTGACTCAGTGACATTTAGAACTTGATGAAAAGCTTTAAGTAAATTTGGTAAAATTTTTTTAATTAAAAATGAGTTAATAAAAATTTTAATAAAAAATTTAAATCGATTAATTGATAAAGTTTAATAAAAATTAATAATATATAATAAAATATAAAAATATATTATTTATAATTTAAATTTAATCGGTATTTATTTATCATAAAAACTATTAAAAATTTTTTTTACTAAAACTATTTATCTAAAAAATATATTAAAATTTATTTGTTTTAAAAAATTTTACACAGTTGATTTGTATAACATCTATCATTTTTAATTTTAATTTTTACTTAAAAAATTTATCTAAATATTTTTCGATAACAATTTTTTTCTTTTCTTTTTACAGTCAATATATCAAAACTTCATGTCTGTAGAGTAAGAAGAAAATCCCACAACAAATAAATTAATTATAAAATGATGGTGGAAATTAAGGTGGCCAAATCAAAAGAAAAAGATTGAAGCAGAAGAGACCAAATCATGACGATCAACAGCCTTCAAAATGGAGAAAAGACCCAATCATAAATGTTGGAATTAATAAAGTCCAATAATTTGGAGAAAAGCGCGTTGTTCAAACATTTTCCAAAACGAGTTAGGTGCTTAGTCCGTAAATGTTTAAAGTTTAGATCTAGAAAAATCTAACAAATTAATTCGATGCAACGCGCCTTCTATCACTGTCAACGAACGTTCCAACAATAATAATAATAATAATAATATAAATTTAAGTTTTATCTATAATTATTTATTAAAGATATTTAAAAAAAAAAAAATAATTTAAATTCAAAATTTATCTATGATTATTTATTAAATTATTTTGAATATATAATTTATAATCACTTATTTTAAATTATTAGATATCATATATTTTATTTTAATTTAAAAAATTTAAAAAATTATTTATTTTAAAATTTTTTTCGTATAATAATAATAATAATAATAATAATAACGAAATTAAACAAGTTGGCTGAGACCAAGCAGTTCATTGGGCGCCCTTCCATGCTTTTATGAAGTATTTGGCAAATCTGACAAACCCATCCCACTTTGGCTGCCTACATATTGCAGCCACCACACAATCTAATATTCCTCCCTTTTTTCATTTTTTATATGTTTTAAAATTTTTATTTTTTATATTACAAAATTATTTTTCATGGTTTTTTTTTTCTCTTTAGCATTAAAAATTATGGAATATCAATTTTATAAAAAATAAAATTTAAAAATTTTTATATAAAGAAGAATGTAATAAAAATATATGAAAAAAATTATAAATGTTAGAATTTAAATTTTAAACCATTTAAATATCATATATTAAAAATAATTGTATAAATTAATTTAATTAAGTTTCAAATTTAATAAAATTGATAATTTTCTTAAATTCCATAAAATAATAGAGGTAGTATTTATATGCTATGCCTTTTCTTTTTGTTCTAGAATTATGGTTCATAGTTAACTTTTTTGGTTGGCTAATTGGTATATTAATTTTACAAACATATATATATTATTTATATCAATTTAAACCTCATATGCAATAAATTTTTAACATATCATACTTGTTAAAATGTTATTTTTAAAACTTTTCTTATGATAATTTTAATTATCATCGACAAATAATAATTTATTAATTTTTAATATATTAAAATAAAAGGCTCAAATTTAATGTTCTAAATTTTAATTACTAATATATAATGGGAAAACAAAATTTTGGGAGGATATCTTTAGAACACAAAACAAATAATAGTATATTTTTTATTTGAGATTTTTTTATATTTAGAAGTTATTTTGGGTTTTAATTAATTCAGAATCGAACTAAGGTTAATCTCATAAATGAGGACAAATTTTATAAAATTTTTTTTATTTATAAAATTCAAAATTGAGATCTTATTTAAAAGAAATCGAACTTTTTACTATTCAAATTAACAAATATTAATAAAAATAGTATCATTATTATAACAGTAGAGTCATTGCAACATGTTTTGAATTTTAAATTTTAATTTTAATAATTTTAAATAAAAAAAATTTTAACCACTCCAATTAAATAACTTTGACCTCAAATAAAAAATTGAAAATTTCATATTGTCTGCTCTTATTGTATTAATTTTATAAATTTATAATTAATATGCCAACCTTCTTGATTTATTTCCATTATTAGCTGATTGCCTGAATCTTTTCCTAACGGGTCTCAATATTTTTTTATTAAGAAAATATAATTTACGAATAAAAAAATTATAAATATTAAATATTAATTTTTCAAAATTATTATATAAATTAAGTTAAATCTTGGATTATGAGTCTCACTACTTTGAATTAAAACTTTAGATCATATTATTTCAAAAAAAAAATTTGAATATATAATTATTTAAAAAAGAAAAAAATCAAAATATAAATAAAATTTATCAAAATTTGTAAATTTTTTCAAACACGTGTCTAGCTGTTTTCCTTGATTTTATGATTTTGATTGAAAAAGATTTAAAGAACTTTTCACTTCCAAAAAAAAGCATTGAAAAATAATTCTTCATTTTTGTTTCCGTACCCCCTCCAAAAAAAAAAAGTTACTTCTGTAGCGAAAGTTAGGCCACAGATATTTTTTTTCATTGTCCAAGAGAAAAAAAAAAGAAAGAATTTACTAGACAGCCGTGACTAAAGGCAACGTGCTTGATTGATTTTTTTTACCAAAAAATTTACAATTAAAAATGGAAGTTAATAATAATAAAAAAAGGCAGGAACAAGATTGATCAAAAAATAAATTGGGTCTTTGATGTCATTTTTAATTTCATTCATCAATAATATTATTCTACTATTTGAAATTATGCAGGAGAAATGGTCATCACGCCATTGATAAAGGAAGCAAGTAAGAAAGAAGATAGTTCATAGCTTGGAAACTGGATTTCCTATATATAAGTCAAGACTCAAAACTCATCTAATTCTCAATTTTTTTTTTCATTTTTTTGGGTTTTTCTTGAGTTTGTTTATGGTGGAGGAAGATGAAGTTCGGGAAAGAGTTTGCTGCACAAATGGTGCAGGAATGGCAGGAAGCATACATGGATTACAGTAAACTCAAATCAATATTGAAAGATATATTAAGATTCAAGCAACAGACCAAGGCACCAGCACCAATGGCAGAAATAACCAAAGGATCATTGAAGAGAAGGGCATCACTTTACAGAGCATTTAGTGGATTAACAAGCCGCTATAGATCGGGTTCTCCAAGGAAGAACAATGAAGATGAAGTGATACTAGTAAGTGCAGTACAAGAAGGTGGAGTAGAAGGGGATTACCAGACCATGTTTCTTATGCCAGGTGAACAAGGAGGTGAGTATGAGCTAGTTTTCTTTAGGAGACTTGATGATGAGTTTAATAAGGTTGTTAGGTTTTACAAGAAGAAAGTTGAAGAAGTAATGGTGGAGGCTGATGAGTTGAGTAAGCAAATGAATGCCTTAATTGCTCTTAGGATTAAGGTTGATAATCCGGTTCTTGGAGGAAGAACTGATATGTTAAATCTTTCTGCAAATGGGTTTTCTTCCAATCATTCATCGGTTGTTCATCCCACCAATGGTGGAAGGCAAGGTAAGGAAGATCTGGATTCTGATACATTGAACAAATCCATTTTCCTTTAAATAAATGTTTTTTCTTCTGATATGATCTGAAATTCTCAATTTTGGGGTATTTTTTATGTGTAGGATGGACAAGGATGGATGTTATCCAAGAAGTTGAGATGAGCACTGAAGGAATATCTGAAGAAGAAATGATGGAAGGTAATAATAGAGAGGCACTAAATGGAGGGGAAGCTAATAATATTCAGCGCTTTAGACCAGCTTCATTAGATGTCTTGGATCATGTAAAGATCAATGTTGAGCTTGAAACTCCAATATCAACACTCAAAGGTGTCATAAAAAGTTCAAAATCAGACTTGTCATTCAGCAGGCAGGAGCTGAAGACAGCAGAGGAAAAAATTACTAAGGCTTTTGTTGAATTCCACAGAAAGCTTGGACTTTTGAAAAGCTACTGGTAATTAACATGGCTTCCTTCTTTTCCTTTTGACCTAAAAAAGAATGAAATTCTTTTTTGGCTTTATAATTAATCATATCTGTATTTGATTTGTCAGCTTCCTGAATCAATTAGCATTTTCCAAGATCATGAAGAAATATGACAAGGTCTGTCCTTTTCACTATCTGTGTCGTAATCAATTAAAATCAAAATGTTCTTGTTTCATGTCTACTCATTTACAATCATGCAGACCACATCGCGAAATGCATCAAAAGCTTACTTACAAATGGTGGACAAATCTTATCTTGGCAGCTCTGATGAGGTTAGAAACTGTTAATAGAACTGTGTTTTATGTCAGTTGAATGAATTCCCCTTTTTCAGTTGTCACTAACTTTGCTCTTCCTTTCCCTCTTTTGTCATGACAGGTTACTAAGCTTATGGAAAGGGTTGAGAACACCTATGTTAAACACTTTGCTAATGGAAATCACAGAAAAGGAATGAAAACTCTAAGACCACAAACTAAAAAAGAAAGACATAGAATTACATTTCTCAATGGTAATGACTGTGTGTCATTTCAATGCATCTTTTATAACAAATTCTTTGTATTGTGGTAGAGTTTTGAGGTTACTGTAAAACCATTCTGAAAAATTACAGTGTCCTATTTCCTACTTGGTTTGATTCATTTCTTTGTCTGAAGAAAAAAGTTTTCTTGGAGCTGTTGAGTCTACATTCCAGTTCTTTGTTTTTAACTGAAGTTTTCTCTTCACTTGCAGGCTTCTTTTCAGGCTGCTCGATTGCACTTATAGTGGCCATTATTGTGAATATACATGCTAGAGATCTTCTTAGGAGTCAGGGACGTGATCAGTACATGGTCAACATATTTCCACTTTACAGGTAAAGTCACTCAAATGTATATTTCTTCAACATTCTTTCAAGGAATCCTAGTGAATTCAATGGTTATATTAATGATTCTTCAACTTTTTGCAGCCTGTTTGGTTACATCGTCTTGCACATGCTTATGTACTCTGGAAATATATTCTTTTGGAAGCGTTATCGAGTAAACTTTTCATTTATATTTGGTTTCAAGCAAGGAACAGAGTTGGGATATAGAGAAGTACTTCTTCTTAGTTCTGGTCTTTCTCTGATTGCATTAGCTGGTGTCATTTCACATTTGGATATGGAGATTGAGCCAAGAACAAAAAGCTTCAGAACTTCAACTGAACTAATCCCCTTGTTCCTGCTCATTGTAAGTCCTATATAGAACACATCTTTTCTGTAGTTTCTCTACTATAATTTTCTTATTGAAATGCTATTTCAAGATGAACTTCTGATTGACAAAACATTTGCCTGATATGCTCACCGAAGTACCTATATTGCAGGTTGTGCTTTCAATAACATTCTGCCCTTTCAATATCATATATCGTTCAAGTCGATTCTTTCTTATCAGATGTGCGTTTCACTGTGTTTGTGCACCTCTTTACAAGGTACCAAGACCAAAAAAATAGTAAATTTATGTTCAATGATATATGAGTAAAGTCATGTAATAAGAAAGATAATTCTTCTTCATTTTTCACCATGTAGGTCACCCTCCCCGATTTCTTCTTGGCAGATCAACTCACAAGCCAGGTTCGATATTCAGGCCAACAATCTATAAATACCATTGCAACTTCAACCTGGTTTGTTTTCTAATCAATATCCATTGACATTTCATTCCAGGTTCAAGCAGTTAGAAGCTTGGAGTTCTACATTTGCTACTATGGTTGGGGAAACTTCCGAGAGAGATTGAACAAGTGTGAGGAGAGTGAAGTTTATAAAGTGTTTTACATAGTTGTAGCCATTATTCCTTATTGGCTCCGTTTCATTCAGGTAATTTGTGACAATGCAGCAATGAAACTGTATTTTCATCATTTCACTATCTCCAGTTGCATGCCAATTTCATTCTGGATTTTCTTTAATGCTTTTTAATGTTATCATTTATATTCTTATAGTGCCTTAGAAGGTTGTTCGAGGAGAAAGACGCAGCACATGGTCTTAATGGTCTGAAATACTTCTCAACAATTGCTGCAGTGGCCATTAGGACTATTTATCAATTCCAAAAGCAGAAAACTACTACTTGGCTGGTCTTGGCTGCAGCAACTTCTGGTATTGCAACAATAGCTAATACATATTGGGACATTGTCATAGATTGGGGTCTTCTTAGAAGAAATTCAAGAAACCCTTGGCTGAGAGATAAGCTTATTCTACCACATAAAGGAGTTTATTATGTAGCCATGGTAAGAAGTCATTCTAATAATTTCTCCTATTATCTAGATTTGACAATTCACATGTTTGTGTTGTGTAAAATATTGACAATTCGTATATTCATATTATTTCTTGCACAAAAAATGCATATCACCATTTTTGTCATACGGAAATCACGAAATACATTTTTTGTTGTTGTTAAACTCATATATAATTTTTATTAAAATTTTAAATCGTGTCACTTTTATCTTTTTCTAAATCGTTTTTGTATCGTGTCATCGCTACTAAGTCTATTGTTTTCCACGTCTTCCCTTTTCCTTTTGGGTGGTGATGGGAGTTGTTGGGGTGTCAACATTTTTAAGGAATTGACCTTCCTTGATTTGTGCAGTAACTTCCTAACAATTGCAGGCATTGAACTGTCTATTAAGACTTGCTTGGATGCAGCAAGTGTTAGGTATTCAAACTGTACCTTTCCTGCATAGGACAGCCTTGATTGCGGTAGTTGCTTGCTTGGAGATCATTCGCCGTGGCATTTGGAATTTCTTCAGGTATTTTTAAACTATTGTAGTTAGTTCTCAGTTCTCTCTCACTATATTCTATGGCAAAAGAAAAAAACATTAAAGTCACCGGTGGGTAACCTAACAAATTTTCTCATTGCCGAGACCATGAAAGCGATAAAGACTGGTTGTAGGATAGCTAGATTATCAAGAAATCAAGTGTTCATTGCAGTCATTACTGATTCTTGATCTGGTGGGAATTTATGTTTAACCTTAGAATCAAGGTAAAATATTTTTGGAAGTTGCCCAAAAACCAAGTAAAACATTTTACTTGAGGATTACTTTCAAGTGCAAAATTTAGGTAAAATTTGAGATTTAACTTGATTTATATAATCATTTTTAAAAGATAATATTGGATAGATTTAAAATTTAAATTTTAACACCTGTAATTTATTTTTTTATAACAGAGTATAGCTTAAATCACTGCTATGACTTCCTTTATAAAAAAGTTTTCTTGGACTGCTATACCTAAACATTGCTTACCATCAAACCTTTTTTTCCCATCTGCCATTGATGCAATCATGTGCAATATTTAGCTTGACATTTTATCAGCATTTTGTCTGTTGAACATTGGTTTAAATGCTTTTTTTTATTATTATTATTTTCATATGAGACCTGCCAAGTCAATAGTCCACATGGATCTGAAGCATATCTTGATTTTGAAATTGATCAGGTTGGAGAATGAGCATTTGAACAATGTGGGCAAGTTCAGGGCATTCAAATCAGTACCCTTGCCTTTTTACTATGATTACAATGGAGACAAGAGTATATAAATATTCACTGCGCTACACTGTAGAAATCATGGCAGATTGGGTTTTTCTTTTTCTTTTTTTTTTTTTTCTATACAAATTCAATGAAAATTTCATTCTAGATTAATTAATTAATTATTTCTTTTTATTGTAAATGGTGAGAGGCAAAAGCAAAAGTACATTTGAGTTGTGGCACAACATATATTAGATGAAAATTTTATACCGATAGCCGACCATATATCATTCGAGGGACGGATAATTAGAAGGGATAATGTAATATGTGGCTTACAATTATATGAAAATATTTAATATGATATTTAAATTAAAAAAATTTAATTAGGTATCTCATTATTTAAAAAATTTAATAAAGCTTCTCTTTTTTTTTTTTTTTGCTTTTTGCATTGATTTTTTTTAACTTCTTTTTTTTTTTCTTCTCTAATTTGGATATTTATTACTATTATTTAAACTTATATTATCATATTTTCAATAAATGTAATTCATTAGAACAAGTAAAATTGGAAAAGTCGATGAACTGTATTTCCTTTACGGAGCTTGTTTCTGTTTTCCTTTTCAATTATGATTGCTTAATCCGTTCATAAACATTCATAAAACTGAAAATCAGAACCGGAATTGCATTCAGAAAAAAGCATTACAAATAAAGTTCCAAATTGTTCATAGATCATTACTTCAGTCATTGAAGCAATGATCTGCCAAAATGAAACAGATGAGAAAACTTTGGAGATCAATGCCAAATTGAAATACCAAAATAACTAGGTTTCCAACAAAGAGAGGAAACCAAAAAGAAAAAGCACAGGCAATGTGCGCCATTATATGGTCTCCAGGGCCTGCATTATATCAGCCTTCAAATCTTCTAAGTCTTCAACTCCGAAGCTGAATCGAACCAAGTTATCCTCAATTCCATACTTACGCCTCTCAGCTTGGCTAAGATCCCTGTCCCGCAATGCACAAAATGATTAATGAAGTTTTACAACGACCCCCAAACAAGGACATATATCATCTAAAAGAACTACAATAATGATTTTGATCTATGTTGGGAGCAATGTCTCTATCAAATACTTACAATCCTATTTAATAACATTAGTTGATATCAATATGTCTACTAAAATTATAAAAGTAGTAAAGCTTAAAATGCATTAAATATATAGGTTCTCAATCTCAGTTCATCAACAGTTTAAGCTGTTGCCTAGAGAGATAATCGCAAGCAGAATGGTCCAATATATAAACAGAAATAATGCCATACCAATAGGACATTATAGCTGGCTGATCCACAATGCTCTCACAGCCACCAAAGGATGGAGCAATGTAAGGTATTTTCAATGCATCAACAAATTTGATGGTGGTCATCAAATCTCCATCCACCTGAATGATTTAGAAGACATGAACTTTGAACAATTTTTGCTTGAATAACACCAAATTAAAGCAACAGTGATCAAAGATGAATTTCCAGTTATGAGGTTAAAGCAGTTGAAGAATACCAACCTCAAAACTGACCACACCACCAAAGCCAGTCATTTGCTGCTTCGCAAGTTCATGTTCAGGATGACTAGGCAAGCCTGGATAATAGACGCATCTCACCTACCATTGATATTTAATAAAGCCAAGAAATAAGGAAAATAAATCCAAATTAGAAAAAGTAAAATATGATAAATCAAATAAACTCAGAGTAGTTTCAAAATAAAATGACATCAAATGCTAGATGAAGGTCATTCAACCAGTAATGTCATGCAAATACAACATATGCTTACCAATGGTTGAGGAAATATTCCCAGTGGGAACCAGATGTAATGGCACTATCACATCTATTGAAAGTAAACCAAATCCTCTCCAGGAGTTCAAACATGCATAGGAATGGCATAAAATGTTCGAAACAACAAAATAAAGGACTTGTTCATTGAGACACTAAAATCCAACAGCAACCAACTTTGATCACATGCACACAGTATCCTTCACTTTCTTTTAAAACTGACTTCAGTTATTCCCAGCCTTATTGTTTTGCCATTTTCAGCTCCTAAATTGAGTTGTACTATGGAATATAGATAAACAAGAATGAAAAAGGGAAAATCACTGCAATCATACCCTAGGATGTGCTTCTAAAACTTCGGCCATTCTAAATGCTGTTGAATTCTGTTGCCGTACACGAAGATGCAGTGTCTTCATGCCTCTGATGATTAGATACGCGGCATTCTGTTTAAACATAGAAACAAACATATTATTTAGTGACCCGTGCAACTTACAATGGAGTAGCATTAGGCACGAATCTTCAAAGAATAAGATTAAAGCCATTAAAACATCATTCTTGTAACAACACAACATATTCTTCTTAGACTAGATGTCCGACCTACCACCTTAATAATCTAGTCCTTTTAACTGAGTACAAGCAACAAACAAATCTACTTAAGACTGAAAAAAAAGTATATACAGTTTGACAAAAACATGAAAGACGCCATGAAACTACTAAATCAAGAATCAGGAGTTAGGATAACTCACTGGGTTGAGAGTACCACCCAAAATATGATGCAAAGTACGAATTTCAGTAACCAACTTCTCAGAACCACTTATGCAACCAGCAAGAACCTGCAACATGAGGAATTACACTTGTTTATTGATTGAATTAACTATAGTTGACACCATGAGTGGAGAACTCCTTGCAAACTGACTAAACTAACAAGAGCAAGTGCTTACATCATTGTGGCCCCCAATGAACTTTGTTGCAGAGTGCAAAACAAGATCAGCACCAAGGGCCAGGGCCTTCTGATTAAGAGGTGTAGCAAAGGTACCATCAATGCAGACAAGTGCTCCTTTGCTATGACACAGCTTTGAAACTTTTTCTATGTCAACACATCTGAGGAATGGATTTGTCGGAGACTCGGTAAAGAAAAGAGAAACCTGCACGAATCATAATTCACTCTCAACTCAGTATGAACTGTCATTTCCAAAGTAAACATAAAAGGATAAATCAAGCACAAGGGAACCACTTTATATGCTACCGACTTTGTTCTTGTTGAGCACAGCCTCCAGGCCATCCACATCAGCAGGGTCAATAACAGTAGCCTGCATATTGAATAATAACCAGAACTCAATGATAAATGAACCAACATGCAATATGCTACTCCATAGAGATATAAATATTTAAGCAAGTCAAGCATAAAATTTGCCACAAACAGCTTAGGTTCTTATTGCAATTACAATTCTCATATATAACAAAGAAACCCAATAAAGAAATGGGGGCAGCTTAGGTGCATCATTATTTTGGTCAGAAACTATTTCAACATCATTGTCCTTTACAAAAGAATAATGATACAAAAACCTGGGCATTTGGGCATTTCATTTGCCAAGATTCTTAAAAAACAATGAAATGAAACAAAAGAGTAACACAAACAAATTGGAAGCCATACCGAGATTCCCATTTTAGGCAGAATGGTCTCAATGAATATCCTAGTTTTTCGATAGCAATCTGTTGTTGTCACAATATGTCCACCAGCAGGGACCAATGCCATTAGCATGACTGTGCTAGCACACATTCCAGATGCCATAATCAGGGTAGATTCAGCCCCCTCTAGTGCACTGAAACAAAGAAAGCTCACCTCATGAATGTTTCAAAGACATAGATTGCTGACACAAGCAAATGTCATTTAAGTTAACAAAAAGAGAGAGGCGTCCAAACCTTATCTTCTCCTCCGCAACCACTGTTGTTGGATTTCCATACCGCCCATATTCAAAACTTTTATGGCGTTTCTCCTGCAACAAGATCACATAAAATGTTATTATGTTAATGCAATACAAATTCTGGGTCAACAATCAAGTGTTTTTAAGAACTCATCTTTCATTACTTGATTATGGAATAAGCCAAAGACATCATTTGCATTATATTTTGGCATTCGCTAACATATAGTCATTGACTGTGACAACAGAGACTTAAACATATAGTGAACCAATATATTTATTTAAATAGAAAACTTAAAAAGTACCCTAATAGATCAATGCAAACATTAACTATTACAAAAACTGATCTATTATTATTATTATTATTATACCTTGAAGTCGATAAGCTCCTGAGTTTTCTTAAAGAAGTAAGCAGAGGTATTAACCACTGGAGTAGTAATTGCATCAGTAACTATACCGCGACCTAATCTTTCACCTGCATAAAAAATTCAAAAAACAAAAATAAAACTCCGTAGTTTTAATTATTAAAAAAATAATGAAAGGCTTTTTTTTTTTTTTTTACAAAAGAGGCCGCATGCTAAGAATAAGAAAAGGGTTTGCAGGTGTTGGAATTTGAATACTTAAATTTTCAACACATATGTAATGATTTAATGATGGAAAACATCGTGATTTAAGGAAATTATAAATAATTACGAATTAATAGTTAAATATAGATAAAAACGAATCTTTAATAATAAATTAACATCTAATTATCCAAAAATATAATTATTAAATTACTATAATTATCTTCAAAATATGAATCAACATACACCACAAATAGCGCTATCCTTTCTTTACCATTCAAAATCAAAACATTTTAAAAAGAAAACATAAAGAAATAAATATATATATTTCAATGAAATTAAAAATGAAAAATGATTAATTTATTTACCAGCATGAACAGTGATGCTCCCATCGGAGCTCAAAAACGATGTCTTGGAGTTATCTGAACCCCCAATCTGTACACTACCATTGTCAAAACAACCTCCAACAACAGCCAGGTCGCCAGCGGCGGGGACGGCAGAGGCGGCGGCGGCGGCTGCTGCCTGAGCTGCAGCAGCAGCAGCCGCCGAGGAGGGGGAACCCGAAGCGGGATCGTTCGACCACGAAGCAGCGACAATTTGTGCGACACCGATGTTGCTACAGTTGCGGCGAGCCTTGATGCTGAGCTGGCGCACGAAGTTCGGGGGGAAACGAAAGATCAGAGAAGATATACTCCCGCTGGTGATCCCTCCTCCGGTGACAAACGACGACGCCGCCACTAGTCGGGTTGACCCGAGACGAGGCTTGTCCCCGATCGGTGCACAGGAGAAGTCGGGATCGGAACGGCACTCAAATGAAGAATAAGCATTAAAAACCCTAGTAGGACACGAACACGAGGACACAGCCATTTGTTTAACGACACCGTGTCAGCTCTCTCCTATCTCTCTCTTCTTTTTTCTTCGCCGCCTTCTCCGAAATGCAAAGCGGCTCCCTTACTTTCTCTTCAAAGGCTTCTAACTGATTAAATACGCGAATTCGGTTGTCGTTTTGTGGATCTCTTTTATTTGTTGAGAGGTGGTTTTTTTTTAACTAGGGTTAGGTTTTTGTAGAGTTAAGGATTTTTGGGCTAACGTGTCAGATAGAGACTGGTTGGAAGTTTGTTTATAGAGTGGAGCGAAGAATGGGTGAATACTTTTTGTCTTAAGTATCTTCTTTCCCCGGAAATTTTGGGTGCTTGAGATTTGACGCAATTTAGCTTCCTTTGATAAGTAGAAATTGCTTTTTTAAAATGAAAATTTTTTTTTATATTTCACAAAAATTAATTTAAAAAAAATATTCATGTATGAAGCTACTCGTCGATATTTTGAGCTGGATTTTTAATATAATTTTTTAGATTGGAGTTTAATTTGACCTAACTAATAATATTATATTAATAAAAATATTTTTTTTATTTTTAATTTTAAAATTTTAATATTATTAATATAAATATCTTTAAAAATATGGTTGTAAATATGCCACTAGACATTGTGCTGGAACAAACTGTAACATTGACGTTGCTAACGTAAGGATTGCGAGAAGGAAGTAATTTTCGGTTTTATGAAAATTTAGTGGACAATTCGATATTACGATGTGTAGCCCATATATTTCATAAAGTTTGTACCAACAATATCACATGTCACTTTCTTGGCTTCACTCAGGTGGGTGGTCGGTTCAAAAATCTTGGTACTTGCCAAAGTGGGACCCAAGTACTTAGTGCTATTTTTTTTTTTAAAGTACAATTATTTTTTTAAAAAATAAATTTAATATTAAAAAATAATTTTACTGTGTCAAAACTTGATTTAATTTTTTTAAAATTTTATTTTACAAATAGAGATAATAGTTTGAAGATTGAAAAAGATAAAAATTATAAGTATTGATATTTAAATTATAAATTTGTTAGATACTACTTTTTTTAGGAGGAATGTAAACAAATAAAATTTTTGACAAATAATTTCTAAATATATTTAGTTTATGTTTATTTATTAAGTTTAATAAAATGATCATGAATTATATTTTATGATTCTTTAATTAAACAAACAAATAACAAAAATTGTAAATTCGTTCATGTTATGTTCAACTCGTTTGTATAAATGAATAAAGCATTTGGGGAATGATTCATAAATAGGCTCGATTTTTATTTATTTATTAAATTTAACAATTGATCATGAACAACTTTCAATATTTGTTAATTAAACAAATAGATAATAAATATGGTAAAATTCATTCATATTCGACTCACTTTTATCTTCGAGTAGTTACATAAACTAATTAAATTAAAATCTTGATTTAAGATTTTTAATTTTTGATATTTAATTTTTGTTTTTCTTTTCATGTTATGAAACTTTTTCCCCAATAAAAATACCTTTTGTTTGTGTTAACTGGTCAAATAATTTAATTTCATCAATAAATTTCAATTCGTCTATTAAAACCGCTTATTAGTAAATTCTATAAATATAATAATTTTGTGAAACCCTCATATAAGGTGATTTTTTACGCATGCGGCTCATCTTTTATGTATAAGATAATAGTTAATTAAACAACTGGTTTATGGTAAGATAAGGTGCCATCACATTAAAATTCAGATTTATGGCTTCAAAATAGCCAGATAATCAAAATTAAAACTAAATACTGTTTCACGTTGTTAAGTAATTGTCAAAGGAAAGGATCTTTTTTGTTACTAAAAAATTAGGAAAAAAATTTACTATTTTATCTAAAGATAATAAATTTATTTTTAATTAAATTTATGATAAATATTTGTTCAAATTATTTTTATTATTTTTATATTTAATTTAAAATTATTAAATTTTAATAATAAATTTAATTGAAAGTATATTGTCACTTTTAAATAAAATAGTAAAATTTTTCACTGATTTTTAATCAAAAGAGAGGATCTTTTCCTCACACCCCTAAATCTGTTCTTCACCTTTATTCTCTTTCATCTTTACTTCATGAAATTATCAAAATCTATAAATTAATTTCTTAACCTCTTTTTCAACGCTTTGTACTTTGAGCCAAGAACATGATCCAAAGTAAAGAATCATGTCTCAAAAAGCTTCTAAATAGATTGGGTTTCAAATCTTCAATAAGTATAAGCTACCATGGTTTTGTGACAGACCAAAATGGATTATGGTTGGATTTAGGCTATTTTTATAATTATTGGACCTTATTTCTTTATTCTATTACAAGGCCTAAGTTGAGTGAGGCCATTTTATTTGCAAAAATATGTGTTATTGTTGCAGGAATGGGATAGAATTGTGAGGTTATCATCCGAGAATTTAGGGATGCAACTATACAAGGCATGAGACCAAGATAAAATGAAAGTAAAGGAATACTGTACTATCATTTGGTTATGTAATTATGAAATCTCTCTTTTCTCTCTGAATTTTTTTCCTTATTTTTTCTTTTTCTTATGTATTTTTTTTAATCTTTTTTTTTCTTCTTTTAACTTTCTAAAAATTTATTCATTTCAATTCTTGAAAATTTGAGCTTGTATTGTGGTATTAGAGCTTAAGATTTGGTAACCATGACAAATGAGTGAGATTCTAGAATGGATTGATATTTTGAAAAGTTTCAGACTAGACTACAAAAGGAACTAAAAAAACTATTACAAATGTCTTTTAATCTTATGTCTTGGTTACTGAACTTGAATTATACTAGAAGAGTGGAGGAGTATTATGAAGAATTTAAAGAATTTTTGAAATTTTTGCAATTAAATGAGAAAGATGTTATTGATATCTTCTTTAACAATATAAAGATTGATTTATCTAAAGCAGTAAGATTTTTTTGCCCAAAATCTTTAACACATATAGTGAAACTAGCTAAGCACTTGAAGTTTTAGTTTTATAAATAATTTATACTTAACACTATCCCCATCACTCAAACTGTTGACCAACCTTTATCACAAAATTGTTTATATGATAATGTCCAACCTATCTCTGATTTAGTGTCAATAAACATATATGACTTAGAAGACATTTTTGCCAACTTTGAAATTGAGAAAGATAATAAACCTTATAAAGACTATGTTATTATAGATAGTCTTGTTAATTCTGAAACTTTACAGGATTTCAAATTAGTTTTCCATCCACTTCAACATCATAAACAAGAAGGTGAAGATTTTGTAATGGTGGATAATACTTTTTTTTAATCAATTATTGGAGTTAGGTTAATTGTTAAAAAATGTCATAGGTCTATGATTGATGAATTAATTGGTAAAATGGTTATTGGGCAAACTAAATGTTTATCCATTAGTTCTTTTGTGTTAAAAATTATGTAATTATTCATTGTTGGGAATTGGTTTAGGCTTGTTGGGGTTACACATAGTGGAAGCTTGGTTAGATCATTCTTTTCTAAAATTATGGATGTTTGTGGGAAACTAATTGTGTTTATGATCCCTACGAGTTTAGACTCTTGGTAATAGGACTAAAGAGTTAGGATGTTATAGTGTTTACTTTTGATACTTATGCTTATACTTAGACTAAAACGAGTGAAAGAAATGTGTATGATGGTAAAGCCCTTAGAGTTATTGGTTTTGGAGCCTTACTAAGGGTATTACCATTTCTGTGCAAGCTATTAATATGTTTACTAATAATTTGACAAAGTTAGCTTGTGCAACAACTTTTGCTCACCTAGATATTGTCGTAGTGTTTTTTAGGCAAATCATAAGAGGGAGATTTCACAAGGAGAATTGGTTAGTGAATAGCTTTTTTACTTTCAGTTCACATATCTTTGAATTTATTAGCAATGGATGATCAAGAATTACTACAAATAAATTTTTTTCTTGGTTGCAACAAGTAAAATTAGGTGAAAAAAAAGTTCACTGACATCACCATTAGGTGAAACATTAGAATCGATAAAAAAAACTACATTTAGCCGATTGATGGAAATAATTTTAGAGGTTGCACTCGAAGACCTGTACAATAAAATGTTTACAAAGCTTTTCAAGAATTCATTGTTTCAGCTTTCAATCCATCATTGTTAAAAATTTGTTGTTCAAGAATTAAATCTTATGCAAGAACAAAATATCAAATGAAGTTGATCTGGAGAGAGTCAAGAATGAAATTTAGGGATTTTTTTGAAATGAAAAGATCAAGAATTATTGCTTCTTTTTTTGCTAAATGTCAAAGGCTTCAAACTCATGAATATAATTATTGTCAAGCACTAACTACTAATGTTGGATAAAAAAATGAGACATCAAAGTTAATTATCCTTTAGATAATGTTTCTTAATAATTACATTAACTGTGAAGATAAGTATATTTGGAACTGGGCAAAATGTTATTTCACCTTACAGTCATTTACAAAGTTTGCTTTTTATCTTTAGGAAGATATTTATTATCGTTATGATATAAGGGCTTTTAAAAAGAATAAGGATGAATAATCGATTGGCTTAGTTTAAAAAAATTAATAATTGACTTAATCAATTTTCATTCAACAAATAATCAAATCAATCGAATATTTTTAAATAACCGACCATAACCAATTGATCAAAATCAGTTCGGTTATGTCGATTCGATTAAATTATCAATTTTTTATTTTTTTTTCATATTATAAATAATTATTTAATCATAAATTCAATTAAATAAAACTCAAACTCAAGTATCATTCAAACTAAATGACTAAAGAATTCAATAATTTTAATAATATTTTATAAGAAAAAATAAATAAAAATATTTATCTCAATTTTTTTTACCTTTACTTATTAACAAGTCAGTTAATTCAGTTATCAATTTTAAAAATAAAAAATTGACTAAGTTAATCATTTTAATCAATTTAAAAAAATTGATTATAACCAGAACTAAATAAACCAAATTGATTCAACCAAAGTCACTTGGTTTTGGTTTGTCTAGTCGGTTTAAATCAACTTTTGCTCACTTCTAAAAAAGAAACCTCATGTCGGTGGAAGAGAACAATCAATTGTGAAAATTATGTGTGAGACCCTTTATAAGTTATATAATTAAAGCATAGAGTTACCTCTTGCAAGTTGGGTGCCACTTTTAGCAATTCTTGTTACAAGTTAAATGTTAGGCCCTTGTTAAGGCTAGTTTGTAACATAATTTTTTATTTAGCCTTAAGTTTCATTGATATGTTAATTTAGCACAAACAATCTCCCAAGGATGTTTTGAAGATAGGATATCCAGTTAAACCATCATTTGTGGAGGAAGCCAAACTTGGTCAAGCATCATCACTTTCTGAAAAGGATAAAGTAGAAAATGTGTCTCTTTTATTTTTCATTGAGGATATTATTGCGAGCAAGTTTGTTGATAATGCTGATGGCATAATTATGTCAGCATTTATGAGCTTGATGGGATTAAAGAAGCATTTGCATTTGATCATTAAGGACAAAGATCCCCCTCATGAAAAGGGTATTGTTAAAGACCAAAATGAGTTGGGTTGGACTTAGGCTATCTATAACCATATATATAAGTAGTTCATTGACTATAGGATTGCAATTTTATAAACAACTTATCAATGTCTACTAAAAGACATTATAAGATAAATTTAGGCAATAAAAAAATTGCATTACACTGTTTATTTTAGCCTTTTTTTTGTTTGGGGTTTTTCTTTCGGGTGCCGTTAGTGGACCAACTCAGAATGATGAATTTGATCGACGCCATTCAGAAGCATACATTCTCTAATTTAGTCCTATTCGGTCCATTGTGGGCTGATTCAATAATGGGGTTGGCCTCGTAAGGTAACAAGTTTGGGCTAGTGGTTAGGTAAAGATTGAGAAAGAGAAAAGAATAGGAATTTTCATTTTCTTGGAACTAAATGATGATTTATGTCTTGTAAACTTACAAATTATTATACAGGACGAAGTGGTTGTTTTGAGCAAGTTGGTGGTGATCGACACATGCATGATGGTTGATGGAATATTAAAGTTGTTGTCTGAAGGAAAAGTATAAAAAATCATCATATTTACCCTCTGTGAGAGTTTATCTGCTTTTTTTCATAGCTTTTTTCAAATCATTGGAGCTTTATTGTTGCGTAATCGTCTGCTTCATTTCTTTTCTCTTTTTACCTTGAATGAATATTTTGATGTTGTTGTTATTTTTGTAAGGATGTGTTTTTGGGCCATTTGATGTGCGAAATTAAAGGAAACTGTCTATTTGTCACCGTCATCATAAGCCAATACGGGTAACATTTGGGCCTATAGCCAAAATTGAAGGTTGAGTAGGTTACTTTCCTTCGATTATTTTGTTTTTTTGATATCTTCACTTATTTTCTCAATTGTAAAATAGGTGATGTTGAGCTAACAAACATGCAATTGATTCTAGATGCACTTAATGCATTAAAATTGCCTGTAAAGGTCAAGGCATGATTTCTTGGATTAGTTAAACTTAAAGTCTGCTATGTAAAATATTGTTATCACAAACTTTTGGTGACTAATGGACCATGCTTTATGTTTTGAATTTCTTGGATTCGCTTGCGAGTGTTTGATAAAATATAGAATATAAGGGAGCACATTATAATCCTAATTTCATGAGTGTGACTTTTATAAGGTTCGAAAACTAATGAAGTCATGAAGTTTGTGTTAAAGATGGCTGTGCATCACCTCTATCATTGGTAACAAGGTAATTGATTTTGTATTTTTTCTTTGAAATTTATTTTGTGATTTTGAGATCTTTTAAATAAACTTGAGCTGAATTGTAATAAACAATATGTGTCCAAGTAATATATTTCATTTATTTTTTTTGTTTCGGTTTTTGTAATAAAAATAATGAAATATTTTGGATTTTCGTAGGAATGAGCACTTTAGCTTTTTATTTATTTTTTTATAACAAAAATGTCACAATATTCTTGATTGAATACGAATAATCTTGCTAAATTCTTTGATGTATTCTATTATTTTTACAAGAATTAATTGGAAAGAGATATAACGGGTTTATGCATTCGTGATACAAAGGTCAAATTGTAAACGAAAAGGATTACTCATGTGAATCACACTTGACTTTGCAATATGATTTACTTGGACTTAGATGATAGGGGATAAATCTTTCTTTGTTCCCGAATTGGTTACTTGTTGGTTGCCTTTTTGGAGAACGTTAGTGTTTATATGCTTTTTATTAAAGTAGATGTTGAGGTACTCTTTATACTATAAAATCATGAGAAGTATCAACTCACACATGAGCCTCACCAAAAGCCAACAAGTAAATCGTTTAACTTGAACTTCAGACTTTGTTGATATCAATTTTAATGCTATTATATTATGTGTTTGGATATCCTTACTATTAACTAGGATTGTTTGATATATTTATGTTTAGGTGGCTCTTTGTTTCTTTTTAACAAGAGGGTTCTTCTTTTGTTTTGTAAAAATGGTCATAGTTGGCATAAAAAGTATGATGGAAGAACTGTTGGTAAAGCTCATGAAAGGCTTAAAGTTTAGTCAAACACCCTTATATTTTAAATATTAGCCTTTACCTTTTTTTTTCTTCTATCATAAGAGATGAATTTTTGTAGAATGTGTGCTTTTGTCATTTAGAAAATAAATGAACCACTCAAACTCTAGGAACTTATTGTAAAGGGAAAACATTAGTTAATTGATTGATTTAAAATGAACACTTGGTGCATGCAAGAGTCTTTTTTGATTTTTCTCTTTATTTCTCTAAAAAATACTTTAATTTTTTGTTGTTTCTTTAGTGTTTTCTTTTGCTATAATATGTTAGATCTGGTTCAATTCTGTGTAGTTTTAAGTTTTTTGTTGAGCTAATTTACTCTCATTATTCTTTAAAAATATTTTTTTTTATATTTTTTTTATGTTTTCTTGATTTTCATAAAGTTTTTATTGGATTTATGATGATTGATTTGGTTTTTATTGTGTTTTTGGCAAAATGTAGACGATAAATCTTATAGTGATCTATACTCCAATGAATTATAACACGTGCTCGCTTGACACTATTTACAGTAACTTTATTGATGCATTTCTTGTGGTAAACACTTCTGTTCTAACATTTTTTACTTTTACTTCTTTTTGCATATAACAGGTTAAAGTTAACATTGTGCTTGGTTCAAATGTAGCACCTTTAACAGTAAAACTTGTGGAAGCTTTTAGTTTTGGTTCAAATGATGCATCTATAGTTGAAACCCAAATCTGTTGTTCTTTCAAATAATGTTCATTTTGATGGATGTAATTTATGCTGCCTACAAGTTTTATTTTTGCTTTTTTTTATTTTGTTTAATTTGATTCAATATTTATAAATATTATGAAATGTAAGAACTCAATTTTGGCGATGGAACTACAATACATATCTTGAATAACTTGCTAAAAAGTATTGATGTTAAAAGTTACACATTTGTTTTTCAGGTATTGTTGTTGTAACTTATTCTTAGATTAAAGCTTTATGTTCATCTGGCTTTTCATGGCATATGAAATTTGAATTTTTGTAGATTGTGGTTCATGAACCTGATCATGAAAAGGTTTATGTTACGGGAAGCTAAACAAAAGTATCAATATTTGTGACAATATTTATCAAAATTGAAAATACAAATATTATAGTTCTTGAAACTAATCTTAGATGCATAGAAACACAAAAAAAGTATGTTATATATTTCTTGTGCTTATATTTTGTTGGTTTTTATGATACTTATAATTGATATAATTGATGATTATCCTGGGTATCTATATAAAAATCATTTGATGATATTTTTAGAAGTTGAATTATAGGGTTTAAAATTTAGAAGTTGAATTGGCTAAAAAATGAAAGAAGAACAAGTTCTTTTTTGTATTACTGTTAATTTAATATTTTTTTGTTTTCACATAAGTTTCATTGGTTTTTATCAAATAAGATAAAAAAAAAAAAAGTAATCAATTGAGTGGTGAAAGCTCATTGCTTGATTTTTTTTTTCTTTTTTGGTTATAGGCGGTGACAATGTTAACTCCTGTAAGAAAGAGGTTAATGAAAAATTTTAAAAGGTTGCAAAAAAACCCGCTTATAGGTATCAGTGAAGCACCTCAAGACAATAATATAATGCTTTGGAATGATGTTATATTCGAGTAAGTTTGGAAGAAAAAATACCCTTTTCTTTCATTTCAATAGCCCTCAGCATTACGTGGACCTACATACTAGTTTTTATAACTACTGAACCTTGTTTCTTTATTCTACTATAAGGCTTAAGTTGAGTGAGGTCATTTTATTTTAAGAAAATATGTATTACTGTTGAGGGAAAGGGATAAAATTGTGAGGTTGTCATCTAAGAATTTTGAGATGTAACTCTAAGAGGCATGAGACCAAGATAAAATAAGAGTCAGTGAATAATGTACTATCATTTGGCTATGCAATTATGGAACCTCTCTTTTCTCTCTAAATTTCTCTTCCTCTCATGTCTCTTTTTTAAATCTTATTTTTCTTTTTTTTTATAACTTTTTAAAAAATTTAAGCTTACGTTAGGTTTACTTTAAAATTGAAACTTTGAACTGAACTGTCATTTTGGAAGTTAGGTTTTGAAGGGTACTGAGTGATGCATGGCAAATTGTGTGTAAATAAGATAAAACAAAATTTTGCTTTAGGTTTTGGTTTTTCAAATTTGCAAATGAAATGAAATAACAAAATTGAAGCAATTGTTTTGTTATTTGAACTTCAAGATTTTTATATTTTATTTTGCAATAAGATTTACCCATTCTTTAAATTTAATAATAATTCATTTAATCTCATTTTTTAGTTCGATTAATAACAAATTAAAATGATACCAAAGTATGAATTCTATTTTGGAAAGGATAAGAAAAAAAAAACTCATGAAAAGATCAATTCAAAAGAGAAAAAGATAAGTATATGATTGAAAATGTAAAGTTGAAATGTAGTTTTACGTTTGATGACGTGATTTTTCTAAGATCATTGATCTAAATTTTAATATGATGGCATCTCATTTTATCATAAATCAATCTTTAATGGAGAAGCCAATAGAAGAGGAGTTGGATCCATTTTTTGCTATTGAGAGTTGATGAGTAAGGGACTAGCATTGTTTAGAAAATGTAGTTGTAATAATTGAATAGGGGGATGAACGGGTTAGATGTCTGATTATTAGTTCAATTACAATGATTAAGATGCTCTAAGACCATGTTTGATGCATAGGATAATAGATATAATAAGATGATAATTATTATATATTATGTTTGATTTGTATCTAAAAAAAAGTGATATTCTCTTGGCACATAATGATTCGATTCTCTTAAAGTAAAAAAAATTATTTTTAATTCATGGAATTGACTTACATGTTCTATTAATATCTTTAAAAATTATATCAATAATTTCATTTGTATTAACTTTGAAAAAAAATAATTTTGACTAATAAATAAATTATTCTATTATAATCCTTATATAAATTAAATATAAGATAATATGATATTATTTAATTTAATACTAATTATAATATTATCTTATCTTATTCTATCATAATTTTTTATAACAAACGTACCCTAAATGTGTTATAAATATATATTAAATATGATAGATTCTTAACAAATAAATACATTTCGCTTTGGCTTACTTTAGTATTATTATTGAAAAAAACATTGCATTCGAAAGTTGCTTTTAACTCAACTTTAATATTAAACAACAAAAAAAAGTGATTTTTTAATTTAACAACCTGATTTTCTAACAAAAAAAAAAAACCTATCCAAAAATACTTTTATGATAAGAAAGTATTTTTGGAATAAAAATAATTATATTATCTTTATATTTTTTTATATTTTTTTATTCATTTATATCTTTTTATACATTTCAATTATTCAATATTTTTTCACAATCATAGTGAATATTTAAAATTTTTAATTATTATTTTTAAACGTGCTTTTTTCAACTATAATAATAATACGAAACTAACCATTAAATGATTTAATGGAACTTTATAAGGATCTGAATCTTACAATTTAAAAAAATTAAATAATAAAAATAATCAATAACCAATTAGATCCTTAATCCAATTCTAATTGGTTCTTGAGTGGTTGGTTGAAAGTATTTTTTTTTTAAATTCCTAAATTGAATAAGTCTTCGATTCTTAATCTAATCAATTCAATCTAATTTTAACTTAATTTACTCATAAACTTTTTTCTTATCATTTATCTGATTAAAAAATATATTACGTACATAAATTTTTTTAAACTTGTAATTTTCAAATGCTAATTTTAATAATATACCAAATAATTCGAGAATCAATAACACTTTTATTGTTAAAACAATTTTTTAATTAAAAAACATTTGTGAATTGAACCAATTATTTTTTTTTTTGAGCTAACCGTCTCAAGGATTGAGCCAATTTTTTTTGTGAGGAGGGTTTTAAGATGAGCGAAGGGTTTCTAAGTCAAGAGTTAAAACACTCGATAGATCTCAAAGAAGATTTATATTGAATTTATAAATCATCAATAAAAAAAAATTTACTGAAAATCCTTTTAAAATTTTGGATGGGTCTTTGAGTTTGAATAAATAACTCAATTCTTGAATAAATCTAAAAGAATGATGCATTTCCACGTTTTAAATCAATGAAATATTAAAAAAAAAAATAGAGAGTATAAAAAAGAAAAAAAAAAGTAGAGTGATCAAAATAATTGCATGATTGATTTTTTTTTATTCGACAAAAAGACAAAAAAAAAAGTTGTTAAACTACATAATTTATCTGCTTAAAATAAATTAAAATTAATTAATAAAAAAATAAATTTTCTTTAAATAAAATGCTTTGCATGTGGAGGCTGGAGAAGTGATTTTTTTTTTCCTATAAATGAACTTATGAAAGTCAAATTTTCAATTTTTTTTTAATTCTGGTAAAATACAATTTTTTTTTTTATTTATAAAGGTTTACTCAATAATAACTATATTTTCACATGGTTGTTGAGAAAATGACATGCACAATGTCTAAAACCCAATATCTTCACATTCTTTTGCTTCTTGTTTAAAATTGATGGTTCAAAATTAATAAGTTAACATTTTTTTATGGCATTTATTAAAAAAAAAAAGGGAAAAATAAACAATTTTTTTGGTAAATTTTTGGAGGTTGTTTTTGTTTTTATTTATTTAAAAAAATAAAAAAATATTTATAAGACATGACTAAAAAATAAATAATTTTAAGAAGTAGTGTATTTAGTTTTTGATTAAAAAAAAAACAAAAATACGGATTGAAATATTTAAAAATAAAAAATTATAGATATTAAAATTTAAAAGAGATTGTAATTTAAAAATAAATAAATAAATTACAGATATTAAAATTTAAACTATAAATTTATTAAATATTATTTATTAAAATTTGATACATTAAACAATTGAGATTATGCACAAAACACCAAACTAAATATTGGAATATTAAAAATGAAAATTAAAAACTAATGAAAGTAATGTGAAACATCGATAAAAGGAGAAAAGTGTAAGATGAGTAGATTAGCATTGGCAAAAAGTGTTAATGGTAACACCCAACAAGATAAGTTAGTCATTTGAGCTGTGCCCTAACAAAATAACAATGAGTAGACAACAAATTAAGTCATGTTGTAAGAGAATCAAAGATTATTACTTCTTTTTTTTTTTTTCATTTTTAAATTTCACCATCTCTTACCTTCATTCTCAATTATCCTTTTTTGTTATTAATAAACATTTTTTATATTTCTTTCTTCCAATATATTAGCTTAAAAGTATATATGACTCAAGACTCATGCTATATCAATTCAACTTAACTCGATTATAATTTTGAGTAGGCAAATTTTATAATATGTTGGTTATATAATTTTTTGTCTTTTTTTTTTTTTTCTGGCACTAAGGTTATAGGAATGTATGAAAATTTTAACTTATTATAGTAAGTATAAAGTAGTACATGTTTTCCTTCCAAAAAAAAAAAAGTAGTGTTTGTTTTCCTAGTTTGGGCTATTGTCTTTCCTATCATGGCCTCTATTTATGTGGTCCTTGTTGTGTTAAAATTGGATTGATATGATCAAACCCACTACTTTAAGCCTTTGTCCAAAAGTAATCATTAATGAGAAAAAGGAAAAAAACTATTTTAAGCCCATAATTGCACAAGTCCATAACACTTCATCTTTAATTAATTATGGTTTTAATTGGGATTTACATCAAATTCAAGAAGCTCCATATATGTACATATATATATATATATATTGGTTTTGGTGATTCTTAATATTACAACAAAAAAAAAAGTCTTATGATGTTTATAATTGCTTTGATATGAGCATTAATTTCATCATCATGCTTTGGTGAAAAGTGAAAAGTCAATACAAGGTAATTGAGTTAGTGAAATTCTAATATTTTACTTATAAAATTTAGATTAAAATCTTGTTATTAACCATTTCTTTTGATGAATAATTTATAAATCCAATATAAATTTTTACTAAAACTTGTGATATGCCTTGACTTGAAATGGAATAAACTTCATCTTCTAAACTTTTAAATGCAAAATTGAAAAATCTATAATGAAATTGGTAGAATAGGAATAGTCATAAGATTTGTAGTAAAATTGTATTGAGGCCTAACAAAATTATATTTGTTGAAGACTATACAATGGTTAAAATTTAAGATTTCATCATAAAAATTTTAGATCAAAAGCTTTAAAATGGATATAATAAGATTTATGAAATAAGAACAGTGAAAACTTTCAATAATTTTTAAGCAGTGCAGGAGATGACCTTTTCCCTTGCGAATAATATTATTATGTAGCTCATAAATCGATAAATTTTAAGAGAAAAATCATGATTGACATGATATTTTAAGATTCCTGATCTGAACCGTCCAAAACCCATGATTTACCGATTCTCCAATCAGGATATTATATTATATTACATACCGAAGATATGGTTTGCATGGGTCTTCCATATAATGCCCTAAAAGTCATATATAAAACAAAGCCACCATTCTCTTTCTTTGCAAATGCTGCATTCTCTCTAGTAATGGTGGCTCAAAGCTGATTCAGTTTGGAGGCAAAACCCAATTCTGGTGATCTATTTTTCTTCCTTTCTATTCTTTCTTTTTTAATTCATTTTCCTCTTTACAAAAAAAAAAAAAATTATGAAATCTTTGAACTAATATTATTGCACTAGTACTGAGGCATCATGAACATTGAAAGAGTTCATGGTTTTGCCTAATCTTAAATGTGCAAAAAGGAACAAAGGGATCCGCTTTGCAGCTTTAACTTTGATCCAAGTTTTTGCTGTCAGTAATGCCCCCTTACATAAGTTTTTTTCATTCATATATGGTCACATATTTGTGACAACAGTTGATTAATTTAATGAAATTCTTGATGATTCTAATGAAAGTTTACATATTTATAGAAACAGATCTTTAAAAAAAAAAAAGGGGAATTTGTTTCTGCAGATTTTTTTTTCTTGCACATTATAAGTTTGGGTAGGGACTTAAGTCTGCTATCAATGTGTTTGTTTTGCAGGCACATTTTATCAATGGATTTCAAACTTCATATCTAATTAATTTCTAATGACAAATTACATGATATGATGGAAAATCAGAAAAGGGTAAATAAGACTTGAAAATGATGTTTTTGGTCAATGAGTCATCATCAGTCAAGGTGCCAGCCAACTTAGCCTGTAAAGTGGTTTTAGTGTGGGTATACCCAGGATTAGCTTTGGCAGATTAACAAAAATTATAGACTATAGAATCCTATTTGCTCTAATTTTCTTGACAAAAATTGATTTGTCAACAAAAACTAGTCTTTGAACAAATTTTCTACAAACATCTAATGGCACTGCCTTGTTTCTTCAAAAATCTGTCCAAAAGAAGTACCCCGATCCCACCATCATTTATCAAAGTTGGAATTTAGTTCAAATTAAAACTTGAAAAGAAAAGGGTTACCCTTTCTTTCCACCATAAAACATGGCTTAGCTAGTGATGAGACAGATAGCTGAGCTCACTGTAAGATAGGCATTTCGACATAAAACGATGAGATAAATGCCATCTCTGCTTACAAATACAGAAAGAGAAGTGTTGAAGACCTCTGTTTTAGAAATCAATGTGTTTCATATGCCACAATTAATGTTACCTGTAAATTTGTTCTCTGGTCTGGATCTGATTTAACAATCTAGTAGTGTGTGTGTGAACTTCAAAATTGTTGAAAATGAACGATATAAATAATATATATATATATGAATTTTAAAATTATTAAAAATAAATGATGTAAATATTTTTATAAAATTTTAAAAATAATAAATTTATCTTTAAATTTTTAATATTTTTTATTTATATAATAAAGATTATTTTTCATTAAATATATAACTTTTATTAGTTAATTATTTAAATTAAATTCAAAAGTGTTAAAAATGAATAACATAAATATCTTTATGAATTTTAAAAAATAACAAATTTACCTATAAATTTTTAATATTTATTTATTTAATAAAAATTATTTGTCATTAAATATTTAGTTTTTATTTATTAGTTATTTAAATTTAAATCAATTAAAAATTTACAAATAGAATTTATATCAAATTAAATTGCTCTAAAAATTTATTTGTGAAATATGGTAGATTTGTTGTTGAAAATTAACCCAAATTTACTCTTATATATATTTTTTTAAGATTCTTTTTTGTTCAATTTCATAAGTAATAATTCAATTAAATTTGTATAAAATACATTTCTCATCTTATAGATTATAGCATACTATGAGTCTATGATATTGAACAAAACATAGATAAAATCTTTTCTCTGTTACTTAATTGGTTATTATTTTAGTCAATAGTGGATATTGACATTTGATCTTGAGGGGATCAATTACAATTATATCTATTTTCATTTGTTATGCTATTCAAATTTGATGAATTAACATAATTTATTTGGAGTTTTATCAAACAAAAAAAAAAAAAAGCCATAAATATACGAGAAGGTGAGTGCTAGCTAAAAAAAATACACCTTGGGTATTTAGTTGAAAAGCTGTAATTTTATTGAGAAAACTAAAAAATTAATTTTTTTTTTAAAGTTTATATGAATGTGACTTAATATTTATTACAAATTTATTATTTTTAAGAGTTCGTGAATAATAATTGTAGATATAATAAATAGACAAATAATAATATAATTTTATTTCTCATAAATTACAATTGTTAAACTTAAATTAAAAATAAAAAATAAAATTAACAAATAACAATTTTTATGTGAGAACTAATTAAATTAAATTTAAATATATAAAATAATTATAGTATATACAATATAATATATATTAAAAGATTGAGATTAAAAATAGTAGTGGCAGTAAGAATAGTTACTGTAACGGTGAAATTGAGTATTGTAATTGTAAAATTAAAATTAATGATGAAATATATGTTTGAATATAAACGTAGCAGTGATATTATGATGAAATATAGTGAAAAAATAAAATTACTATTATAGACATTAGATTAAAAATGGTATATAATGAATTTTATATTATATGTTATTAATTAATAATTTATTTCATTATAGAATGCATTGTTTATTTATGTATTTATTTAATTTTTAGGTATTTATTTATTTATTAATTTATTATAAAATTATAAAACTTATTATACTAAATATAATTAAAATTTATTATATTTATTTTTGTATTAAATAATAATTTTAATAAATAAAATTTTAGTAAAATTATTTCATAATAATATTTTTATTTATTAACTCTTTTATTTATTTATATGATTATTTTATTTTAAAAAATTATTATTATGTAATTATATGATTATTTATTAATTAATTATTATGTAATTATATAATTATACTTATTTATATAAGATTATTTGAATATTTTAAATAAAAAAGAAAAATAAAAAAATAAAGGTTAGTGATAAGGATATTTTTGTCACAACACTATAGTGAGGAGGGTAAAAGAGAAAAAGAAAATTTGAAACATGGGCTAAAATGGAAAAAGTTGACTGCGATTGGATAAGAAACTTGCATCGACGCGATTAAGTGCTGTAATCATACCGTACTGGAAGGAAAATCACTGACCCAAACGGACTCTTAGAGTGTTTGTCACAAAAAAACTGAACTATGATTGATAAAAATAAAAAGACCGAGTTGAGTTGTATAATAAGAAGTAATTTATCCCTTTTTATTATCCTACTTTCTGACACAGTCAAATTTTTTTACGAAAAAATACCCTTAAATTATAAAATAATTTTTATATATAATTTTCTTTGGATGTTTTTTATATACAAAATTATAATGGGACAAAATAAAATAATATTATAAATAAAATTAGATTAAATAATATTATTTTATAATATATTTATAATATATATATAAAGATTATGATAGAATAATTTATTTATTAATTAAAATTATTTTTTTTAAATTTATATAATTTAAATTATTGATATAATTTTTAAAAATATAATAAGATATGTAAATTTAATTATAAGATTAAAAATAATTTTATCTATTTTAGAAATATTGAATTATTTTATATAAAAAATAATTAATTTTTTTTATAATCTTATTTTTTAAAATATAAATTAAATATAATATAAAATACTTATTATTATATCTTATTTGTTATTCTATGTATTAAATATAAGATTAAAATTTGAGCTTTATCCGGTCGGACTCATTAAAAGTAGATTAAATCTAAAAAATTATGAATGCTACTTTGCATTTATTATGATATAAATATTTACCATCATTAATTACATCTAGTTGATGAGATTGAAACTAGGGACTAGTTGAACACAAACAAGTGTACAAATCACAGCAGTTTCATCGAAGCAAAATCCATCCAAAGTCACAGCACAAAAAAACCACATTTATGAAGCACAGTTGGGCGCAGTCGAGGTAATTTAAGACCCATGTGCAGCATTATATACTGAAATAAATGTTCATGTACAGCAAACTGAGAGAGAGAAATTTAAACAAACAAAAGAGAAAAGGGTTGAGGAAAAAAAAAAAAAGGGTGTTGTTGTTTTTGACAATTGAAGGTGTGGCCTAAGTTTCACTATTATATTCTCCCAACACTTTCATCACAGCCTGGCTTCATGATCCTTTCATTTAATGGGAAAATAATGGTTAATTCAAAAAAAATTTTCAATATAAATTTATTATATTTTTTGGTTGTTGAATTTTCACGAGAAATGACGTGTCTTGATGTGATCCATATGGTTTGTTCGTTGAGGCTGCTGCAAACCATCAAATCATAACAAATCTTTTAATTTTATGTCTATCTTTGTATTTTTACACTCTTAGCTCTTCAGATGAATACATAGTAACAAACATTTGCATATGTGCGTACGGAAATATCTTGAATTCTTTATAGAATACGATAGATCTTGTCTTATCTTGATGTTACCGATAAGCTTAATTTTGTTATAAAATTATAAATATACCCTTCAAAAAATACTTATGAAGTAGGGAAGGAAGAGAATAGGAGAAAATGGCAAACAAATAGCTGAAGTATATATATATATATAGATACACTCGTGGAATGGTGGGGATGATTCAAGATTGAGACATTTCATCTGCAGAATTTAAGTAGTTTCTTCCTATATATTTTTTCTTTCATGTGTTATCTTAATTCTTGATTTGATGAGAGTGGAACTTATTGGAAGTTGAGCTGGAAAGCATAACAAATTTACTAAAAATGATAAAAAAAAAAAAAGGACGTTAAAGGTAACATTTCAACACTCAAGTCAATTAAGTTTATGAGGAAAAAGGAGGAAAGTATAAGAGACAAGAAGATAACATGCAACAACAGAGAGAATATAGAGTTGAGAATGTTACATGTATGGTTTAATTTTTTATTTTACTCATCATCTATATATAACTGTTTGTCTTAAAATCATATGTGAATGTTAATATCTGGAAACTAAAATACTATTTATGTTATCACTAAAATATAACATATTGATTAATAGTAAACTTGTATGTTATGAACTTTAAAGTTAATTTTACATTGCGAAAAAGATCTTAAATTGTTTAGAAAGTTGCTTTGATTTTAATATCAAATCGAAGATAAAATCACGTATAGTTAAAGAAAAACGTACAATCTGCTTTATGTTAGTTCAGTCGTGAAAATTAAATTATAGAAGGGCAATTATAAAGTTAGGAAGGACAGTTATTAAAATTTTGAACTTTGTTCTGTACAATATCCCCCAGCTAAAATGGAAAATTCAATTTTCAACATTATCTAATTTATCTTGAGAAGCATATACCATATTTATATATCATGGTAGCCTTTTAAATCAGACTGAAAATAATAATTCCTGTACCTACAATTTCAACATATACTCATCTTGGATCTTGCTCCAAATCCTAAAGCCTGACAGCAGACCTCATATGCAACCTTCTTATGCGAATCCGAAAAATTTTGGACTCAGGTTTGAGAGAATGAACTTGTTCTTGTTATATAGCTAGCTTAATCTGTGGTAGTTCTCAATATCAGCTGATCTCCGATGTAGGCTTTGAACTCGAGAACTTTGATATTATGTTAATGGATGATTATCAACAATCGTAAAAATTTAAGCTGATAGGAAAGGGTCCAATTATTATATTTAAGCTCTTAACACTTTCTTGCAGTGATAGAATCTTGAGAGGATATCAGCAGGAATGGAAACAATGATCTTTTTTTAATTTCCTCTTGGCTTGTTGAGAAAAAAACTATAATATGACCAGACATGTGGAAGAGCTGTGATTCATTCATTAAGCATAAATCAATTCAGGAGGGGGACCATATTTTAATATTTTCTACTCATTACATCAGTGTGCTTCTGCTGCAGGCAAAAAAAAAAAAAAAGAAAAAAGAAAGAGATCCAGCTTATAGTAGTTTTTGATATGCAAAATAATTTTATGCTATGAAATTCCAGATCATCCCCATCAAATATCAATCCACATCTGTTATTTATTCAACAGACCAAAACTGATGAAACATGGAGCATGTGGTCTTAATTATTACAAGCATGGATTCTCAGAATGTTTTGACAAGAATAAATAAAAATTGGGTTTTGAAGCATCAGCTAGTTTTTCTCTGATGGCTAGCCAATATTGAATGCACAAATCAAGCTCATGGGAAATTTTTTTTCTTTTGGGTAATTACTTATTAAATACTGTTTAATGCATGATATTTTGATGTCCGAGATGTTGATGGATTGTTAGTTGATTTAATTAGTTGCTGCATATCCTTTTGTTGCAGTGGAACTATATATAGCTTTGGCAGTTACTTGTAGATTTGCCAATTTTGGATATAACAATGGGACACAATAGGAAAATAACAAACCAAAATAATACGAAAGGAAATGTAAATCACACGGGTTAAAGTTTTGGCAAAAAAATGTATATGGATTTGAAAAAAAAATGAAAAACCTAATATGTATTGTATTTAGGTGTATTAAAACGAATTATGACATAAAATTTTTATATTTTATATGTATTGGATACGGACAAACATGAAATAGATACGTGAATTGTCAGATCTAGTTACATGTTATTAGATGGAAAGCTTTGACAACTATGCTTAATTTGGAGCATTACTTTTCAATTAATAATAAGTTCCTAGCCCAAAAAACAAAAAATTTGATTAGGGTGTTTGAGAAAATCAAGTAGTTTTCAAACAAAAGGACAATGGAAAAACGAGGTTTATCAAACGTCGTCATCCTGTTTGGTTCGAAACATTAGTGTTTAGTAGCAAAACCTGTTGACAGAGATTAGTGTTTTAGCTTGCATATATCCATCCCATGCATGCCTATTGTTATCAGTAGTCAAGTTTTCTTGATTTGGCAAAATTGAAGTTAGATCATGACTTTCATCCACTTTAGCATCCGAAAAAGCTTAAGAAGATCAAAGGAGCTTTGCTAGAGTATTACTGTTCACCCACCATCTTTGCCAAACCATGTCTGATATTGGCAATGGTGGTTTGGGACACATTTTTTTGTGTCATCTTTGTAATTTACCTCCTCTCTTCTAGTTTGATAGTTCAAGCTGAGAGCACCTATTTGAACTCGAGACCTTCAATTTGTAAACTTTTTATTTTAATAAAGATCAATATGTTTCAAGCTAGAAGAAGAGGAAAAATGGAGAGAAGACAAAGAAATAATTAAGATAAATACTTAGAGATCACTAAAGGGCAAGGTAATGAGATATTGACATTACTGCAAAAGGCCTATGAGTTGTCCCAATATATTGGTCCATATTTTAGACTAATGTAAGCCATTATAATTCTCTTGTGTTTTGAAATTAAATGATGTGCTTGAAAAATCGAAAATGATATTGTTATAAGTAGTTATATAGTGAATATTAATTGGTTTGCAATATCATTGCTTCTTCTGATAAATTCTTTCTGTCCCTTTTTACAAGAAATATCAGTATATCTGCAGAAAAACTACGGATCATTTAAGTTTACTTTAGTTTCATTTCTACTGAATTTTTTACCAACCAAGGTAACAGGGAAAAAATACCGAAATCAAAACTTAATTTAATTGGTTTATGCAACTACCGTTAAAAGGTAACATCTAAAAAGTGATATTCTGTTTGTTCGAGATTTAAATCTCAGTACATGCAACCATTTGTAACAAAGAAAAAAATGATACCAAGAAATTATCTTGCTTCTTATTAGCTGAATGTGACCTGAAACGACCAGCAATAAAGTCTTTCATAAATACAACTCTTTATTTATTGGACTTTGTCTATATATGAAGAGAGCCTACTACAAAGGAAAATAACTTTTGAGGGTAAATCCATATCCAATTTCTTACACCCTTTTGTAAAATGTTGATATTTATCAACATCTTCCATTGTACTATTTCCTTGGCCCTCGCTTGATTATGATCAGATAGAGATCTGGATGATGAGTACAAAGATAAAAATGAACAAAAAATTACAAACTGAATGTCATTGAATTGCACTCAAACATGTTAAAATTCTATCAACTACAACAGGATGACAAAATTGAAAAGCTATCGTTCAACATTCCTCTTTTTGAAGAAAAGCAGTCGTCAAGGCTGTTGTGTTTGTTGCTTTTGGAGAGAGCGATGAAGCAAGGTAGCAAGAGAAACCATCATTGTGCACATACTTAAATTGTGGGGAAATATGCATATATATATATATATATATATATATCAGCTGATGGTATTTGCACTGCTTAAGAACAATTGGTAAATATGATTAATGGGTCTTTAACTTAGGCTAAGGATTGTAGTTGTGATGAACTTCTTTAGAACATTGGTGAATCTGATGGGGAAGAATTCACCAAATTAAGAATGCTGTTCCAATAATTCTTGTTATCTTCATAGTAATCACTGCCATCACCACTACCTCCACTGTTTTCATCAGATTCTTTGCCACTATCTGATAAACTCCGGTCGATAGAATCATCGAGAAGAAGATTAGTGAAGCCTTCCTCCATTACATTTCCAACATTAACATGACTGCTACTTGGCCTTAAAGACTCTGGAGTCCATCCTCCTTCCATGGAAATTGCCATATCATGAAGGCTAGAAGTGAATGAGAAAGAATTCTCCATACCCTCTTTGTAATCAGGCAAATTAGTTGAACTTCCAAGGCCTTTCCATTCTTGTTCCCCTTCTTCTTTGATGATTCCGGTCTGGGATGAACCTGAAATAGTGCCAACAAACTGAATCATGGGCATTGAACCCACTCCAAGCCCTGTACTTATGTTTCGTGGTGGTGCATTCTCTGAGAAAGTAAGAGTAGATGTAGGAGACTCAAGGTCACCAGCAGCCCCAAGTGCAGTGTTCAAAACACCACTATTACCTTCACTGGATTTTGACCAGCCAGTAGCACTGTTCCAAGCTGTCTTATTCACAAGCTGAGCGGCTGAAGCTGAAGTTGAACCAGAAGCAGAAGCTGAAGAAGCAAAACCTGGAGGGTTGAGCTGATGTTGAAATGAATGTGAACGTATCTTCGATTCTCTAACCAATCTAGCTTCAGCTTCAAGCCTAGCACTCTCCCACTGAGCCATATGGCTAAGGTTTGCTGCATTCTTGGATTGGCCATCAGTGGAGAGTAAAGCATCACTTTTTGGCTTGTGAGTGATTGGATCAATCCCCATTTTAGCCAACCTTTTCTTAAGATGAGTATTCCAGTAGTTTTTTATCTCATTATCTGTTCTCTTTGGCAAGTGAGTGGCTATAGCAGACCACCTGAAGACAAAAACAGACAAATAAAGACGTAATAGTGACAGAACCCTTTCATAAAACCCTAGAAAACTTCAACTACCACAATGCATTTTTTGAATGTTTCAGACTTTCAGTCATCTAAAGACACCCCCCCCAACTGAAATATATAGGCAAGAAAATGAGGAAAAAATGTAATAAAAAAAACTGATTATTTCATTCTAGTGAAGAATTGAAGACCCATTTTTGCTTCTAAAGTTACCATCCTATTAAAATCAGATGTCATAAGTAGCAGTAACTTAATGCATATGGCAGAGAACACAAATTTAATTAATATCTGTAGGGTCAAAACAAAATGAAAATAAAAAATAAGTTTTATAGTTGATAGGGTAGAGTGACAGTTCAGACTTTGAAAGTAATTGTGTGCATCCATTGTACCCAAAAAAAATATGTTACTGAGTGCAAGAAATTTGAGCTTGAATTTCAAAACCGAATAGGGAAAAACTAGGTTGAGAAATTAGGACGACCCAAGATCAGAAAACTAGCTGGTTTTTTCAAGAAATTTATTCAAGAGTCATGAGGGAAAAAGACATCAAAAAATGGCTAAGAAAAAAATGAAAAAAAATTACAAAAAAATTCATTCCAGGTTATGTAACATTATGATGAACTCTTATACCTGTTCCCTAAAAGGGCATGGAGTTGAATGATAGTTTGTTCTTCTTGCAAACTAAACTTTCCTCTCTTAATATCGGGTCTTAGATAATTAGTCCATCTGAGCCTGCAGCTCTTCCCACATCTTTGAAGGCCTAAAAAACAATGAGACCAAAACAAAATTGAGCTGAACTGAACTGGATGAGGATTGAGGAATGAAAATGAAGTATCTTGTACTATAAGTAATTAACCAAGAAAATTAAGGTTAGGGTTAGTCACCGGCTTTCGCAGGCAAGGCACGCCAGCTTCCATGACCATGTTCTTCAATGTAAACTAAGAGTTTCTGATCTTCTTCAGGTGTCCATGGTCCTTTCTTCAACCCCACTTTGTCACAGCAAGGTGATCTCCCCATTGGGTAGTATATAGTACTGAAACTAAAATCAGCAAAAAAGAAGAAAGTTGGCTCTCTCTTTATATAACACTCAACACAAGATAATATTGAGAGTGGGAAATTAAGCGAAGAAACTTGTGTTTGTAAATGAAGAGATGGGCAGAGAAGAAAGGTCAGCAAAATAAATAGGATAGAGAAAACAATTAAATTTTTGATCAGAGTACATGCTAAAGTCACATGACAGAAGAAATCAAAACCCCTCTTCCACTATGTAGCTTTACTTAATTCATAGGGCATAAAATAAATTAATAAATAAATAATGTTCAATGTATGACGATAGAACAAAAGAAAATCCCCAAACGCAAAGGAATTTTGGAAGGTTTTTTTGGTCCTCACAATTGACAAATCCAAAGGGTAGTAAATGGTATGGGGCAGCTCCAAAAATTCAAGTCCCTCTCAAATTTTTTCCCTACATTACTCATGGTGGTGATGGTGACTTCTCTCATTTCAATTTTACCCTTATTTTTTTGGTATTAATTAGCTTATAAAGTTGCATTATAATTAGAACTAGAATAAGGAGTACTATATTTCAAAGTGCTTTTAAATTTATTTTAGAACACTTTGGGTTTGTTAAACAAACAGAATACATGAAATGAGATTTTGGCATACGAAAAAACCTTGTTGTATGCACGATATTATTAAAGACATAAATTTATGCTAAAAACAAAACCATAAAATCATGAAAAAGTTTGAATATTAAAACAAAGCTTTGATAACAATTAAAGACAAAATAAAGTATTAATTAGTAATTTAATTTAATTGATTTATACAGTTATTCTTAATAAGCGACATTAAATATATTTAAAATTTAAATATCGACACTTAAAATTTTTTTTTTATTCTCAAACTATAACATCTTTTGTTAAAAAAAATAAATAAAACATTCAATTATGGTAAATAGGTGGAAAAGCCTTGTATATAAGTGTTATAAATATCACTAGTAGTTCATTCGATTATAAGACGTAAAATTATATATGTTCTTTAAATGGGACACTTCGTTGATTAAAAACTTCAACTTTTTTAGGGTTTTGAATTTGGATTGATTTTGAGATATAGAAAAGGTGAAATTTATGAATGAAAAAAAAGGGTCCTTGCCACATCTTACATAATTAAAAAAATTTGTATAAAAAAATTAAATAAAGGTATCTTATTAATTTTTTTTTTGAAGACTTTAAAATTTGTATAGAATTTAAACTCTTAATTCCATTAATTAAAATCAAATTTTAACAACCTCAAATATTAAAAAAAAATTGCATAGAAAATATAAATGGATGAAGGATTGACTGTTAGGGAAATTTAACTTTGACCGCAGGTTTTGAAGAGGTAGAACCCTAACTACTTAGGAAAGAAAGTAGATTTTAACTGTTTTGGAGACTAAAGGGTCTTTACTTTTGGATCTACCTATCAAAAGAAACACATTCTTAAGATAGGAAAAAAATTATAATTTATAAGTACAAGCATTGAATTTTAAATTTACTGTATGTTATTCTTTAAAGAAGTTTAATAAATTAATTGAGTTAAATTTTGAAGAATTATTATTATTATTATTATTTTTTACTGAAAAAAGTAAAAAGAGATCCCTTTAATGCTATATAATATCACTACAAGAAATAGGTTTTTGAATAACAACTTTTTTAATTGTGTAGCACAATAATTTTGCAGCTCATTGTTCCAATACTGACATTTAGTTTAATAGTCAACTTGTGCTGTTAAAATTAATCACTTAAAAAAGTGCTGCTGTCAATGTAAAAAACCAAAGGCTGCACAGTGTAAAAAGTTTAAAATGTATTGTTCCAATCTTTTTTATATGGTTTATTTGGTCTGACTGAAATTTTTATAAGAAATGTTGTTTTGAGTAAAAGTTATTTTAAAAATGTTGTAAAAAAATAAAATAATGTTTGATAAATTTAATAAAAAAATTATTATTAGTGAATGAAAATTTGATATTATTTTTGTATATTTTAATAAATAAATAAAATAATTAATTTTATTAAATTAAATCATAATTTTTTATTATAAAATCAATAAATAAAATAAAGAGATATTAATCAGTTCTTGCCTCATTTAATATATATATGTTCCTGCCTATGTATTCGTTTGGTCCCAATCTAAATATCAAATATTAAATTTGCAATTAGAAATAATAGTATGCATGAGAGACATCTACTTATTTGAGCTTTAATTAATTATCTTTCTCTTTTTTCTTTTTTTTTTATAATTTAATTCTTTTTTCCCCTTGGCTTAATTAGCATTTACTTATATGAGCTAGCTAGTAAGTTAGTAACAGATCATCAAAGAGATAACCCTAAAAATGACTACTATAAAGTCTAACAATGTTGGAAAATATTAGCCAACATTATTGAAGAAATAATTATGGCATTTGTGGAATGGGTATGCTGCATTTATTGCCTTAAATAATATTTCTAACTTTTGGCTTTGTATAATGGAAAACAATTTCGTCATTTGAATATAGGAGCATATTACCTATAATTATTATATTATGATTAGTTAATCATAATTTAGAATTATTTGAGATTCATTAAAATTTTATATAAAGTTCACACTTATAAATGATAGATTTTTATATAATTATTTTTTTTGTGATTAAATAATTATATAATTATAGTAAAAAGAATTATAGGTAAAATGTTTTCATATCATGATTTTTTAAAAATGTATGCCCTAATCCCATTGAAAGAAAATATTAAGCAAATTTAACCAAACTTTGAATCCGAGACTTATTCTAATTGATTCATATAATCTCTTTAAGAAGTAATATCCAAAAATAAGGTTCCAATTTTAGTATCGACAATTCTTTTGTTCATCCTCAAATTATGAATTTTTTTTTTTAAATTAACCAAACTAAGTGTAGATTAATTATTCTAATATGAATCTTAATACCCTTAGGTAGATTTGATTCAAGATTATGTCATAATATGCATTGAAGCAATTAAGTTTCAGTGAAATAAAGGGTAGAATTGTAATACTTTAAAAGGTGTTCGTAACTTTTGTACTAGTTTTCTTTGTTCTTTGTATATATGAGAAAGTTAAAGGGGAGATTGAAATTCCAACATTGTATGTTAGATATAAGAGTTTTTACTATACTCCCAGAGAAAGTTTTCCTCTTAATCATTTGAGTTTTATTTTATTTAAAAAAAAAAACCATTTTGATAAGGATCGACGGTCGAAATTTTTTTGAATTTCATTAACAGTGTATTTGAGATAATTTGTCTAATAATAATGTTAATAATAATTAAAAAATTATTTGATATATTGTAAGTACATTTTTTTTAATTTTATAATCGAAGTTAAGAAACTCATCCATATATATCTCACTTTTTAAACAATATTTTAAAAAAAAATTTTAATATGCACTAAGAGGTATGTATTATCTTACTAAAATCAATTATGAAATTTTAAAACTTCATATAGTTAATAATTTCTCATAATAATAATGATTTACTTTTGAAAAAAATTCCTTTTAATCATTGTGTTATTTTGCTTTTCAGGATAGTGCATATAAGGCAACATGTATTGTATTCAATAATTTTGAGATGCTCTTACTTGAATCCGATTACTAAATATAATATTCATATTATGCCTGAACTCGTTTAATAGTACTTCGTTAAAATTTGATTCAAATTCGAACTCGTTTAATAATATATCATTAAAACTTGATTAAAATTTGAACTTGTTTATTTAATTAAAAATAGTTGAGTGCCCAACTTGAATTCAATAATAAAAATAAATTTACCTATTTTTATATGTTTTATTAATCAAAATTAAATTTAAAATTTAAACTTTACTTTTCGTATTTAGGTAATTTATAAAGTTTTATAAATGATTAGCCAATTATAAGTAATATATACATTAAAAATCCATTGTTCATAACAACTGTGGATACTCTAAACTTATTACCATATCTTACTTGAAGTCTTGAACCCATTTATAAGGTATCCTAATCGTATTTAAACGGATCAAATAGTATAAAATACTCCATTATAGTCTACCCATTACCATCTCTACTATTATCCTTATTCAAGGGTCCATTATATTATTTTATAAAAGTTAAAATATTTTTAAAAATTGAATTATTTCATTTTTTAAATAAATCTTATATTTTTATTCTTTGAATTATATTCAAATAAATTTTTATTTTAAATAAAAAATTTATTTAAATATAAATTAAAGACAAAAACTTATTTGAATATTAATAAAAAATTATGAATTTATTTATATGTAAATTAAAAGTTAAAATTTTATTTTACTATAATAAAAGTATAGCTATGATTTTCGGAGAATATATAAGAAGAAAAATTAAGAGAGAGGCAGGGTTCCCGTTGAAGAAAAGGTAAAGTGGGAGACTTAAATGAGTTGTGCTTGGCATCCAAAGATAAAGATTGGCTGGAAAAGGACAATGGGTCCACCCACCTTAAATTCGCCCTTTTCCTCTATTTTCATGGTCCAACACTGCCTTAATTACCCTATAAAATGACATATCAATTACACATGTCAATCTTTGAATATTCCACGTGTCCAACAATCTTCCAAAATAAAAAAATATTTTGAAAATTTTTTTAATTACTATTAAATACAATAAATAATTAATTTAGTTTCAATCGGAGCCCAATCCAATCATGTAAAGGAGGTTTAAAATTTAAAAGCCCACCTTCAAATTCTGGGAAGTCTTGCAATAAACTCCATAGAGGAATTAATAAAGCTGAACCGGCAAAACTTGTATGAATAAAAAAATTTCGTCCGATTTATCTGAATCAAACTCAATCCAATTTGATTAGCAGACATTAACAATCAAAAAGATTTGAACTGCAATTGACTAATCGAAATTGGATTATTTGTAAGATTGATCTAAAATTATTTGAATCCAAATGATATGAATTTAAAATAATTGGAAATTTGATATGATTTGATTTAATTTTATATGATAGAAGAAAATAAGTTTTACCGTTCATTGTTTGAGAAAAATTATGTAAAAATATCATATTTTGCACAGGAAATTCTCACTTATTAAAAAAAATTATATTGTTATTATGTTGAACCGAAATTAATTTCATAATCTCATATGTCGACGTATCGTAATTGTATTATAATCTCAAATATTACTCCAATTATAATATTATGAACTTTAATATTACATTTGACTTGATAATTACATTAATATGACACTAATATCATCGTTTAATTATCATCTACACTTGCTAAAAGAAAGGAAAATTTGAAATTAGGTTTTCATAATTTTATTCTTTTATAGTTTTTTTGGTTTTTACCTAAAAGCAAAACGTAAGTAGTAAAAGTAGAAAGTAAATTTTTTTACCTTTGAAATTGATTATAAAATTTTGTAAATAAAAATTGACGCATTCTCATTTAAAACTTTTTTAAGACAAAATTTTAAAATAATTATTTAAAATTTAATATTATTATTTAAAATTTAAAACTATTTTATTTCAAATTTTACAGTAACACAATTTTACATCAAATATAAATTTTAAAACAAGTATTAAAATTAATTTGACAAATTTTATAGATATTAAAAATCAAGATATTATTAAAATTTATCCAAAAAATATAAATGCGAGTAAGCTATCACCATATTATTTAAACATTTAAAATAATTATTTTTTTAATAAATAAAATTTATCTTAAAATTATATAAGCTTGTAAGTATATAAAAATGGTTGCGCAAGATAAAAATGGTATAAATTGAAAAAATTAATTTGAAGTGAAGAAACTTTTAATTTTCAATTTAATATTTTATTAGTATACTCAATAATATTATTTGCTTTTAGATATTTTATTTTCCTCAAATATTATTATATATTTTTAATTTTTAATTAAAAATTTTAATCTTATTATGTTTTGATATTTTAATTATATTATTTGTAATTTACATATATATTGAACATCTAAGTGATTAAATAATATTATTTTATACATCTAAACATATTTAAAGAAATAAAGATAATTCGTGCAATACACGAACAAGCTAATTAAGGAGATATATAGCAAAAAGATAAAGAGATTCGATGCATTTTGCATGAAAATCTAACAAAGATAAACCTCCAAAGTTTTTCATTCCATGATTAACTTGCAAACATGAAAAATATGTTTCCAAATAATTTAGTACTAGCACTAATTGAAGATTACTAATAATGTAATATGAGAAACTTTGGGTAAAAAGGGATTTGACCATATATAAACATGATGACAGAAGCAAAGATAAGCTTGACCATATGCAACCCTTATCCATAGGTTTCTATACAGTACTTCATCATAATCCATTCAATTTTCATTCTTTCTTAACATTATTATAATTTATGGAAAAACCTTTACTAACCTTGAATGTCTTGAAAATGTTGGAGGTTGACATGATAGTATTTGTATTATGTAAAAAATATGTAAAACATGAAAAATTATAGTGTTAAATTCATATAAACATGCCAAATAAAAAATACATTAATTTTTTAAATTTTTATCAAATTTATATATAATTTTACTAAAATTTTAAATGTTACTTTTGTATTTTTTTTGTATCGTTTTCATATCATATTATTATATTATATTTAAAATTGTTAGGTTTATAAAATTAAAACTTAACTCGATTAATTCATACAATCACTCTTAATATATGACATTTAATAAATCTAATATTTAAATTTTAACACTTACAATTCGTTATAACTTCGATTATATAAAAAATTGTGTCCATTATAATTTAAAGAGTTCTTTGTCTTTGCTTGTTAGAGAAAGGATTAAGGAAAAGTAATCACTCTTCCTTAAAAACAAAATGCTACTCAATTATTTTGATTAAAGATATACGCTATGGTAATCATTAAAAAAACGAAAAAGATAGCAATTAGTTGATGAGCGCTCAATCATGTGATTCACTGATAAATTATAGTAATTGTTAAGAAATTTTTTTATTAAGAAGCATTTGGTTCCTTACATTTTGAAAGGTGCAAACTGTATTTTTTTTATTTTCTTAAATATCATTAAGATTAAAAATATTAATTAATTAGCATAAAATTTTAATTCAAAAAATTTTAATTAAATAATAATAAAATTATAACAGTGATGTGGTAAACAGCCATTATGGTACAAAAACCATGACGCAATGAGCTAAAGCCAATGAAAATGACGATGGAAAAAAAATGGTGGGAAACATGGTGTCAACAATGCCTACCAGAGTCGATAATTTAACTCATTCTCAACGGATTTTGATTCGATTCGATTTTATGAAGTCGATTTTTTTTTGAAATTCGAGTTTAGTATCAAGTCGATCGGGATAAAATTATAAAACAATCGAGATCGGATCGGGTTCAGATTTTAGATAAATTCAACCCGATATTATATAAAAATTTATTTTTTAATTAATTATTTAATTTTTTATTTATAAATATATATTTATATAATAATATTTTTAAATATTTATATTTAAAAAATAATATTTTATTAATTCGGATCGGTTCGAAGTACGATTTATATTATCAGATGAGATCGAGTTCGAATGTAAAAAAACAAAAAAAATTTCAAATAAAATCGAATTCAAATTTAATAACACATAAAATCAAATCAAATTAAGGGCGAGCAAAACCTGCCCCATACCCAACCTAATGCCAACTCTAATGCCAACAAGTAGAAAAGTGAAGACCCAGGTGGAAGTTTCAGCCATTTAGAGTGGTTCTCCTTCTTCTTCAACCTTCGTACTTTGCCTAACTATTTTTCCCTACCCCACAAATTTGGAGTCTTTGAACTACATCAAATTTTGGTTTTTTGCTTAGGCTTGCACTGTTTAGTTAGTCAGTGAACGTAACTATCCTTAATAACCATACCAAAAAAGAAAAAGGAAAACAAAATGGATATTTCATGATTTTTTAAAATTATAATTATAATAAAGTATTATAATTATACAATCAAGTGAATAATCAATTATTATATTATAATTAAAATATAATTATTAAATAATCAATTAATAAATTAAAATATAATTATATAACTTAACTCGAACACGATTAAATTTAAATTTAAAAAATTCGAGATGTCATGTCAATTATCTTTAATGTATTGGAATTAATATCTACATTTTGACCTAATTTATAGAATTTGAAAATTAAATGTTTGAATTGAAATAATTGAATAAAAACGTTGAGATAATCCTAAAAAATTAACATTTAATAAATTTAAAATTTTAATTCTATTATTTACAATTTTTTTTTAAAATTATGATATGCTTTATAAAAAAAATACACAAGCAACACGATTACCCCCTAAAAGCATTAACCAATGAAACTTAAATGCTAAATTTTTTTTCTATTCCTTGAACTAAAAGACAAAGATTGAAAAGTTAGTATGCACTTAATTACTTAGTAAAAAAAATTAAAAATTAAAAATCTTTGTTTAATTTCCATCACATGGCAAGAAACATTACGTGCAAAGCTTAAACTATAGGAATTAAGAGATTTAATCATGTGGGTTAATTGAGATAAACTTTATGTAATATTTTAAGAATATTATTTGAATTTTTCACGTGACATTTTTACTTATTGAGGCATCAGACAAAGAGATTGTTTTTATTAGGTTAGGTGTTGTTAAAAAATTCTTTCCAACAACTAGCTAGGTTAAATAATAAACAAAGAGAATATAAAGGGGAATTTAAAATTTAATTTATATAATTTATATAATTACTTTTAATAAATATAAATTCAAATTTTAATATTTAAAACTCTTTCTTTTAAATTTAACCTATGATATTTTTTATAAAACCATATATATAAAGTGCATATCAAATATCATATTTATTTTGTTAAAGAAATATATAGTGTGAAAAAAAAAAGGGTAATAAAGAAGATTAAAGAAAGTGGTGGTTAAAATATAATTTGGAAGAGGCAAAAAAATAGGTTTGATGAAATTTCTAGTGAATGGTATTTGCTATTCTTTTTTTTATTGTTTCTTCTCATAATAGCCATCACTTACTATAGGCTGTCTTGGAAGTATCATAGAATGTCCATGAAAAACTATTGAAAAAAAATGAAGGAATGACAATAACATTTCAGGGGGAATTGGTTACAATAAAGTGAGTTGCATGCAAGATAAATGACATGACAGATTCAGATTGCCTGCACTTAAGACTTTTTTAAAGAGAAATTCACTGTTTAACATTCTACTCATATTTATTCATTTTGTTGGAGCTGAGAGCTTTCACTTTCCGAAGTTCAATCACCCCTCCCCCTCCTCCCACCCCCTCTTTCTTTTCCTTTTTTTTTTTTAATTTTTAAGAGGAGTTATCAGTTAAACTGAGTCTAAAATCACGCTGCCTTTGCAGCTAAAGAGCAAGCAAAGCTAAGCCAGGATTAAACAATGAGCAATCAAGTGCAATCCTACAGACATTTAGAGCCTGGACCCTAGTCCAGTACTGCAGAATAATGAAGATGTAGCTTTGGCAAGTTCTGTCTTAGTAGAATTGCTCCAATTTAAACCCTTTCTGACTTTGGTTATGTCTCTTTCTTTGACATTTTTAGGTACACTCAATACCTAACTAAGGTACAAAGCAGTGATTTGGAATTGCCTTTATGGTATCCTGCTGATTAGTGCTAATCCATCCAAACTTCTAAATCGGAAGGTTTTCAACTATATCAGTCTAGGATATCTTCTTGTCTCAGACAAAAAGTAAGTTTAACAGATTTCTGATATTTTCAGACAAAAAGTGTACTGTTTTAAATGTCCATAACAACATCAAATTTTGCAGGTAGGCAACCCTGGTTAAGCCCCCTAAGCCATACATTAGCTCAAACCACAAGAAAATATGCCATTGATCTTTTTTAGCTTTAATTCTGCAAGTTCATGAGGATTGAGATTGCATACATGAATTTTATGAGGACTTGGGATCTTTTTTATGTTGGGGCTAACTAGGGAAAGATTTTAACTCATTTGATTGAGCTTAAATAGCTAACTACAATTAATCAAATAATATGAGGTTATTGAAATATCTGTTTTAAAGAAAGGTTCAAATGTTGTAAAATTCTATCAATGACACGCTATGTTCTAGAGCACTTTGTCACTTATTGTTAATCATTGATGAACTCTTGGTTGGTGGCCTAACATGTGATGTCATACTGGGAGCGAAAGAGAGATAGAGTTGCTAACTAATCTACCAAGGCAAGCATTAACAGATGATAATTGCGTTATCAGGCTCATAAACTCAATATATATATTTTTTTTAAACATGAAACATTCTACTGTCAAAATTTTCAAGATATTCAAAATAAATAACTCCAGCTTACATACTATAATTTTTTTTGTATAAAGGATGCCGCAGCCTAAAGATGTGAGAAGAAATTACAAATATTAAGATTTAAATTTTAAACCTGTTGAATGTCACATTTTAAAGAAAATTATATAAATCAATCTCCAGATTCGTATATACTATAATTTACATGGCTAGAATTACAATAGTCTTATGTAAAAGAAACTTGACAAGAAGCCGAAATCCTAAAAAGAAAAAAAAAAAAAGATTGGCAATCAAAACCTTAACAAAGTATAACTACTTACAACAGATGCATTTTCTTTATATTTTCCTACAATTACGAAGCAAGCAACCAATACATACATAAATTTAATGACAATAATATTCTTGAAGATCTTTTAATTCAATTGGAACTCCTGATTAGTTTTTTCTATCTTCAAATTTAATAACTCCAGAGGTAGTAGCCAAGGCCTACTGGTCCTGAAGAACATGAAGGATCTTGAATCATTTCAGGGTTCGACACGACTGAATCCTGGGAGAACTCTCCTGTGGAATTCTGATTCGAGCCCCCTCCAGGACTTTCCAGCAATATCTTCTTCAATATTGACTGATCTTGCAACCAAAAAGAATCTGAGTATTGCAAATTTCCAATGTTTGGAATGATTTGGTTGGTGAATGCAGAGTTTTGCAGAGAGGTTTTAGACAAAAGAACAGGACTAGGGGATATATGGGACGAAGATGAAGAAGCTAAAAGAGAAGTGTTAAAGCTATCAATCATAACTTCTGGTGTTTTCGGGTCCTCCATGGGGTTGGAGAAGCAGGTCACTTGAGATGTCTCGCCACCGCCAGTTCTTGTTTCACTGTTGTGTGGTGAAGAATCCATTAATGGAGGCAAGGAAGTCAATCTTGTAAATCCTGAAACATGTATCTTTTTTCCACCAGGACTCTTTTGGAATACTCTACAAATAACCCACTCGTTCTGCAACAGCAAGAGGGAAACAAGTTGAAGGAACATGACAAATGAAAAGAGTAAAAGCCAGAGCAAACAGAGGAATTATTTTTACATTGGCTGTTTTGGGGAGATTGTAAATTGAATATTTCCCTTGTAAACGATATTCATGCATGATCCAGTTGGTTTTTTCTCCTTTGGGTGCTCTCCCTTTGTAGAAAACCAAAGTTTTCTTCAATCCAACAAGTGTTTTAGCCTTGAAAATCTCTTTATCTTTGCCTGTGGCTTTCCAGTAACCGGATTCGGTAGCCCTGTTTGTTCTCAAACCTGTAGGGTATTTTCTGTCTCTAACACAGAAAAAATACCATTCTTTTTCACCCATTTTGGCTCTCCCTTCATTTCAACAAACACAAAGCATGAAGTTAGAATAAATTCTAAGCTATAAATTTCCTTGTTAAACACAGAAGAAAAAAACTTAGCAGATTACCAGGCAAATCCCAAGGCTCACAATTGTTCAAATCAACCTCACCAATGGCTATAGCATTGAACTTGCTGTTGAGAACTTTCTGCGAAAGATAGTGAGTTATCAACTCTTCATCAGTAGGGTGGAACCGAAATCCTGGAGGCAATTCCATTTCCATCTGCTCATCTTCCTTCCTATAGCTACAAATATTTTCCATTCCCAAACCACAAAAAAAAAAATCTCTAAAATTCTTGAAAGCAATTCAAAGAAAAACCAATCCTTACTATAAGAAGAAGACAAAGAAAACACAACACAGAAAGCAATTCAAAGCCCAAAAAGGAAGAGAGAAAGGAGATGAAGTATAAAAAGAAAAGCTTCCACTGGAGAAAAATGGAAAGGTGGTGATGGTGGTGGTGGTGTGCTAAGAAGAAAAGCAGGAACATAAGCCTCTAAATACTGGTTTTTTGGGAGAAAAAAAGAAGCGTGGATTATAAGGAACTAGGTGGATAATTTCAAGCTTTTTCCAGCTCTCTCTCTCTCTCTCATTAACTTTTCTGTAGTAATTATAATTTTCTTCTTCTTCATTTTGACAAGGTAAATATAATCAGTTATATTTCCTGCATGTAAATCTGATCACATTGCTTTTTTTTGGACAATTACAGCATTTGGTAAAGAATAAAAAAAATTATATTCAAATTTCAAAGTCTCTTTGTTAGTTGCTATCTGTTTACCAAAGTCATCTACTGTGTAATAGAAAACAAATTCATAAAAAATAAACAAAAATTAAAACCGAAGTTTCCTTGGCACAGCTGATTACTGTAAAATTGATGTCTCCATGCATGGAAATATCATCAAAGCCCCACCCCATCTATCAAAAATCAACTAAAGGTGCTCTATCTGCTAGTCAAGATTTACAGTGTTATTCCTAATTTTAATTTTTTTTTTAGTATTTGAAACAATGAGAATTTAATTTTTATCATTAAAATTAAAAGTTCAATATTTTATCAATAAATTATATAATCTGTTGATACCTAATTTCAAATTTTAATATTATAATTTTGTTAATTTACAATTTAGAGAAAGGATTTAGAGCAGGGCTCGAGTGCTAATTTTCTTTTATATTACTCTATGTAAAGTAATAAAGTAATGATCAAATTTATTTCAGGAGTAATTTTATCATTTGTGTATTTTAATTTGGTTTTAAAATATTTTAAAATTTAAAATTTTTATATTTTTTATTTCCTCAAAATTTTTTATCTTTATGTCTTTTAATCATTTTTTTAAAAAACTAAAAAAATAAAATGATAAAATTGGATTTATTCAAATATACATTGTAAATTTGATTCATCATTTTAAATATATAATGGTAAATTTAGACCTATATTGAAAAAAAAAAGGAGAATGAGGGTGGATGAAATGCAAACCTCCATATTTTGAGTTTACTTGTCACTTGGATGGCCTAATTTCAAGAAAAATCTTTACTTTTCTTCTACGTCTGTTGATTCGAGTAGCAAGAAGTTTGATTTTTTAAGTAAGATCTCAATTTTAAATATTATAAATAAAAAAAAAAAAGTTTGAGAGAACTTATCTTTTTATGGGTCTGATCCGATTGATTAATTGAGATTCAAAGTGACTACAAGAGATCTCAAAAAAAAAAAAAAAAAAAAACTTTATTTTCCTAAGATGATACTTGAATGTAATATTTACTTCCAAGGGATCTGTGTCATCACTCATCAAACAAAAAACAAAATTTGATTAGTAAATTCCATGTGAAAGAGATTTGTTTTTGTTAGACAAAAGGACAAAAATGACAACCTAAATTGTTAGATTACCTATCATTAGATGTGTACATACGACGCTGATAATGCATCTAACAGAAAAAAAAAGAATGTGCACATTGGAAACAATGTGCTTTGGTTTTTCTTTACAGTCAAATTATTAGGTTTATTTTATTAATTATTTTTTTTTTTACAAAAAAATCGTAATTTGAAAATGAAAAATGTATAATATTATAAATATTGAGATTTAAATTTTAAATTTATTTAATATCATATTTTAAAAATGATTGTACAAATCAATTAAAGTTATAAATTTTTTTTTCTTTCTTTTATGTCACTAGTACTATTACAAGGCTGGAATTGAGAGATTCGTCTAAAATATAAACTCTAGTCACGGTTCAGTAGAAAACATGTTCAAACTCTCACAGGACCAACGAAATTCAAAACCCAAACCATTAAAAAATCAATTCCACAAAGAACAAAAGAAACTGTCTAAGCCTTATATCTTGAAAAAGAGATTTTTTTCAAAGAAAATTACATTACAAACGACAATCAAAACCATGCTTAATATATGACATAATTATAACATTTCACAAATCAATTTTGATAATTTTAAATAAATAAAAAATTTTAATTGGTATTATTTTATTTTTCCTTATCTGTGTATTACATTTTTGCAGTAGTTTATTTTACAAAAAGTTATTTTTATAAAATATATATATACTACTTAAAAAGAAAATAATAATTTTAAGATTTTTTTTTCTATCATTTTGTAACTGATGCTTGATATTTCCAAGTGAGGCTCCACCGCTAGTGAGATATATCAACACTAAAAGACTAAAATACCCTTGCGTTTTTTTTATAAACATGAAATTGGCAAGGACATTCTAGGAACTGGAAAAATAATAATAGGAAAACATGGTTTTATGCTATATACTAATCAATTTTTCTTTTTGTTTTTTTTTGGTACTAAAACAAATTAATTTTCCTTTTTTGTAAAATCCAAAAAGGACACACATTTCCCCTTAAGGAAATAAATTACACTGTTTGAAAGTACGCATACAGCATTAGCAATTTTGAGGAATTTCATCCACCTTGGGAACTTGCTAAATCCAACGGTTGAGATTTTTTTCAGAGTCAAAGTTTGATGTTTCCAGGTAAGATCGGAGAAAAAGGAATGTGAACAAGCAGCCACTGGGGAAGGAGAACTACTCAAAAACAATTACACGTGGAAAGACCTAATTGGCTAATTATAAAGGCCAATACCAAACACAAATGTTTAGTGGCCTGACCATTTAGTGTTGAGCTGGCATTGTGGGCCCCTGCTTCCGCTGTACCAACATGAGTTTCGACGGGAGACAGAACACGTGACCGACACACGTTTGGAAGAGAAGCGTTTAAGATAATTAGGGTTAGGCTACCCTCTATGATCTAAGTTAGTAGGTCCTATCTATCAACAGTGGAAGCTTACTCTCGAGAATCACTTTGATAATGTTGGCCATGGTTAATCAAAGATGGTTGTGGAACAGTTTTTTTTTTTTTAAATTGTAAATATTAAAATTTAAAATTATTTAATATCACCTCTTAATTATATGATTAATAAGCATGACACTTGTGTTACATTATCTTAAGTTTTGTACATCAAATTGTTTTGATGTGTATTTGTGTTATATTTATATTATATGATTTAAATTTTAATATTTAAACTTTTTTATTATTAGATTACGATTTTTTTTATAATTTATTTTTAATTAATTAGTGGTTAAACAATTACATGATCATGATTCAACAATGAAAAGATTAGGTTTGATAATTAATCTCAAATTAATTAATATAATTAATATTGGGGCATGGGGAAAGCATACTTCAAAAAAGAGATTATCCCATTGATTAGATGGTTAATCACTATTTACAAGCATGCTTTATAGGGGAATCCTTTGAAATGTTAGATCAAAGGTGGAAATACTTTATTGTTCAAAGGATTCTAACTTTATTCTAGTTAGTGTTTCGCAGATTAATAATACATAAAATATCTAAGTCTCAATAATTAGAAAAATGGCAACATCAATGGCTTGGAAAAACAATGACCTTGCTTTTCATTCCGCTAAAGAATATGCCAATATATTTATATTTATATTATATTGTTTAAGTCAATGCAAAAACCAATTAGGAAGATCAATATCCATGAAAGATAATATCAATAATTAAGTTTTAATATTATTAATTTTGTCTATAAAAGGATGTCATAGCAACATATGGTCTTAGAATTGAAAAAAAATAAATAAATAAATAAAGAGTTGGAAGTTGCAACCAACTAGAGATAAGTATGGTAGATCATGGTTGGTTTATTTAATAACAACCCAAATCTTAAAATTTTTTTAATAATGATTTAATCATTTATTTAATTGTAATGTGAAAGAGATGGATGGGATTAGGTTTTTAGTAAATTGTCCACATATCAGGTTATCGACTTGAAAATACGGGTTTAATTTTGTTCATATTAAATTTTGAATGTAAATTTTGAAGTTTAAATTATTTAATTTTTAAATTAGTTTTTGTTGTTAGAAGATTGTCATTTGATTTTGATTTTATTTATTTATTTTTAATATAATAATAATAATAATAATAATAATAATAATAATAATAGCATGAAGCAAAACTTTTCTAATACAAGTGAGATTTGGACCATTTAGTTGACTCATTATAATTTCATGATCTATAACCTTTGGATGAAGTTTCATGATCCATAACATTTATTCATGAGAGGAGGAAATATTTAAATTTTATCAAATTGTTGGATACAAAGTGAATTAAGCTTTATTTGGTAGTAAAATTATAAATTATTGTTTCAAGCCCTAATTGTTTTAAAAAATCAAACCTTTCGAGTTTCAATAAAACATATAATCATGGAATGAAGAATAAATAAATAAGTAAATAATTAAATAAATATATTTTTTTATAAAAAAAATTTAAGGATAAATAGATTGTTCAGTCTCTTAAGTCAAGATAAGATATATTATATTTAACAGCTTAAGACGAATGATTATAAGTCGTACATGTGAGATTATCCTAATAAATAACTATTGACAAGATTTAAACTCAAAATTTTTTTATCGAAGAAGAAAAATCTATCTGATTAAATCAAATATTTATTGATAAATAAATATATATGTGTATATAAAAGTATACTTTTGTTGGGCCTAATTATCAGTTGTAGGCATCAAAAATTAACATTGTAGAGCTCTAGGGTCTAAAATCTTAGACATCTAAGTTGCTTTATCCAGCGTCTCCATCTAATGTGTAGGTATTGGGCCTAATAAGTGGCCCATTTACATTGTATTGGCCTATCAGAATTGCAATTTTCTTTTTAATTTGATAAATCATTACTCTACTTCCTTAGAACCTAAGATAGTGTAAAAATGAAAATTATTCTTAAAAGATAAATTGAAAAAGTTATTTTTTATGCAAATTGACAATTTTATTTTCAATATAAAAAAGGCTAAAATATTCCTTATCAATTATTCCAAATTATTAAAAAAAATTCATATATAGACTTAATAATAATAATATTATTATTAGATTAATAAAAAGTGTGAATTTATTCAAGTTTGATATTGTTATTTTATTGACATATTGTATCTAAATATGTTAAGTCTACAAATGATGAGGTACAAAAGGTTTAATATAATATCAATTAAAACTTAATATTATCTTTTATTTTTTGATTTAGTGATTAAGAAGATTTTAAAATGATATAAAGATTTTGGTTTTAAATCAGGATCTCCTTTTTTTTTTTTAAGAGTTATAGTCTTCCTCAAACCAAAAAAATAAAAATAAAAATAAAACTTGATATTTAATTTAATTATTTATGTAATCATTTTTAAAATATAATATTTAATAAATTTATAATTTAAATCTCAACATTTAAATGTTTTATCCTTAAATTATGATTTTCTTTGTATTAATCTAGTATAAATAAATTAAAAGTACTATATTAAAATTTAAAAAGTATTATAAATATATGTACAATTTAAATATACAAAAAAAATTTATATATATATTTAAAAGAGTAATAATTTCCTTACACTTAGGTATTTGAACGCAAAGATTAAAAAAAGTGTAACGCTTACAACGATTTAAGTAGATCCCTATTTTATTTTATACCGTCTAATCTCATGCGTAACTGCAAAACGACATGTAAATGATAAGAAAACGACCAAACGACAGGAGCATCAACCGCCACCAACGATCATCAACGACCTTTTGGTCACAATGCACAAACCTCCGTTCCTTAAAGCAAATCCATGCTTCTCTCATTACCAAAGGCTTCAACTCCAACTCATCAGCCTTAAGGGAACTCATTTTCAAGGCAGCAATGGAAATTTCAGGTTCTTTAAGCTATGCTCATCAATTGTTCGATAGAATTTCCCACCCAGATACTTTCATGTGGAATACGATTATAAGAGGTTCAGCTCAAAGCCAACACCCTTTAAAAGCCATTTTAAGATATTCTCAGATGGTGAAACACAGCGTTGAGCCGGATAGCTTTACCTTTCCTTTTGTTCTTAAAGCTTGTACTAAGCTTTGTTGGAGGAAAATGGGGTTTGGGATTCAAGGGAAGGCTTTGAAAATGGGGTTTATAGGGAATAGTTTTTTAAGGAATACTCTTATTTATTTTCATTCTAATTGTGGTGATTTGAGTGTTGCTAGTGAGCTTTTTGATGATTCGGCAAAAAGGGATGTTGTTCCTTGGTCGGCTTTGACTTCGGGGTATGCAAAAAGAGGGGAACTTGATGTGGCAAGGAAGTATTTTGATGAGATGCCAGTGAAGGATTTGGTTTCGTGGAATGTTATGATCACAGGTTATGCGAAAAGAGGGGAGATGGAGAATGCAAGGAAGCTTTTTAATGATGTTCCGAAGAAGGATGTTGTGACTTGGAATGCTATGATTGCAGGGTATGTTCTTTGTGGGGAATGTGAGAAGGCGTTGGAGATGTTTGATGAGATGAAGAATTCAGGGGAGAGGCCAGATGAGGTTACCATGTTGAGTTTGTTGAATGCTTGTGCGGATTTGGGGGATTTGCAAGTTGGGAAAGAGATACATTGGTCTCTTTCGGAGATGGTGTCAAGCGGCGGCTTCAATGTTTTACTTGGGAATGCACTTATAGATATGTATGCAAAATGCGGCAGCATTGGAAGGGCACTAGAAGTTTTTTGGAAGATGAGAGAAAAAGATGTGTCGACATGGAACTCAGTAATAGGAGGGTTGGCTTTTCATGGCCATGCTGAGGAATCAATTAATCTGTTTACTAAGATGAGGAGGTCAAAAGTCAGGCCAAATGAAATTACCTTTGTTGGAGTCTTAGTTGCTTGCAGTCATGCTGGGAAAGTCAATGAGGGTCGTCAATATTTCAGGCTTATGAGAGATGGCTATAATATTGAGCCAAATATTAGGCATTATGGATGTATGGTGGATATGCTAGGGCGTGCTGGGCTATTGGATGAAGCATTCGAGTTCATAGACTCGATGGTGATTGAACCTAATGCCATTATTTGGAGGACTCTGCTAGGGGCTTGTCGAATTCATGGAAATGTTGAGTTGGGAAGGCGTGCAAATGAGAGACTACTCAAAATGAGAAGGGACCAGAGTGGAGACTATGTGTTACTTTCCAATATATATGCTTCAAAAGGTGAGTGGGATGGAGTCGAGAAGGTAAGGAAGATGATGGATGACAGTGGGGTAAGGAAAGATCCTGGCTGTAGCCATATTGAAGCTGAAGAACAGGCTCTCATGCACTTTTTGTTTGATTCAAAATCCAAAATAAATTTAAGACCAAAGAATCTTGTCCGATGATTAGGTGACAAACTGCTTTAGTGCCTTCAAGTTTTACTTGGGCGTAATAGTTGTCCAGTCCAGATGTTAGAAAAACTGTTATCCGTCATAGATTCATATCCGATCAGAATGTCATGTTTTATTTCCTTTAATGTCTTTTATTATTCAAATTTCTCTGGTGGTTTTTTCTCTGAAAGGCTTCTTACTTTATCTGGATGTCAATGCTTATTGGAATAATTTTATGTTACATGATCGATTCATTTCATCCAATGACAGATTAGTAAGTATTGTACAGTTTGCTGAAAAGAAAGATTAGTTGGTTGCTTCACTCCATCCAGGTGATGTGCTTTTACTGTTTTACCTTTTACAATCTTACTGAGTTTACTAGTTGAAGAATTACTAGTGCGCTTGGTATTTCTTGCATTATATTAAAAAATTTTAAGCAGCAAATCTTACAACAAAACCAGCAACAGAATTGTTAAAAAGGTTTATAATGATTAAAGGATTTTAATAACAATCAATCCGATCCATTGCATGTAAAACCTTGAAAACCGAAGGTTACAGAAAGGATGATACACAGATCATATTCATTGACACTTGCACTCTTGCAAACACAAGAAAACATATGCAGAAAACAAGCATATGCATATCATACGCAAGATGGGTATATATGTCATCAAATCAAAATGAAAAGTAATTTAAGGACGTCAAGCTAGGGCAAAACCCAATAGCATAATCAGCAGTGCAAGGAGGATGATTCCTGCAAGGGATCCAATCAAAGAACCAGAAGTACGCTCGCAGAAGGAGTTGAATTGTTTGCAGATGGTAGCCAATTTACCCTCTTATTCCCCTTATGTGCTAAGTAAACTATAGCTGCTGCTGCAGAAGCTCCTGCTGTCAAAAGGGCCAGCATTACCTGCATGACAGTAAATTCCTCTCCATTAGAAATTATGGTATTCAACTTGACTAGTTGAAAAGTTAATTTCTGTATTCTTTCATGTGGATCTGTTTTAATATGCTGCCTATCTTTTCGTATAATTTTTTCATTGGAATGTATTATAGTTATTTGAACATGAAACAGAAAGAAAACTTATATTCCTCAAGATGCAAATTACTACCATGTCAAAGAACATCAAGATCATCCGAGTCCTTTGTGCACTGCTCCTTATGATGTGGAAAATTGAGAAAGGGAGAGAAAACAACAGATAGCCGCTGACAATAGCATTGGCAACCACAAAAAACCTGTCATAAAAGAGGCAGAATATCAATACATTTCCAACAAATACAAACAAATATGTAATGATGAAAGAAAACCTACTTGAATGTTGGTAGGTCATCATACTCAGCCCTGAACCTCAGAAACCGCGTAAAGAATGGTAGTGTTTCATTAGTCGTCACTATAGCTATTGCACTCCCCAGGGTACCAATAAATGCCAGCATTCTGAAAATGAAGTCCAGTATTGATATACCTTTGTTCACTCAACCACTTGAGGTAGAACACTTTCCCCCCTCTCCAACCTCAATAGCTCCTGCCTTCATATTGTTTTCCTGAATACAACTAGCTATCAACTTTGGGATTTCAAAGTATTTCGAGTTGAAATTGACGAATATTGGACATTATAGCTAGGGTATTTATACATGCATGTCTTGAAAATGTAGCAGCAGCATGCAAAATAGTCAAAGAGAATTAGTTCTAATGAAAGTGGTGTAATCATCAATGGGTGGAACCATGGAAGGTGTTGTGGTTTGCAACATGATCGTACTTACTAAAGCTGACAAGATTGTTTTAAGCACCAACTGTCATACTAGCTCTGTGAGGTCGTTGCCACTATCAAAACTCAACCAAACCACCGGCCAAAAATGGAAACGAGACTTAGACAAAAGTGGTAAAGATAAGAACAGAATCTACTTGTATACCTACCCATGGCCATGGATAAGGAGAGAGGGAATAACCCTGGATCTGTTGTTTGGGGCAGTTGAATCTAAATCAAGCAGCAAAGTCGTGAGAGTAAGGGGTGTTGAGTTGGTATTGGTGTTATAAAATTGAACCAATCCACTTCTTTCTTTCCAACAGTCAAATAAACTCTCGAACTTTATTTCAAATATAAACATACTCTTGATCTTTTATTTTATGAAATTAAGAGTATGAATTTTTATTTTATTTATAATTATACTCATTAAATTTTAAAATTGGATGAATAATGTTCAATTGACAAATTCTCTTAAATATTTGTCATCTAACTCATACAAATGAATCTAAGTAAGCATTTTTTACAAATTAAATCATTCAATTAAAAAAATTTAAACAAAAATTGAATATTTTATATCGTCAAAGTTCTAAGTACAATAAAATAAAAGTTCATAGCTTTAATTTCATACACTAAAAGATTTAAGGCTTATCTGCATTTTAGGGTAAAGCTTGATAGTTTATTTGAGTATTATAGCATTTTTTTGTTTTTTTTTCCTGATAATCTAGTAAAGTCCAGACTCCTAGAATTGATGAATATTTCTTTCTTCATTTTTTTTTTTTTTAAAGAAAGATTCAAGCATATTTAGACCAAGATAATATCTATATCTGATTGTATGTGATGTATTACATTGAGTATAATACTACTTTCTAGTTAAGGAATATTTGAAACCTTCAATTCAAACTGAATTAAAATCAGAAAAAAGAGGGAAGTAAGGACTAGGCAGTGTGAACTGTTCTTGGCGATGTGGGTTTTTTTTTTTTAGCTGTCAGAATTTAAATTTTAATTATTGTAGCATTTTTGTACTAGTATTGATATGTATCATGACAATGGTTTTCAATTTACCATTTCGGATTTATCGATATTATTTAATATTTTGTCAATAAAATATGTATACACATACAAATGCAATTCAATTAGACACGTCTATATGTTAATATATAATAAATAGAGATTTTAAAAATTATAAATATTTAATATCCAAAATTTTTAAACCTCAAATAAATGAAATAAATATAAAAATATTAAAAATAAATAATAAATTATTTGTTCAATAACTTAATTTAATGAACATATATTATTTTGGACGCAATTATGAAAAATAAAAATGGTCATGTAAGAAAAGGTATTCGCAATTGATTAAAAAAATAAAACAAGTGAAACAATTAAAAAAAAAAAAACATTGTACCAACTGTCTGACCAGTACAGATCAGTATGAAAACTGAAACGATGCATGCACCCAGACGTAGATTCTCCTTAAAATCCGTTCATCCAGTACGGATAATATTAATCCAACACTTTACAATAAAACACAAGATTGTTGGCTTGGGGAGGCAGATTTTAAGGTGGACTGAGTTGAATAATAGCACCACCAACCTCACAAGTCACAACCAGAAAGGTTAGGCATAAGAAACCTTAGAACAACAAAAGCCTAGCTAGTTCACAAGATCAATCCAAGATGTGGGTAACTGTGGCCTTCTTTTCTTTGTTGGCCTTCTTTGCTTTAGGCACACAACCGGACAAAGAATCCAATAACATACGAGTAAAGAAACTTCAGCAGTTAAATACTCTTTTTCCATATCATTTACATGTCAGAACTGCATGTAGTGATGGATTGACTAATATAGTAACTTCAAAATGCTCTATGAAGAAGAACTGGGCATAGGCAAGGGTAAAATGAATATGTATATGAATCTCATTTGGGTATACTTTCAAAACTTAAAGTGTATACATAAACAAAGATTTAAATTACGATAACGGTCACATTTTCAGTCATGTCGCTTTTGTCACAGTTACGAATATAACAGAAACTTTTACGGTCATTACGGTTATTGTGATCGTGAATTTTTTTAAAATTTGCTCAACTAGTTATAAAATATAATAATTTTAATTATTAATCATACAATCTCTTATTTTATAATTTTTAAAGTAATTTATATCATATCATATGTTTTATTTATTTAAGAAAAAATATTTATAGTAAAATATTCATATTTAAAAAATTATTCATATGATAATTAGAAAATAACAAGAAATAAATAAACATGTGAAAAATAAATAATCATAAAGAACGATATATTTAATTATTTAATTACCATACTCATCAAATTATTATCGAACTATATTATGCATAAATCAAATAATAAGTGATTAGATCTCTATAAATTAAATAAGAGTATTACTATTTATGAGCTAAGAGAATTACATTTTACGAGTTTACAGTAAATCAAACTTGGTAGCCTCCATGTTGTGGGCAATCTTCAACAATCATAGCCTTAAGTCTACTTCTTTTGCCTCTTAACTAAATTGCACAAACCCACACAACTTCTCATCCCCTCACTTTGCATTCAATAATTTTTTTCTCCAAACCTTTATCCTCATCCCCATCTCTTAGTTCTTTTTTTTTTCTTATGTGTGTTATTTGCTCGTCTCTATCGACCTCAAGTCTCATTCTCATCTCTTATCTCTCATTTTAAGTCCTAACAACTCCTGCCCCCTTCTACCAATGCACCATAACCCAATCCAATCCTAAACACACAAAATTAAGGTAAATTTGGAAATTAATAAAAATGGTAATTTGAGTGCTGAATTAATTGCTTACTTTAAATTGTAAGCTGAATTTGAGAAAATTGATATTTTTGGAAGTTTAAGTTTTGAGGGTTTTTTTTTTTTTCTAAATTTGTAAATTGATGTTTATTTTCTTTCTTGTTGTTTTTATTTTAAGTTTTTAAACAGAATCAAATGAAAAAAAAATTTTCTTGAATTTTTGAATGAAAAACGGAGTAACGGGCAATAACAGACCGTTATTGCTGCTATTCAACGTTATATCATAATTCACGATCGCAATATGTCTACTATAGACAAGATTTAAATTCTATTCTGTTTTTTCTTCAATAGCGGTGACAGATGGTGGTGCGATCGTGAAATAACGGTCGTTATACCGTTATCTGACCATTATTTAAATATTTGTATATAAACTCCTCAAAGATAACTAAACTAGAAATTACTGAGTATGCAAGGGTGCAAACCTTTCATTAACATTGTCCAAAAGGATCAACTTGTTGATTTACAAATTACAAGTCCAATCTTTATATTGCTGGCTTATTGTTGTCCAATCTTGAAATGATTCTTCTAAGTAAATCCACTCCCACAGAGAAGCCTTGTTAGGAAACCTTGGCTGCTGTTGTCATTGTCCTTAGAATTACTTAAATTGCCTATAAGAGACCAGTGTGTGTCAAAGCCTGGTTGATAACCGCTTTGTTGCATCATTTGCATTAGCTCTGATGCTTTTTTGAGATTATTTTAGAGTGATACCTATCAATTATAGAGGTATAATTCTCTTTGGTTGGAGTTAGGCCTAATTGAACCATAGAATAGAATCAAAAGCTTTTTTGCTTTTTCAATACAGCCATCTTGGCAAATTTTAAAGACAAGCATGTCACATGTATTAATACTTGGCTTAAGATGCCAACCCGGCTTCTCATTATGAAAGGCCATAGCGTGGTTCAATTTGTTACATGCACAAAAACTATGGAAAACAATATTATAATTGGAATTGAAAGAATTCCCTTCTTCAACACTGTGTTTAGAAGATCGACTACCTTGTTCAGTCCATTATAAAAACAAACCTTTAATTAGATTGTAGACACCTTATTTGATTCGGACCCAAAGTAATTGGGCCTGTTCAATAAATTACAAATCAATGTTCATTAAATGATATAATTTTATTTATGTTTTGTTTTAATTATATTATTTATATTATTATATTATATTATTATAAGTTTTATCTTCTTAGATTTTATTATTTTTTTGTTATCTCTGATTTTTTATTATTTATTTATCTTTAAGTTTTGATATTATTAAATTAGTAATAATATTTAATTGAAAAAGTTAAAAAAAAAAATAAAAAAAAATCAATAACATTGGTCAGTGAATATAGGCGAATTGCATACGGATTCAATTTGCATAAGATAAATTTTGTGATAATGCATAAATCTTATGAACAGTAGACTCAAAGTTTATCAAAAACTCTTCTAATCTTGTCCTATAAATACTGCCCCGAATCAGGTAAAATAGACAAAAAAAAAAAAAACAAAGAGAAAACCAAAAGAATTAGGGAGAGATCACATAGATCAAACACAGTAACAAAGAGAGGAATACCGAAATAGAGAATACAAAATACATAGATCAAACAGATCACACACAAAAAAGGTAAAAAATATACAGCAAAAACCATAACGATCAATAAAAAATTTTTTAAAGATTTTTGAAAAAATATGGAAAATTTCTAGATTTCAACAAAAATTTTCAGATTTCAGTGAATTTTTAAGCGTCGGTTGAATTTTTTGACGTCGGTTAAATTTTTTAGCAAGCTTCCCAGAATCTAGTTGAAGATTCTAGTGAAGGTTAAATTTTTCGGTGAATATTCAATGAACCAACCCATATTTCGATGATTTTTTTTTAGAATTCGATGAAGATTCAACTAGAGTTCTTCAGTTTTTAGAGAGAGAGAAAGAAAAGGAAAGAAGAAAGATAAGGGAGAAAGGAGAATATGAAGAGAAAGATTGGACTTAGGCTTTTATACCCTCACCAAAACGATATCGTTTTTACCTTTAAACTGTCTCAGGATTCGCGTGTTTTTATTCGTGCGACCCGACTAGAGAGCAACCTATTTCTGCCGACCTGCGTATTAGTCAAGCCCTTCAGCAGAGCTGAGTCGCCAAGCTGGGTCCCTTGAAACACTTTCTGTGCTTGAAGTCGAGCCACCAAAACCGTCAAACTGAGTTGTTTTTCTATTTTGGTATTTTTTTTCTTTTTAAAGTTTTTTTGTATGATTAAATTTTGAGAAAAATAAAAAAATAATAATAATGAAAAAAATAAAACTTTTTTAGAATAAATAATAATTATTTAATGATAAATTTTTTAAAAATTTTAAATAGTAAATTTTTATAAAATTTTTAGGTGAAATTTTTTTTTCAAAATTTATCCCAAACGGTAGAATAATTTAGATAAAATTTCAATAACAATAATTAATATTTATTTTCAATCAAAAAAATAAAAAAATAAAAATTTTGGTTGAAAATATTTGACAATTATCCAAGGATGAGATTTTTAAAAATTTTAAATGGTAAATTTCTTAAAAAGTCTCTAGGTGAGAAATTTTTTTAAATTTGTCCCAAATGGTGAAAGAATTTAAATGAAGTTTCAATAAAAATAATTGCCATATTATTTTCTTTCCAAAGATTAAAAAAACAAAATAAAAAGAAATAAAATTTCTAAATTAGCCCAAATGGTGGAAATTTTAAAAAATCAAAAGAGAAAATATTTCTCATTTGGCTTAAATAGTGAAATAATTAGATATATTTTCACAAAAAAATCCAAAATTAAAAATACAAAAATAAAAATAATTGAGAATAAAAATAATTAAACCTTTTTTCGATGACAGGGCCTCTTAAAAGAAAAAGCAAATGGGATTCTTGAATAGTCTTGAGGTAAAAAAATATTTTTAAAAGTTCTATCAGATTGATGGAGAATCTTAAGAATTATTTTCAATATTTAAACATAAAAATTTAAGACCATTAGAATCAAGATCTTATGATAAATTTAAAATTAAATGGTACCATCATTTGGATGGGCATGTAGGGATGCTATAACTTTCCCTATCTATAACCAAACTTTCGAACCCTATTTTGGTTAATAGACCCAAAACTTATTCTTTTAGAGACTCTTAGTCAAGTTTAGGAGTTCATTTAAATGGTAGATTTCTTAGGTGACCAATTACACCTAGTAAAAAAGATCGGTAGCGACTCCATTTGTTAAGTCTAGCTATAGATTTTACGGATCTATATGTTATTATAGATTATCATAATTGATTGTATTCGGTATAAGTCCTTATTTACCATCCGTTCCCGAAAACTTTTCGCTTCTTTAGGTTTACCTTGAGATAGGAGACCCCTAACAATTCAAAACTTTATTAACAGTCAAAATATTTTCAGTTAAGAGAATATAGTATTGATAGTTTAGAATGTGGTGCATCTCACATTGGATAGAAAGACTTAATTATTGATGAATAAAAATTAATTTTGTATTAATTTTATTCATATTTTTAATAATTATGTTTGAATAGAAACAATTATCATATGACAAATGGTTAATAACTATTTGAATATAAATAGATTATTATTTATAAAGGTCATGATTACACAAAAGGTCATAACCATCTGAATAGAAGTTTATATCTATTCATTCATTATAAATAAATTTTGAGTATAATCATTTTTACTGCTTTTGATTGGAGAGTTTTAGGCTTTGTTGTATCCTAAAGGCATAATTGCCTTTAAGAAAGTATTCTTCATGCCTTAAAGTAAAAATTCTTTTCTATTATTTTTCTTCTCTTATTTATTTTTACTAACAATTTAAAGGCAATTATGAAAAATTTATATTTTGCATAAGAAAGATACAAGGAAAGAAATTGACATGATTTGGAGATCAATATTAGAGAAGGCTCAAGGTATCAAAGGATTAATATTTTTATGGATCAAAATGTTAATTTTCATAAAGATCTTCATTAGAGGTATGTATTTTATTTTTTGCATAATTATTGGTAAAATAATTGACTGAATAAGATAAACACATTAACAATTTATTTCATTATTATGTAAAGTCAAAACACAATATGTAAAATATTAATTACATTGCATAAGTTTATTCATATACAGAAATTAACTCCATAATTGGGTTCAATGAATTATATTATATTTATTTGAAAAATTGATGATTTTAAAGACTATGATGGGAAATAGACTAAAAACATAAAGAAAAAGACTGAATTGATTTAACGACCAAAGAATTAATTTGTTATCAAGTAACGAATTAAATTAGGTTCTAAGGGAATAGTCAATTGTTTAATTATCATGTTGTGGTTATATATAAAATAGGCAAATTGTCCTATCATTTCTATGAAAACAATCATAAATGGGTAAAAGAATTTACCCTAAGAAATTAGATACAAATAAAGAATATATATAGAAAATAAAATTTGGCTACCAGATTAGTTTTATTATTAAATCATAGCACCAAAATTGAGATAATAAGTTGAGTCAAGCTATTTGTATGATTTTATCTTTGTTGGTTGTTTATAAATCAAATGTTGATTTATATACACATATATTTAAAATTTATTATTGGTTCAAATTTTGACTAGTGTTTAATTTTCATGAAAACCAATTAAAATTAAATTGATATATGTGAATAATTATTATTAAGATATGGTATTTTATGGATTAATTGGTAAATAATAAACCAAATAATGATTATTATAAGAAACATTGGTAATGTGACATGTATTTTGCTTGTTGAGTGTATTACACTAGAAGTGATTTTACAAAATAAAATTTTATTGTGAACACTCACAAAATGGAAATCATAAAAAGCCATCAAATAGTTAATCAATGGTTAAAAAAAAAAAAAGCATTGTTGCTTTTCATATATGGGATATTGATTAAACGAAAAGGCATATCATTAAAAAATATTGAAGCATTTGTCGATTAGTAGCATTTTGAAAGATGCTCATTAATGTCTAATTAAGCATGTTTATAAATTAGAAAATAACGTGCAAATTCAATGTTCCAAAGACACTAATACATGCATATGTTTAATTCCATTTTATGAGGACATGAAAAACATTGATATAGTTTGCTATATATTATGAAAATGAACTGAATGTGATGAAATTTTCTTTTTTATACGTATAAGAAAGATATGGACTATAGAGATAGAATGCTATCATTTAATTAATACATTATTGGTTAAAGATAATGAAGGTATTTTTGCTTCTTGTACTCAGTAAAATGACTTTTTGCAGGCTGTTAAAATGAAAAGTAAATAAGTTTTCGAGGTTTTCAATGGTTTCATAACAATGGCAAGGATGTGGCTGATTGTATTCCATATTAACATATGGGCTTAGATAATAATATTGGTTTGTGAAAGCCGTAAGCCTTAGAGTTAGACAATCAATGATTTAACCAATGCAAATTCATCATGAATTTTTGCATAAAATATAAGTAGAGCTCATATTATGATTATTGTTTATGCTATTTATGAAAATGATTCTTTGGATTCATGTTTCATGACTTGCATTGATATGGTGATCTAGATATGAACATATTGATCACAAAAGGATTGTGAAAGAATTTGAAATTGGAGATAAATATATTATGGACTATTATTGTATATAGGTATATTGGTCTTATGAGTAAAGTTTGAAATTTATTATATATTCGAAAATATTTTGATCAATTAAAAGTGGTAAATAACAGAGATATATAAATTACACAATGGTGGAGAAATAAAGTTCTCATAAAATTTTGAAATCAAGTTTAGATGTTTCAATAATCATGAACTTGAAATTGGCCGTTAAGCAATTACTATATGTATTGAAAACTCATGATAACATCTGAGATAGTTAGTTTTCACTAAAAGCTATCATTATAAATAAAATAACCTTAATAGCCAAATCTATATGATTTGTAGGTAAGAAGTGGATTATTATGGTTGGCTTAAAATAGCCATAAGCTAAAATTAATGTCACAATCTTGATCACGTTTTGGTAATTTTTTGTCATGTATCTAGTCTAATTCATAGATTGTACAAATAATTTATCATCTATGGTTTTATATAGTGAAATTTCAAAGTATATTTACTTTAGAAGCTATGAGTGATTCAAAGATTTGTGAATTTGAAAACTTTTATAATAGTAAAAATAATGCTATTTGATCTATTTGGGTGATGAAAATGGTTTTTTTTTCATGGTAACGAAAAAATTATTAATAGTGTCCATGATGAAATAAATTCATATAAATATTTATGAATTGATATAAAAGTCTTAAAAGGAGACTATAGAAGTATGATTATATTTGAAATCCACTTATTAATATAAATTTTGTATTGAGTTAAAATATAAAAGTTTTGAAACTTTTATTGAAATATTAAGATATCAGCTAGTCATCTTTCACTAAGGGTGGATTTAGAAGCCTCCTATTTAAAAAAAAAAAAAAACTACCCAATAGTGAAAAGATTAATGAAATGATAATTTGATTAAGTATTTATGATATATTGATAATTAAAATGAGATATTCTTTAATAAAATAATGTATACTTGCACATGGTGAAGGTGATAAGAACAAAAGAAATAAAAAATTAAACCATAGTATTGTAAGATTTTAGTATAATTTTATGAGCAAATTATACAAGCTAATAAGTTTAAAACTTATTAAAGTCATAAAAAGGACCTTAAAAATTTTTAAAGGACTAAAATCTTTTAGTTTATTCATTGAGTTTATCTAATTGTACTAGAAGTATAATTGTATTAAAAATGTATAAAAATATGAAAATAAAATAATTGAAATCAATAAATATAAAGTCGTAGCCAAAACCAAAACTTACTATTTCTTAAAATGATAAAAATGAGGCAACAATGTCTGAAACATATAAATGATATGCAAAATGAAAAAAGTTTGAATATATTAGCCTGAAGTGATTATATTAGAAATTTAATCTTAAGTGAGGGTAATTACCATAAAAAAAATTGAATTTCAAAATATTTGGTTAGTAGTATCACAAGTAGAATGGATTTAAATCCTTACTATTAGACAACAATAATATGAACCTAACTTTGAATTAGTAACCTCTAATTAAAAAGTTTAATAGAAAAAAAACAAGTTATTGTTATGTGTCTGTTAAACACTAGTAAAATTCATTCAAATTTTAGAAATTAGTGTGATCCATTGCGTGTGGAGAATGAATTTTATACTCTTGATGGAGTTTTAAATGTCTAAAGTAATGGAGACGTAATGGAAATTCTACATATATAAACATAAAAGTTATGCCGCTTCAACAAAAAGAATTGGGTCTCTCTTGTAAATACTTATGAATAGAATAAACACATAGTCGTAATAATGCTAAAAGCAATTATAAACTTCTGATAGAAGAATAAATAAGTATTATGTGTTATATCTTCAATTTTAACACTAAGAGTTGAAGTTTAATCAGCGGATACCATTAACTTTGTTAGAATTTTAAGATAAATACACTAATTGAAGGTTTAAATCAAGATATACTTTTTTATATTCATAATATTTATTTGTATGAAAAGTAAAAATTAAGCATCGATATTTCAAACTAGTGGGAGATTGTTGGTAGTTTAAAATGTGGTATACTCCACATTAGATAAAAATATTTAATTATTGATGATAAAATTAATTTTTATTTTAATTTTATTCATATTTTAAATAATTATGTTTGAATAGAAATAATTATCATATGATAAATAGTCATAACTATTTAAATATAAATAAATTATTATTCATAAAAATTATGATTATACAAAAGGTCATAACTTTCTAAATAGAAATTTATGTCTGTTTATTCATTATAAATAAATCTTTTAGTATAATCATTTCATTGTTTCTGATTAAAGAGTTTTAAGCTTTGTTATAACCTAAAGACATAATTACCTTTAAAAAAGTATTTTTCACGCTTCAAAGTCAAAATTCTTTTATATTATTTCTTTTCTCTTATTTAATTTTTCTAATAGATAGAATAAAAAAGTATTTTAAATGATAAGGCTGTCAGATTGGCTTTGTCTTAGCATAAACTTCTTCAGGCTTAATGCACAGAGATACCTCCCAGAAGAACACATCAAGCATACCAAACTCCGATAACTAGAGATTGAAAGGCATATATTTTCCTTATCATGACACAAAGTAGCCCCTCAGATAATCTCAAATTGTTATCAACATTGACACATAATTTTAAATTTAGCATCAAAGTAAGCAGATTTGATGACATATCTTGAAACAGATGTCCTGCTTCTGCAAGCTTTCCTTTCATACAAAATACTTTAAGTAAAGCACTCAGGACAAAGGAAAATGCAGATTGCTCTCCAAACTAATCTTTCCCAATCTGACAGCCTCGTCAAATTTATCAGCCTTACACAAGCGAGGAATTTAATGTCAAAGGAACACCCAAGCACGGGACCAAGTCCTTAGCCAGCATAGTGTCCAAAACTCTGATGGCACCTGAAAATTTTTTTCTCACCACACAGCTTTCTTACAAGATGGCTATAAGCCACACGATCCAAAACCCAACCCTGACTTAGCATCATGAGTGAAATACTTGTACAATCAGCAATGCATAGATTCTCCAGGAATATATGACAAACTTCTAGCCTCAACTGCGGGTAGGAGACTAGCATGCCTTCAAAAAGTTCCAGTGCCTCCTTCAGCAAGTCCTGATGACAAAGACATTTGAAAAGAGCATTGCAATCCTCCAATGCTGGTAAACATTTGTTATTTTGAGCAACATCCCAACAACCACGAAGGTCACTTAAGATTCCTCTCTTACATAATCCCTTCCTTACAGCAGTTTACGTCTCACTGTTGACCATTGGGTCCCTCTGGAACATTTGATAAAATAAACTTATCGCTTTGTAATCTAACCCTGTCTTGCAGAATACTTGGATGAGCATATTTAGCGTCTCTTGCTCTAACTGATTAACCAACTTGGTCATTTTTTTGAAAAGACTGGCACCTGCCTTGCTAAGAGAACGGGTACCAAGCTCCTTCAAAATTGATGAGAAGGCAGAAACAGACAGTTCTTGTCCCCATAGAATCATTTCAAACCTCATTGCATTTTTGAAATTGCCAGAACTGCATTCATTGATTATAAGAGAATCAAAATCAGGTTTTGTAGAATCCTCAAGAACCTTGCTAACATTTTTCTCATACTCATCCAAGTCAGTATCCAAATACAGTCCATTTCCAAGATCATCAGAGAACTTTGCCATGGAAATCCCACATCATTATCCCGTCTCAACCTCACAACTAATGGATCAAGTCCCAACATACAAATGCTTTAGAAAGTGGATTCTCCAAGGAAGAAAGTTCAATGAAACCATTGCCGACCATCTGGAAAACTATCTTTTTTGCTTCATCAAATCTTCTTGCTTTACAATACCCGGCTAACAGTACTTTATAAGTCCATACATTCGGACTTGTGCCCCCATCCACCATTTCTTCAAGAATATGTTTCCACAAGCCCTCTTTAAACACCCCACTGATAAGAGCATTGTATGATCATTTATTGGGTTTTACACCTCTTGAAAGAATTTGAGACAGATAAACAAAGGCACTTTGCAAATCCCCTTCATAGCAACTCTAACCAATCAGGATACCAAAGGTTATAGGCCTGAAACCCAAAAGCTCCTGTTCCGGCAGGAATGAATCTGCTCTTTCTACACCAAACTTGCTGCAAAGAGAATGTATGATCTTATTTTCAACAATAACATCTGGAAAACAATTTAAGTCAACCAAAAACCTCAGCAAATCTACAAAATCTTTCTTCTCGCAATATCCAGAAGCAATGTCATTTGTAACTGAACTTCTAGGTTTAAATTACCTAAACTGCTAGGTTTAAATTACAATGAAACCTTCTTCAATAGATTTCTGGCTTCCTGAATCCTGCCATCCTCACAAAGTAATCTAATAACATTCTCAAAAACAGGCATCTCCATATCACTCAAACTGACATCCATTTCCACCATATCCAAGTCAACCTGGAATGCTAATTGAGTTCTCTTCCTTGCAATAAAACTACCAATAAAAGCACAGTAACATGAAAATGATGGGACTAATCCTTGCCCTCTTACTTTATTAGAAACCGAAATGGCACTTTCTGGATTACCAACACCATCTTAACCTTCAATTAAACTACAGAAAATTCCATGATTATCCAACAAAATTCCTTCCCTCTGCACCTCCAAAACTAACAACTCAACTTCTTTAAACATCCTAGCTTCAATAAGCATTGACGCCATAACTTCATATGACCTTGGAAGATGCTTAAAACCCATAACTTTTTCACTAGCACACTTGAAAATTCAAAACCGAGCAATATTTCAAGCATATCTTCAGGTTTCAACTCAGAAACTTGTTGGGGAATCACCACACAAGTAGCACCCACACACAAAATGGCAAGCTCAAATAAAAAATAAGAACATACAAATATATTTGTTTTAGCCCAATTCAAAATGGCCTACTTCAAACCTAATCCACTAATAAATAAATCTTTACAACTGTGAGACTTTTGGAATGAGAAAAGTCACAAAAAACTCTTCACTCAAAACTTAACCCAAAACCCAATTACACCATTTAATAGCCTACTCACTTAGCTATTCTCTTAGTATCTAACTATCTGGGACTATCAAACCAAAACCAAAATATCTTATTTATAAGGATGAAACCCTTTATGCTTTTACTAAACTCCTGATGTGAGATACAAGACAAACTCAAAACTCTTATAAATTTCGATGTGGGATTTTGAGATTCAAGGCAAATCCTAGTAAATTCTCTCTTCACTTGAATCTCCAAACATTTCAATAGTATCTGCAAAGCTAATACGCTTACTTTTCTTCTTTTCTTTCATCATAAGTATCCTAGCAATTGAGCCTCCATCAAACATGTATAAGTAATTTTTAATCCTATTCTTTTATAGAATCACACTATCATTTTTGTACACTTTCAACGAATCATTACTATCATAGTATGTGTACCTTCGAGAAGCTAACTCATCCAAAGCAATTAAATTATAGCTACAACTCGGTATATACCTCACATGGTGAAGTATCCTAACAACACCATTGTGAGATCTAAGGCGAACACTTTTAATGCCTTGAATCTGCACATTTTCGTTGTTGGCAACTACAATATCCCCATACTTCTCATTCTCATCCAACTCCACAAAGTAACTCCTATCATTGCAGATATGAATTGTAGCAACTGAATCTAAAACCCAACCTTTATCACCTTTTAAAGTTTGAGTCACATCCACACAAGTCGTCGAAACAACATCATCATCATTAGACACGACGGCAGTAATATAACTTTTTTCTTCATCTGATTTCTTCTCATCATTCGTCTTTTTAAAAGTAGCTATATCCCTTCTCAGCTTTCTGCAGCGCATTTGGATATATCTTTTTTCATCACAATAATAATATTCTATATCACTATAATCTTTGTCTCTTGACTTGGATCTCTCTCTTAATCCATCAATTCTCTTTTGAGTCCTTCTTTAATCAAAATCCTTTACAACTAGTGTACTTCCTTCAGGTGATGAGTTTTAAGCTCCCATAAACTTTTCGTTCTCACGCAACAAGACAGTCACATCATCTAACTTTAAAGTAGACTTACCCACCAACAAAGTCTGAACTAAAGTCCTATAAGACTTAAGCAAAGATGACAGTAAAATTAAAGCATTCTCTTCATTTTTTAACTCATCAACATAAATTACCAACAATTAAGAAACTAATACATTAAACTCATTTAGGTGATTATGAAAACTCGTACCTTCTTTCATCTTTAGAGAATACAGATCCATATTCAAATATAATATATTAGTTAACGACTTTGAAGTATAAATACCCTCAAGCTTATCCTACAAACTTTTCGGAGTACTCTCAATCAACACACTGTACTTTACTCTGGAGCTAACGTCAATCTAATAGTACTAATAACTTTTTTCTGAATCTTATTCCAATTAGCGTTAGACATTCCCTCAGGCTTACTACTCTCTAATGCCTGATCCAACCCTTATTGTACAAACAGATCTTGAATCGTACTTTATCATAACATGAAATTACTATTTCCATCAAATAATAAAATCTCAAACTTAGGCATAGGTATACTAGACATACTTTCTTCAGACATCTTCAAATACTACTTCACGATCTTTTGAGCCCCCGAACCTTAAATCTCAAACCTTGCTCTAATACCACTCGTTGGAAAATCACCACACATGCAGCACATACAAAAAATAACAAGCTCAAATCAAGAATAAGAACACACAAATATATTCAGCCTAACTCAAAATGACATACTCCAAATCTAATCCACTAACAAATAAATCTTTACAACTGTGAGACTTTTGGAATGAAAAAAGTTACTAAAAACTCTTTACTCAAAACTTAACCCAAAACCTAATATACCCTTTAATAGCCTACTCACTTAACTATTCTTTTGGTGTCTAACTATCTGTGACTATTAAACCAAAACCAAAACATCTTATTTATAAGGGTGAAACATTTTATACTTTTACTAAACTCCTGATGTGGGATACAAGATAAACTTAAAATTCTTATAACTTTCAATGTGAGATTTTGAGATTCAAGATAAATCCCAATAAAACTCTCCTAAATTTCCTTGCAGATTCGGGTATTATATCAAATATATCCAAAAGAAGTTCTTTAAGAGAACCATTACTAAAAGTCTTAACTTTCTTATCAAAAACCTGTGGACACCTCCAAATTATAGATTTTGCAATACCAAAACAGTCAATGGAAGATAAATCAATCTGGGTTTTTTTTATTAGTCAGAAACAAAAGTAAAGTGGTGCTTTGTAAAGAGAGGAAAGAGTAAAAATGTCACCTTTTTGAGGTTGGAAATGGAGAGAGTTTGGAGGATGTGGTTGAAGAGAAGTGTGAAGCTTGTTGTTCCTGCTCTCATTTGTCAATGGCTACATTGCTTAACAAACCAGTTGGGCCTTGAATAGGGAAATAGAGGTCATTTTTGTGCTGGGGCTTTTGCATTAAAAACAGCATGTCGTTTTACTGGTTGAGAAATTGGAGTGAAATTTTTATGTAATTTTTTCGTCAACTTTGAAATAATTAAAGAAAAAAAAATTTATAAATAAATAATTTTTTACTTTTACATATTTTCATTTTTCATGTAAAAATTAACTAATTTAGTTTTTAATATTAAAATCGTTAGTATTTATTTTTTTATAATAATATGATTTATTAGTAAAATATATTTTTTAAATAAAAATATTTAAAAAAATTAAGGTTATATTAAAATTCTAAAAGACAATTAGTTTAATTTATAATATTAAAATCCATTATTATTTATTTTTTATTATAGTTTGATTTATTTGTAAAGTAAATATATTTTTAAAAAATTAAGATTAAATTAAAATTTTCGATGGAAGAATTTAGTACATCAAACAAGTGTGAGATACATGTTATCTAGCTTACACTTATGCTATGTTTGGATAAATATTAATAATAAAAAAGAAAGAAAAAGAAAAAAAGATTTTTAAAAGAAAAAAAAAGAATATATGTGACTCTTGTTTGGAGAATTAAAATTAATAAAAGAAAAGAATTTTAATAACTATTGTTTGGATAAAAAGTAAAAAAAAAAAAAATGATTCATTATAATAATTTTTTTCAATTATAATATTTTATTGCCTATGTTACTGTCTTATCTAACATCGTAATTATTGCTATATCAATAGTCTTATTTCTTTGTTTATCCATCTATATAGCAAAATATTAATAATTATTATTATTATCGTAAATCATACATACTACTAATAATAATACTAATATTTATTAATTACTCACATATATTAATTATAATAATAAAAATTTTTTGAGTTAGTTTGACATCTTATAAACTCAAAAAATATATCTATTCATATTTAACCTTTCATCAAAATCAAATCATCAAAAAATTATAAAAAATTTTTATATTAAAAGAGATACGTGAAACTTACTTAAAAAAAGATATGACTTTGAAAAAAATTATAAGATGATTGTCATATACTTAGGTTTTTTTATTAGGTTTTTAGTATTAATAAAAAGATGGATATAATAATCTTTTTATTAAAAAAATAAAGGTTTCAACTTTCCTTTCATTAATTTTTTCTCCAAATCGAGGTATTAAAAAGATTAAGTTTACAAGAGAAACCAAAAGTTATTTAGTTTCTACCTCTTTTTTTTTTAAATTAAAAATTTATCTAAACAAAAAAAAAATATTTTGTTTTCTTTATTTTTTTTTTACTTTTTTTCTCTTTCTCTCAATTCAAATACATTGTTAACCTCAAAGTTAACGAAAATAACTAATATATTACGATTTCGAAAATTCACAATTGGTAAATTATATTCTTGAATTTAAGATAAAAAATGGTATGCATCTCTAAGTTTGAAGAACAATGTAATTTACTCTTTGATGGAATTATTATCTTTGTTAACTAATTTTGTTTGGTGGCCTAGGAAATGGTTAACATCTAATGCCCAAAGCAAGGTACAGTAGAGATAATAATCGGGTGGATTTTGATCTCATTATTTTTTGTTAGGATTTTTTATTTAAAATTTTTCAGATTTGGTGAAAATTGGTGTTGGGAATAATCAAAATTATTTTTTAAATTTTATAAAAGATATAATATTTTAGTTTCTTTTTAACTTTAAATAAAATTTGAATTCAAATTATTTTTAATTTAAATCATTTTGAATTCAATTTTTTTTTAAATTTAAACCATTTTATACTAAGATTTTCTTCAGTTTGAATTTTTTTTTTGATAAATCGTATTTGATGGATTAATATTTTAATTGATTCAAAAAATAATTCATGGATGATCAACTTGTATTTCCAGTGAATAGCATGTATTATTAATAAATTGTCTTGATATTTAACATAAATACAATAAAAAAATCCAGATCCCAAAAGGTTGACTTTTGGTATTAGTGATGGCTTAATGGGCTCAAAGTCATAAACTTGGTATGAACTCAGAAGGGACCAAAACTCTTATCAGTTCCCTTACATTCTCCAGTCTTCAGCCACAGAAAAAGTCAATAATCCAGGGAGAAAAGAAAGGGGTAGCAAAGAAGGAAGAACAAATGAATCAGAACACGAGCTCTTTGTTGATTGGATTAGTTGGAGCAGCAATCACCTTATCTGCGTATTCACAGACTTTCATCTCCCCAACTCAGTGTGTCACTGTTGGCTTCCTTGTTCTCATGTTTGGCTTGCTTGTACGAGAAGGTCTCATTTCTCTCTAGTCTGTTGAATTCATCTCTGGGTTTTTTTTTTCTTTTTTAATTTCATGATGTTTTCATTTCGGAGATTGAGATTTTAATATATGGTATCTGGTTTTCTGCTAAGTTGTATTGTGTCAGCTGCTGTTTTCTTACATAAAATCCTTAAATTCATACTAGTTTTTCGTCTTGTAAGAATCTTTTTGAGGTCATTTCACATTTTGGAATTTGGGGTCAGTTTGTTTAAAATTAAAGAAATTTCAGTACTTAAAGTTTACTTTTCTGTGTGGATCAATTGAGTATGATATTGTTGACTGAAAAAAGAGCCTAATTAAAAACTTTATTGGTAAAAGAAGGCTGCTAGTGGGGCCTCAGCCCTGGATGTTGATCGACAAAATTTTCAGGTGAGTTTGTCTTTCAGTAGAATCTATATTAACCTCTTCCTTTCTGCCTGATACAAATTGAACATTCAAAACTTGTTAAATTCATGTCCTATCCCAAGACAAACTTAATTGTCCTTCATTGGTTTTGCATATAAAATTTGTTGGTAAAATTTTACTATGAATCGTTGAAACATTTATCAGATTCTAGCATTTCTTCGGAAGAGATTATTAAAAATGTCTGAGACTGTAGAAAAAGGCTTAACATTTTTTCCCCACACAGAATAGGTTAGTTTTGGTTAAGGTAACGATAAAATTAATTATTATACTGATAAAATTAAATATTATAACGATATGATTATATCAACGATAAAAATATATATTCGAATGTAAACATAATGATAATAATAAAATTAATTATAACAATTAATTATCTTCAAAAAAGACTTAAATTTGAAATTCGAATACACCCTAATATGGTACTACTACTTCTACATAAGTTACAGTGGATTTTTTTTTTTTGTCTTTGGCCAGATACATGAACCAAAGCTTAACCTCATAATCTTCGCATTTCCCCTCCACTTTTTCAAATGTATATATATTTGAGAAACTAACAAACCAATAGCTTTAAGTAAATCATCTTTTTTTCTTGGATTAGATGTTTGGTAAGATTGAATCAATCTGCTGCATCTAACTTTTGTAATGATTTTATTATCACTAAATTAAACTAACATACTAAGATAATCCCATGCCAAGATTAGGAATATATGCCAAGAAACATCTTATCTTTTGAGATCACAAATAATGCACAGCTTTAATTAGTTTTTTTCTTAGTTGGGATGGTGGATGCAAAGCCTACCAGGCTACCCTATTCTTTCGGCTGGCAGAGGAGTGTTCCCATGTGCTAGTTATAGGTAGGGACATGTTGCTTTCTATGTGTATTTACATTATATCACAAAACTCAAAGCTAAACAGAAATTAAACTCCTCTGCCAGCTGAAATGGTAAATGAATCAGAAGCAAGACCCCTGAAATGCATTGTTGGTTGCAGGCCAAGTATGATCACCACCATTAATACAACCCTTAACAGTGCCAAAGCCCATATCTGGCACAGCAAGCAAAAAAGTTAGCTGATCATGATCTGTCATAGTAGTTTCATTGCATTTTTTCTGGAATGATATGGTCAATAAGCTTACATGGAGGGCAAAGCTACCCTATGAGCAGCAGATGCGGTTCTCAGTTTTATGGTCCATTTCCCTCAATAATTCAGTTGATTTTCATTTTGCTACAATAGCATTAACGTCTTAAAAAATGTACTATCTCATTAGAAACATGTATCTGCTAATCAATTTTGCTTCTAATCTTCTAAAATATGACTGTTAAATATTCCTTATCAGGGAGAAAATGGCATGAAATCACATAAAATTTTGTTAAGAGGCAACCAACCTTTACTACTACCACAACTATCTGGTGAACAAAACTAAACAACAAAATTCAAGAATCTCTTTATTTTATGCAAATTAAGTAAGCTATGAGGGCTCATATGTCTGTGAAGGAAAAAAATGCTCTAAAATATAGAACAATTCAAGTTAGTACTTTTGTTCCATTAAGAATTTCAATTAAATGACCCTCATCATATCGAAATATACATTTTATGATTGAATTCTTATAAAATGCACCGTTTGGTGCTGTGAAAACACTTCAATCAAGCTGCCAAATGGATCATTAGTGTAAGAATTATAGTATTTATTGACAGTGAAGAGAAGTTTTTACAATTGAACATATATACATTTTGCTGTAAGTTCCTTTTCCTTTTCATAACTTAAAAGAAAGTTAGAACTGTAAATTTCAAAGTCAATTAAACAATGATGCGTAACTGCAAATTGCCCAGAGTAAAAACCCGTTATAACATTGATACATCCATGATCGAACTTAGATACCAAGGACAATGATTCGACCCTTCTGAGTAGAAGTACTAATCGGTGAATGTATACTTACCAAACAGACAAAACGCTGATGTGAAAATACAAAATGCCAAAACTTGAAATCAATATAATTGCACTTGTTTGCCCCACTGCTGTATGAAGATAGCATTCCAAACATTTAAAACAGTAGACATTGAAACAACTATGATTTAACTTGGAGACAAGGACAAGGTTTCAAACCTTCCAGTCCTTTTCTTACGCCAAACTGTATGTTTTATCTGTGTACCAAGAACGATGACTGCAGGCTGGGCATGGCCATGGCCCTACCTGTTAATTTGATATATAAAGATCTATTCCACTCCAGGAACAGCCATCATCCATGCATGTGAAAATGAGAAAAGAAAAAGTGAGTCAAAAGATTGGAATCTGAGATGGAAAGTGTTTTCTAGAAAATAAAAACAAAATAGCCGAAAATTAGAGAATAAAAAGATATTTTCATTGTCTTCAATGAAAATATGAAAATATCATGACTATCTACAAAAAATGAAAACATGAAACTTTTTTTTTGAGAAGCATGACAACTTTGAAAGCAATAAAATCAAAAATGAATGTAACATTAAGAATCTTGTTAGGTTCTAATTTTCAAATTTTCAGTTCCCTTTTGCACAAGTAACTATTAACCTTCATTGATATTCATTGTTGTCGTAAGTTGAAAATGTAAATACCATACATATATTTATTATTTTTATTTTTGAAAACAATTAATCATTTTCATAAAATAAATGCGTTTTTCAAAATTCAAAAATCAAAAAATAAAAATATTTTCTCAAACCAAACATATAACTAATTTTTCAGATATTAATATATCTTTCAGATGATCAGTTCCTGATACACTTACAAAGGACAGGACATACTTCAGCATAGGAGACAAATTTTACAAAAGAAAATGCCAAGTTTTCAAGGAAGAAGAAGAAGAAGAAGAAGTGAAGAACCATGGCTAGAATACATGAGCCTCACCAAGCAAATAAAAATTTGTAAGAGAGAAAGATTAAAAAAAGTGTGACTAGTGAGCTGGCTGCTGTATATAGCTATAAGTTAAAGCCAACTGTTCCAACTTAACAACAAGAGATTCCTTGTCATTCAAAAGCTGAACAGAGGGAGGAGAGAGATTGCAGCATAGCCAAAGGAAAATATGCAACAATTAAACTAGCCCATCAAAGGGTTAGATAGAAGAAACTGATCTCAATTATATTTGCATGATGATAGACCTTTTTTGACCTTTCTAGCTAGGTTTATGTTGCATATCTTGAGTAGTTCAGCATATGCATATCCAAACAACGCCACCACCAAAAAATTAAGTGCTATTTTTTGTTATTTTCATCATAAATCTAGCATGAAAAAATAAGACTACGATATAACCAGAGATGATTTGCCGATAAATTCTATTAACATTTATTATAACTTTTGTCAATGTATAGTTAAAATTGTTATTAATATTAGTTGATTATTGATATATAGATATATATATATATATATAGATCATGATTTACATGATAATATTAAATATAACTTCGCCGGCAAATCATCCTTGGCTGCACCATATAGTCTGATTTCCACATGCAAGACTTCAGATGAAAAATACTGCCATGTCAATTATTGAATACAACTTTCCACAAAAGAATGATCTGTAACTCTTCCCCAAACAGCCTAAACCAATCACTTAGAACCCACGATGCCATACACTCAGAGAGATAAGAAACTTTCCCAATGGAGAAAAGATAAGACATTCTCTATTTATTTCAACAAAGAAACTAGTATTATTCAAAGAAAAGAGGGTCTGAAAAAACAGGCAGAGAAGAAGAAGCGGATTGGACAAGAAAACTCTCAAGGCAGGGCATGGACGAATGGGGGGTTTGCAGCAAATTGAGTGCATGAGAGCTAGTTTCATGGAGTGGTTTGCATATAAAGAAACTTTCAGTTTAGAGTGATGGGGCATGGCATGGGCGATCAAGAGTAATATAATAAGACTAGCTTTTACACAAGGAAGGCAGCTCTAGAACTGACTACTAGGTGTGTTCCCTTCATCCCTTGTCCATTAGAGTAACAGAAAAAGTGAATAACCGTGAGGCCTCATGGGCTTAGATGTGACTTTGCATGGGTGATAAAACCAAGAGATATTAAACCTAAAGATCTATCCTTATCATCAAAAGTCTGACAGACTTCTGAATTGTTGTTATCTACAGTCATTTAAGAGATATATTACCCTTTACCACCATTTCTTACCTGCTTTGCGGTAATGGATTGCCTGTCCAAAATTTGTACTAAATTGACTGAGGAAGTTGGGTTAGGTGAGTTAATTTACTTCATCTACTAAAACAAAACCTCAGAATCTGAACACTTTGTGGACATCGTAGCTTCTATCCATCTCAAGGGTCCTCTACATGTTCCATCAGTTTGACAAGTGAGTACAATTCATACATGTTCCTATATGTATTTTATTGATTTACATTGATAAATTGACAGTATCATTGATGTTTCAATCAAACACTTCCAACTCTTTCACATGTTTATAGTTTCTTGTCCCTTGTTTAATTAAAAATTTACATTTTATGAATACCCATGGCTCATTTAGTTATGTTCTTGCCTTGACAGGAAGAAATCCTGCGAAGGGTAATGCATGACTCAAAAGATTTCCATTCCTCATTCAGTCATTTACCATAGCAAAAAAAAAAAAAGAAGAAAAACTTTTTATTTTCTGTTATAAGAGGATATAAAAAATTTTTTGGATTTACATTTATAATATATAAAAAGTTATCAACAAATTTATCAATTTTATTAATGAAAAAGATGTTCAGCAAAAATTTTTAAAATATCCAATTTTTTTTTAATTTTTTAAATGTTCAAAGTATCCATGGACATCTTACTTTATGCTTTGAATCCGTCTTTGAATCAACGTCGTTCAATTGGGAATCCTATTGGTAATTTTTAAGAAAAAGACAGTTCATGCTTTGCTGGATTGTTTGCAGCCTTTTTATTCAATGTTTTTACGTATTGTTTCTGTAAGGTCTGCCTCTTCATTGGTAAAGAGAAATCAAAATTCTAAATGTAGGACTGCTGGTCTTTGTGTCCTTGATCAGCCAAAACTTTTGTACAGAAAGAGCAAACAGTGACAAGATTTTGCAGTGATGCAATGGAAGATTATGGTCTGATTTTGCGCATAAACAAAGTACATCCCTCAACTATTGTGGAACACAGCGACCCTGAAATTGACTCGGAGACATTCAAATTAGTAATAAAAATTATTATAATTATGATTAAAAAAATTATTATAATTATATTAAAAAATTATAAAAATTTTATATTAAATAATTTTTTTTAAATTAATATTTAAATTCAATTAATACAATAAATTTAATTATACCATACTAAAAATGAGATAAAAACTAAAGCCCTACTCAATATGAGTTTCTTACTTGCTGCTTTAATTAGAGATAACAATGTCATATATTTTAATCATATTAAATATTAATAATTTATATGTTTATATTATATTTTACACAAAAATTATATATCATATTAATATAAAAAATATATAAGATATTTTTTTATTTTTAATAAATTCAGATATAACTTTTATTAAAATTTTAAATCACGATACTTTAATAATATTTTTTCTGTCTTATTTGTGTTTTAAATCACCAAGTTTAGCTTTAGTAATCAGTACTCTCAAGGAAACACAGTTACCAGCCCTAAAACCCCTATAACTGAGCTTTTCTCATGTACTTGTTTTTCATTTATAAAATAATTCCATAACTGTGAATAATTTAGAATGGCCAATTCAGGAAGTCAGAAGCCTGTTTGTTTCAGTTCCAACGAGGCCATGTCCTGCTGCATCATATTTTTTCCACCATGATTTGTCCATCATGGTTTGAAAGCTTAACAGGATGAGTTAGGATGCACAATCCCCCAAAAGCCATAGGATCTAAAATTAACTGAACAATGTACTTTCATTCAGCTTGATCAATGAAGCAAGGAGTAAATATATTACTACATCAACAGTACAAACAGTAGTGTGTTTAAAAAATTGAATTAACTAAAGAAGCGCAAGCAAGCAAGCTTTGTTCCTCCCAAATACTATTTCCAACCTCCTTTACCATCTGGTCAACTTTGACATTCATGCAAAGATATGGAGAATAATCAAGATTAGGCTGGACATTGAATAATAATATAGTAATAGCAGCACTAAGAGTTAGATTGAACAGCTCCATCAAATTGTTGTATACAAAGCAGATAAAAACACAATGCATGCTACTGCCACAACAAAGATTTTAATCACCTGGGCATTTAAGTTTATGTATTCCCTGAATTAGGAAGCGGGTTCGAATCCCTCTTCTCTAAAATTAAAAATAAATGTAAAAAGATTTTATATATAAGATGCTCAAATTCATCAACTCTCCGGCGAAGTAGGCATGTGGCCAGAAAAAACCTACACCAAGGAGATTCAGAACCTGCCATCAAATCAATTGCTCATAAACCAGTCTAAGCAGTCCAACCATATTGACAAAATAATACACACAACACTATTAGGAGATTAAGAAATCACTTACCAGTGTGCTTCAAACACCTCAATGAGCTCCTTCATTCTCTCAAGTTATAGGCAACCATAAAAAACAATAAGCTCTTACCTTTCATTTGAGGTCTTTGTGCAGGACAAAATCGAAAAACCTAATCCAACATTGCAAAAGACACCAACACATAGTCCTTTCTCATGTTTATAATGTCATTTAATTAGGAAAACCATTGGTAGCATAGTACATCTAGCTGTGCAACAGCGTATACTAGCAATTTTCCCAAAATAATGCAACATACATATATCACTGAAAGCCAATGTTAAGGAGTCGAACCCTAACAGTCCATAACTAGATGCCATATTACATCCATTCTCTGCATCATTGACAATAAGTTTGGTAGGAAAGACAGAAAAAAGATAGGAAAACAATTCACAATTCCATTCGTCTTTGGTATGAAAGATGAAAAACAGACGGAAATACAGAGAATTAAGGGTAAAATTGTAAATAAAATATTCAAATAGAAAGTTTGGTTTCCTTCTAATTTGAAAGGATTTGATTTAGGGGGGAAAAAGTGCAAATCCATCCATTTTCCTTCCTCCTCTTCCCTGTCACCAAACAAAGTTTGTTTGTTTGGTAACAATTTTCCTTACCATACCATTATCTATATCACATGCTCAAAGGAAATGCTATTACAGGCAGTCCATTTCTCTCAGGTAATCAGTTTAAGCTGAGGAAAACAATTGATAATACTTTTTAAGTTTTTGAGTAAACATGTTTTCAAGAAGCTATCCCTCAATAAATTTATGTAAATACCAATGGACTTGTTGATTAAGGGAAATTAAAAAGACTCAAGGACCATTTAGATGTTAATAAAATAGAATAAAAATGCCAGCAATCCAGATTATGTCTTCTGCACTACTTTTTAAGGTAAACTGTAAGTTGAGGATATGATCCAATCATAAATTGACACAACCAGCGAATTAAGAAAATGCAGAAGACAAATGTTAGATAACAAACCCAGCACCCTTAATACAACCGCCAGTGGATGGAAGAAGGTACAAGGTTTCGAACCCCTAGACAAATGTAAACTAGAAAGCAGAAAAGACAAGAAAATAAGGGAAAAAAAAAGGCAGCAACAGGCATGCCGGCTAGCTAGGTTCTTGGAAGCACATAAAATAAAGCTTGGTATTTTTGGTGTCATGGACATGGCAAATTTCATAGAGAATAATAAGATCTCCACATATATTTGGTATTAGCATCAGGGTGGGTGGGCCATGAGTATGTCAAACCCTGGTTCATCTGGTCTTCCGGTTTAGGCAGGCTTCATCAAATTAGGCTGTAGGCTGGCTTCAGGCTTCATAAATCTCAGCTGTTTTAATGGGAATGGAAAGGCAACAAAGGGAAAACAAGAGCATCAGAACCCTAAATAGGGAGATTGGATAGGCTATGTTATCAAACTTGTCATACACTAGTAATGTACCGAACCAAACCAAAGAGAATTGCAAGTTATAACAATAGATATAAGAATACCAAAAGCAAAACCATAGTCTATCTGCACGTACCAATCACCAAATCTTAGTAACCATAATTTTTGCGCCGGGAAACAGGAGTGTGGCTGGATAACCTGGTAAGAGAAGTTAATGATGAAAATTGAAGAATCCTAAGATACATATACTAACCTAATCAAAACTCAAAGCCTCACAGACATGCTTGGGAAAGAATAAAATATAGACTGGAATTGTTACCCCTAAAGAAAACTTTATGTCATGTAGTTCAAATATTTCAATATAAAGTTTTTAATAGTGAAATTGCTCCCTCAGCTCAAAGCATTTCTCCTGTAGTCAATGATGATTAATACAGAAAAAAATATCTTCTGTTCAAGGAAAGAAAAGAATCTCACCCAGAAGGACCACCACGTCCTGAAGAATAGCCTCCATAAGCTCCATAAACACTGCTACTACCACCAACCTACCAATAATATTGAGAATTATCATTATTCATTATCAATGTGGAGAGAGAGAGTGAGTGGTTACATAAGAACTAATTAAAAGAAGAAATAACTATAAAAAAGAACAAGGTTTTAAGGCACTAAAATCATTTTCACTCCATAAATTGTATAACAAAGTCAAACAGATTAATTTTTTGCACTTCATCTGTCTAGAGGCACCTGTAAAACAATAAAATTGTCAAAAGAAATACCTGGGGACCACCATAACTTCCATAGCTGTCACTAGCAGCTAAAGTACTGGAGCCATAACCACCAGAATAAGTATGCCCACGTCCATGCCTCTTGTTCTCTCTACTTTCATAACTCAAACTGTCTGTTCCCTCTGTTGGCACAGGAAGATAAGGCAAAACAGGCACTAATGCAGACACAGCACCTTCCCTATCAAAAAGATTTGCTCTTAACCGTGTTGTTATTTGCACAAGGGCTTCCTTTGCAACATCAAGGTCTCCAGCAATCTGATAATAAAAATCAATGACATTAAACGACAATCACTCTGTTTGTATTAATTAAAACAACTTTGAACAAACAAATTAAAGCAATGATGGTTCTTCACCTGGACCATCTCGTCATCTTCAGATGCAATTTTTGGAAGGTTTTCCTTTGACAAGATACGAATATTAGCTTTTGTAATCCTCCTCATTTCAGTTACAATGGCTCCTCCTTTACCAATAAGGCAGCCAATACGTGAGGTTGGCACAAGTAAGCGGGTTGTGAATGATATAATTCCAGAGTCTCTTTCAACCTTCTCACTGCATCTAGGTTGCAACCGTGCAGCAGCTTCAATGGTAGGTGAATATGTGTCCTCAAAGAACTAATACAGCACAAGATTTGGAACACCATCACAAACCTAGCACAAGGCAGAGCACAGATACATTCACAAGCAGTATATACATAGCAAGGATTAAAAACTGACCTCCTTCGCTGAAATAGTTATTAAGCAATCATCTCCATCAGTATTTGTGCTATCAACTTTGATGGCTGCACCTGATTCCTGCCTGATCTGGTTGATTATAGCACCACCTTTGCCAATCACACCTCCAATATTAGCAGTTGGACAAACCAACCGAAGAGAAAATTCTTTTGATGACATCTCATCCCTTGGAGCCGAATACAAGGAGTGTGGCCATTCTCCAGTGTCACCTTTGTATCCTCCATAAGGACCCACCAATGAAGCTATTCCTACGATCTGGGCACCTGCAGCTGGGCCAAGCAGTGCACCACCAGCAGGATACACATTTGACATTGCAGAAGCAAGCAAGTGCTGAGATCGTGAAGGATTCTCATGAAGGCAAGATGCAATTTGATGCAGAGCCCTTTTCACAACTGCAGCTTCCCCAGATATCTAAAGCAAAAAATAAATTAAATATAAACAAGCCAACTGTCAGAGAACATCATTAAAAGTAAAACAAAAAAAGAAATATAAATGTTACAGGTACCAAACTAAAGAAAATGAAGGTTTCAAAAAAAGAACAAAAATAGAACAGATTAGATGCATGCGAGGAATAGAGGCAAAAGACTTGAATACTGTTTCAAAAATTAAAGCACTCAAGGCTGAAAAATTAAAGGCTGAATTTTGTTAACTCCAGTGACAAAAAACAAGAAAATCTTTGTTGAAAATGTTGACCCTAACCACAAGGCAAACATCTTGCCAATGCTTTCAATAAATTTAAACACTTCTCAGCACAAATCTTTTCCATATCAATGTAAGGCTTAAACTATGTGTTAGAAGAGAGTGGGATTGTGAAATGAACCAGCATAATCTAAAAATACCAGACAACTATCAAATAGTCAAATTACCTGGACAAGTTCATCTGTGGCCAAGGCACAAGAAGGTAAATCATCCTTAAGAATGCGAATCTGAGCACCAGTTTCACTACGTATGTTCTGAACGATCTGTCCACCCTTTCCTATAACACATCCAATCTGATCAGAAGATACAAGAAGCCGAGCAGTAATTTGGTGGCCTTCAGATTCTTCATCACTGTGCAAATCTTCTGCAACAACTTTGTCATGCACCCTGAATAAAGCATCTTGAGCAGGAGAAACAAAATTGTCACCCTCTTCGAGGGAATTTGTCTCATCCCTAGAGCTGTAGATAGTAACCACACGCTCCTCAGAACCAGGAACTGTCTCACCAATTCTAATCTTTGATTTAGTGTCTGCTCTTAATTGCTTAACAATCTCCCCTCCCCTTCCAATAATGCTTCCTATCTTTCTTGCAGGGCACAAATACCGATATACAGCATCTTCCGAAGCAATAATAAATTGTTCCCTGTCATCCCCTGCATTTCTCCTCTTATTTGATCCATTCTCAGAATAGTCAGACTGAGAATGAGCCCGCTTGCCAGAACTATTCCTCTGACCCGCCATTATTATCAGCAATATAAATACCTGTTTCCAAGACAATCAAACATTACAAACACTTACCAACTAAATCAATCTCGGGGACTAAGCCACTCACGGTGTAAAGCACCAGCATACAGCTCATCAAGATACTAAATCAACCAGAAAAGTGGCATATTTCCAATCATCAAAACATAATTTAGATTAAAGCTCTACTTGATTGTTGGTTTTACTATTTACTCCTTACTTCAACAAACAAAAAGCAAAAGGTGTGTTCGGGCACAGAAAAAAATACATGCTTTTGGAAAAACTAAAAGTTTTCACCTTAGAGAACAGCAAAATATATGAAATTGCTTTTACAAGAAAAACATTATGTTTGGATATACACTAGATTCTAACCATTTGTTCATTTTTAGTCAAATAAGTTCTTATTTTTTAGCAATTTCAAGAAAGTGAAAAGCAAATAGCAAAACTATCACTAACAACATCGAAAACAACACAATTACATAAATCCTTAGCACTCCGTCGTCAGCATTTCAACTACACAAATTCAAAGATAAACTACTAATTGCATCTCAACAACTTTGATCCACAAATTTTTCTTCCATAACAAACTAAAATCCCACTTCATATCAACCTCCAAAAAATGATATAACAGATAATTAAGAGATACCAATATAAGAAAGATTCAATAACATAAAAAATTAACATTTCAAATCAAACCCACAAATTTAAAAAGCATATATATAAATAACCTCTTAAACATTAACAAAAAACGATTTTTGATTCAGTAAAAAACTATAATTTCTCTAACCAAACCCAAAAAAATTGAACCCAAAAAGGAGCCATAATTTCAGCCAAAAAATTGTACTTAAAAAGACAATAAACAACAGCAAAAACGCAGATCTGATCAAAAGAGAATCCTGGAGTAAAAAAGAAGGAATTAGACAAGAGAAATCAGAGGGGAAATAATGGACACGGATAACGGGGGTTTACCTGCGAATTGAAATTGATTCTGAAAGAAAAAGAAGAGATTTTTTGGGAAAAAAAAGACGAGAGTTTAGATAGATTATAAAAAAAAAACGAAAGCGAGAATTTGGGGAAATAAATTTTGTGATCGTTTCGCTGAGGTCTTCGTAATTTTTGGTTTCTAGGGTTTTGTTTGACCGGCTATTTTATTCTATTTTTTTCTATATATAGCTTTATTTTTTACTTGTTTTTTTTACAAGGTTTTATGGTGGTATAATTTGTGGGATAATATTTCACTTTTGATCGAATTATGAGATGGAATAATTAATTCGATTAGTTGATGTGATTATCAAATTTCAAATTTTAACTTTGTTTAATTTGATTTTATAAGCGAATTAATTAAAATATAATAAATATATAAAATAGACCCTTTTATTTTATAAATGGTTAAAATTTTTAATTTAATATTTTTATTTGAATATATTATTAAATAACTTTATTCAATTTATTTCAAATATAAATATTTTATTAATTTAAAATTAATTAAATTAAATTTAATACATTATATTATTCAAAATTAATAACTTTAATTTGATTAATAAAAATAAAATAACAATTAATTTAAATATAAATAATTTGATTTAAAATTAATCAAATTAATCTAATGAATATCCCTAATACTTATAATAGTTTCCATGATATTTTTGAAAATTACAAGATCTCAAATCATCTCTAACTAGCTACTAGATCCGTGCTATGTTACGGAGTTGTTTTAATTATAAAAATATAACCTTCAATTGACATAAGGTAGGGAACAAATTGACCAATAGAGACTTATCAAGATCATTGTTCCTAAAAACCATTTTTTTAAGAGTTCCTTAAGATATAACACTTTTTTTTCCAATAAATGTAAGACAATAATTGTTAGGACTCACCTTGTCCTCACAATTCATGCATGCCCTTTATAGAACTACTAAATTATTTTTTCACAATCTTCAAAGTACATAAATTGAAAAAAGTGTGATTTAGTATGATTCTCGAGTTAGTATAATAAAATTGTTTTAAAAAAATGATATTAACGTATTTGTAAATCACTATCTATTTTTATAATACAATTTATTTTGTGAGTGGTAAAAAGTAAAATAAATATTACTTTGTTAGAAGTCTTATTAGTAGCTAATGAAAGAGGAAGCCAATTACCAACCTAATGCCTATAAGATAATGCCATTAACAATGGCAAGAAACTCAAAGTTGGATGCTTGGCTCCCATAGAAAACATCTCAACTGAATTGACCTTGATATGCTAGACTAATAGTGTAAACTATAGGTACAAGACACAATATACAATCAAATGCAAAAATCAGGATCCATATGCTTATTAATGCCAAAACTTAAGACAAATCTTCTTTCCCTACATCTAAGATAGCTCAATATTCAACCAGGGAAAATACAAATACCAAAGAAAACATACCTTGCTCCTATCAACCATTTCCAAAACAACATAATCATACAATGGACCAAAAATCAAACTTTGGCAACACATCTCGCATATAGAGAAAGTACCATATAAGACCCTAGAGCCATTTCAGTTATAAGTTGAATAAATCAAGGTGAAACGTATTATTAAAATTTGTAATGTCCATGCAAAAGGGGGACATAGATAAAACATTGAGCATAACGTAACGTAAAAACTAGACAGAAATGATTTGCAGACAAATATGATTCTAAAGAGAATTATCTCTACATCTACATAAGTAAATTGTCACCTAATACTACATCAAGGGTACTTAACAACGAATTTGGAACTATACCAACGTAGTTTTAACTATAACATAAAAATCATCTAATGGTTTATTTAAGTCAAAATTACATTAAAAAAATCATTAACTCATAAAAGATTAAAGATTTACAAGAAATTAGTTATCTCTACTCTATTAAACATGTCATTAACTAACAAAGGCTCCCTAAAGTAATAAGCATCACGGGCCTAATCAAGAACATGAACAAAATTTGATTAAACTATCTATATAAACTTTTTAAGGAAATGACATGCTACAAACAATTTCATTTATGAACCTTCTTTCATGACATGGTATGATATCCTCTTTTTCCAACTTTAACGGAAAAGCCAAACCAAGCATCATTGACACTTTAGTCAAGGTAATGGTAATCGTTTACAATTACACAATGGCAAATTAAAAATTTGAATGGAAGTTTATACCTAAGATTGAACTTATAAATCACATACTTTTCACCCTATCAATAAGCTCATTGAACTTATAAATCACATACTTTTCACTCTATCAATAAGCTCCTTAAGGTTTTCATTTCGAGATGTGAAAAACCTATTAGAATAACTTAATTCATTGAAAAATATGTAAGTGAATTCTTTAATTGCTTTCTCTTTAAAGAGAATGACCTTTTGAGGCTTTTTGCAACTGATTGAGCCTACAACATGAAAAAGAAAAATAAAGTTGATAGTGGTTGTAAATTCAAACTATAAATTAATATAGATATTACAATGTTCATATTGGAAAGAAAGAAGGAAAAAATGAGATTGACAATCATATGTAAGATTATTACTTCCAAATAAACCTTTTTCCTGAAGAGTATCAACGAAGCTTAAAGTCAAGAAGATAGCCCTCATATTGTTAAAGTATCAGGTGACTGTTTAATAATTTAGAATCCCTAAAAATTTATTTATAGCCTAAATGTCGAAAAATTTTATCTTGGTTATTTTGATATTATATGCATAAAAATACATAAAGTAGGAAAATATTTTTAAAAATATAAATATGATAAAGACCTATACTAATAACACCGACTATAACAACAAATTTTGAACTAGCTTGCTAAGTAGTAGTTACTTGTAATGATAAAAACAAATGAATTGCCACAGTTACATTAAATGAATTGCCACAATGGCAAAAAGGCCTTAAAAGCCATCACAATTCACAAAGCCATAGTAAGTGTTTAAAAGCTATTGGAAGACCATATGAGAAGTTAAAAGCTTTAGTAATAGAGGAATTATACATATGATAAAGACCTATACTAAATTGGAAAGAAATTAGAGAAGCATTTATTACTTGTCAAATAGATTAAAGTTCTAAGAACTAGATCCAAATATTTTACCACAACCTTAAAAATAGTGTAACTTTACCAACAAGTGTCTGGATTGTTAACTGAATTTCATAATCAATCTCTAGAATCAAAGAGAAAAAAATTGTCACTATGCAAATAGAAAGCCAAACCCATAAATACCCAAATTTTAAACACGGATAGAAACCGATATAAAAATCAAAAACACAAAATTTAAGCCAAAAAACGAAAATCCAAATCAAAATGTCAATGCTTTGAAGGTAAAAACTAAAACCCAAAAAACTAATTTTGTGTTTTAATTAAAAGTTGGGATTGATTCCAATAGGAATAGCCTACCTATTAAAAAATTATATTAAAAAAGAACAAACTCTTAAATGTGATTACCTTTCAAAAGTTATTTCAAACAAATTTAATCCTACCAATTATAAAACAGGGATAACAAACAAAGATATCCATCAACCAATTTACTTTAAAGAAAACAATATAAGGCACATCAAAAACAGAATATTCCTCAAATAACTCAAGTAGTTATTTAGCGTCTACTTGTAAAATAATTGTTCTACCTGCAAAATAATTATAGCTTATTGAAACAAAAATTAAAGGATAAATAAACTACAAAATATATTGCAAAATAATTAAGCTTTAGATTATTTTGCAAGTAGAAGCTATAATTAAGGAATAATTATAGGAGTTGCAATTGAAAACCTCAATAATCAATCTCTGCAATAATTATGGTGCAACATACACAATAACCTAAAAGATTAGAGATGGAGAACTATTAAAAAATACAAGTTAATAATTAAGAGGTACAAATTTCTTATTTAAACCCACAAGACAAATATTTTTCTTCTCATTTAAAGTTTAATAAAAAAATACAACAATTAGGTTTATGAGCATACCAAGTTTATAGATATTCAACTTAGAAAGAATAAATTTGATTTTGCAACAAAATATAAATAAATAAATCTTACCAAAAAAGAACAAAACCCAATCACACCGAACATATACTAATTACATTGAAGCATTAATTAATCAAAACAAAACAAAAATTGAAAAATAAAAGTATTTTATGGTACTAAGACTCCGAGAGCTCTTTATTAATAGAAAAATATCTCGAGCAAAAAAGAAAAACAATTAAAATTAAAAAAAGAAAGAGCTCATATAGAAAAAAAAAAGAACATGCAATTCAAAATTAAAATTAAAGGCAAAAGAAATTTTCATAGAGAGCCATAAAGAGCAAAGATGGAAAGAGGAACTGAGAAAACAAAAAATTTAGACTTCCAACCAAATAAAAAATAATAAAACCCAAAAACTGAAAATTACTACTTTAATGAACCATAAAAGGAAAAATCAAAAGGAAGACTTAAAAGAACCTCTCCAAAGCCATATTTTTCAAAGTATTGCTTCTGAATAATGGAATTAAAGTAGAGACAAATGTTGTAAATCATATAAAAGGCTTGCTTTGTCAAATTTAGCACCATGAAATCAAAGTTCAACCCCACAACGTTGAGTTTTTTGAACAAACAAAATCAAGAGTTGAAAGCTGCAAAAAAAAAAAAAAAAAGGAAACAAATTGAATGTAAAAAATTGAAATCTTAAAGGATTATATACCTTTTTCTTTGAAAATTTAAGATGACTTGAAGATAAAACTTAATCGACCATGAAAAAAATGCAAGTTAACCCAATATTTCATATTTGATATCCAGCAGAATTAAATTCTAAGATGTCATCATTTTATTGATTTTCTCAATTGATAAGATAGAGAAAAAACCAAGAGATAGACAAGGAAATCAAAGAAACTTATAACTTTAGCGATTATTTCTTGGCAAACAAAATAGACAAAAAGAAGCTTTTGGAAAAACTTTTTTTTTAAATTAATCATTTTTTTTATATTGTTTATCTGCCCATTCAATATATATTAGGGATAGCTTCTCTAATAAGTACTAGATAACATTTATTTACTTTAGATTTTTTATAATTTCAATATAAGCAACAATATCTTTCAAAACTTTTTAATAGAGCATTTTACTTCACTTTCAATATACTTTAAATTTAGAAAATTTTAATAACAAGTTAAAAAATTATATATTTGATTTCATATTCAAATAATTATTTATCTCAAATATTTTTAATGGGATAAGAGGCTTCAATCTTATAACTTTGCGTAATAAAAACATATATCAATATATATGAATAAAATATTTATGTAATAACCTTAAAAAAATTGTGATAAAAAATTAAACTTTTTAATAATTTTCATTATTATATGTATAATATTTATTAATTATCAATAATGCCCTTGCTTAAAAAGTGATAAGTAATCACTAATCATAAAAACTCCCCAACATTAATAAGGATAAATCACTAAATGCAATACCATAAACTCCTAACTTCTACAGTCTCACCAATATTCCATCACCATCAACATCACATCAAATCTAACAAAACCTCAAAACTGATAAAGCAAAATCTCTTTTCCCCTCAAAAATAATATTCTCGAGAAAATTCTCATATTTTCTATCAAAACAAACACCCCTCCTTTTACAAATCTTAGAAGTGTGTTTTATTCGGGAAAATCTATAAATTTTCCCCGAAATTTTTATGGTAAGTAATTGTTTCACACATTTGGTTTAGGATAGTCTGATTACGAGAAAAAATATTAGATTTCTAACAGTACCTAAAGTATTAAAATTAGAAACCTACCTCTCTCTATGATATTTTAAGACTCCAAGGAGGAAAGTTGACTTATTTTTAAATTTGACTTGAATAAAAAAATTGATCACACAGCTATTATCCTGTTAAAAAGTAAGTATGAAAGTGACTGGAACTTAGTTATATGTTTTTTTTATAAACAATTTAATTTTTTTAAATTTATGTTGCAATTAAGGCATTTTAAGGCGTGTGGTTTATTTGTTTTATCTCTTTTATCCATAAATGTTTTGTTACTAATTTATATTTTCTTTTATGATGTTTTATAGATTCCACATACCATATGCAAAAATTTGCTTTCCATTTATGTTTTCAATTTTAAAAAGATTGTGTCTTATAAACAGTTATGGCTAGTTTATCATTAAAAATGAAGATGCAATTAGTTACATTACTTATGATACATTTGAACCAGATGAAGACTTTATTGTATGTATTATATTTTGTTGCTGTAACTTTATTATATATAAATGTTAGAAAACAACGTAGACTATCTTATGGTAGAACATCTTATGATAGGTTACATATTAGAAAGTTAAACTTAAATGCAATGATTTTTTAGAATGATAGACAGTGTGTAGATAATACTAGAATGGATATGAGAGTTTTTGTAAAATTATGTCATTTGCTTAAAACAGAAAGGAGATTATAGGCATCTAGACATATATCAATAGAAGAACTAGTTGTTAGATTCTTTCACATCATAGCTCATCATACAAAATGTACGGTTATTTATTTAATTAAGGCATAAATGGAAAGTTGTAGATATGCAATGCATATCACCATTGTTTGACTTTTCTCCTCTTATACATACGTAGACCACACTACAGTTTGTATACAAATTCATACAATATTTTTTAAACATATTTATTTAATTAAGGCAATAACGGAAAAGTTGTAAATATGCAAATTGTGCGACATGTTATACATTCATTTATTTAGATCGGATATCATACCTATGTGTATTGACTAGTTTCATATTTGTATTTAGAAAACAAAAATTGTAACTGTGTGAACGACAACACAATTTATATTTATAAATTTCATATTTATATTGATAGAAGAAGATTTGCTGGAGTGTATGTGTCGTGAAATGAATTGAATTTAAATTTAGCATTAGGATAAACAATTTTCCCTAAAGTGATCACATTCTACTTGTATAATGTGAATGATACAAGACAAATATAAACTAATAAAAATTAACCAATAAACTAATAAAAATTAACAAATACTCAATCATAGTGCCTATACCAAAACATTTGGAATGTTTGTATATATTTACAGCCAAGTTGGTTGTCAAATATTAAGGTTTAATAAATGTCAATACGTAATCACACCATTCTTTACGGATTTCATCAATTTATTCTTGCATAAAGCTTTTTTTTTCCCACTATAAATAAAAAATAAGAAGTCAATGTTAATCAATTTACACAATATTATGTAAGTTTAATTAAAAGATATTATTATTATATGGTATTAATACTAACCTTGAATAGTATGCTCATAAGATCATACAAAACAATCTCCCTCATAAAACAAAAGACATAATATCCATATTTGGTAACTCCTGGTTTATGAGAAACCTGAAAATGAAATTGAATGGGATGCTAAACATTTATCTAAACAAACTCAGTATAAAAAAATATATTTTACACTTACCAGTAATGACACCCAATTGAACTTTCTATTTTTATGAACTATAGCCATTGCCTTAAATTGAACACAAAAACCATAGTAAAGAAAAAATAATAGTAAATATGCAAAAACACAATTTAATCTAATTATTACTTATTCATAAAATGTAATTTCTTTTTATTAAATTAGCAATATTGGTTATAGGCATCACTGCTGGTTGTGCAGAGTTAAATAAGTAATGAGTCCACGTATTAGTATCAATTACAATACTGCCAATGACCTCTGCAAAATAATAGGCATGATATCAAAATAATAGGCACAATATTGGATGTTATAAATGATATGATTATTACTACGAATAGAACTTATGAGAAATTATAAGGCACTAAAAAATAATCTATGGTTTTCACATACATTAACCCACATGACGAGAACGATTAGTAATAGTGCCACTAGCATGACTATTCAAATTTAGGCCAACGAATATGAATCTATGGGTCAATTGTCTCCTTTATCTCTCTGTATAAGAGGTTGAATGATGATAATTAATAGTATCATTTAGTAATACTACATAATATAGGATAATTGATACTGATAGAATATATTTAAATTAATTGATAAGTTAATCTCATATATGCAATAATATCAAAAGCTGATATCTCATCCATGGTACAAAATGCCTCAATTTCTACCCTTTAATGTAAGACATCGATGGATGATCAAATAATTCATACTCTTTTTCAAAGACAATGATGTTTCTTCCTGATAAATGATCAAGCGCATAAGTAGATAATGCATTCATGGCAAATTCTGCAAGGGTCATTGTTTAAGTTTGGACATCCTATTAGAAAAGAGTATGAAATATAAATTCTAAAACTAATTCAAAAAATAAAAAATACAAATAAATATTCAATTAATAAACAAAATTAAAATATTGTAGATTATCGAAGATTGGATTTGTTGCAAGACTTGATTCGTGAATTCATTTCCCTATTAGATATCAGTAATAGACTGCCTGTAAGACATGTTAGGTTGCATTTTTGCCAATATTGCCTCCAAAGCTTCAAGTTATTTCTATTGATCATTTAGATATTGCTCTTACTCATCAAGTTTTTATTGTTGCTGCTAAATGATTACTTTATATTATACATTTTTCATTGGGGGGTTTAGGTTGATTCTTGAAGAATTGTGATGATGACACAAATCTACCAACCCCCTAAACTTGACTATGTCTGTCTTTGGATCCTAAAGCTAAAAACAATGGATCTTCGTCATAACCGGTTTGTAGGTCATTAAATTTATATCTTGTAACAAATTCATCCTGAAACACAAAATAATGGTGCGTAAATAACCAAATACAATATATAGTCATGCATAAAAGCACATTCATCATACATGATAAAATAATGAAATAAACTTACAATCATTTTAGCCATTTATTCTATTGCTTCATCTACAAACAATCCATTTTTATTCATATATCTTTTTTTCCACATATCCTATCTAGAAACTTTGGTTGCAAAGCTAGATGATTATTGAAAATAGAATCATTATAAGTTTCACAATATATGTTTGCATGTTCATAAATATTCATATATGAGTGTAAAATAAGCGTTTGAATATTTACAAGATCATGCTTAACATTTTTATAACCCTTTCTCGATGTCCGATAATAATATAATTATTGGGCCTGAATGCTTTTTTGTTGTTTTTTTTTTATTCTCTAGAAAAAAATAAGATAAATCATGTATTAAGATATCGAATACATTAAACAAAATATTATAAACAATTAACAAACTAGATATATATATCGAGAATTCATCTGATAAATGATCTTAAACAAACTACGATCACTTTTCATAACTGATAATTTGCATATGTCGTTGAAGGATCAGCCAACAATTTAAAATTATCAACTAACGATAAAATATATTGGGTTGTTAATTTACTCTTAAAGTTTTTGAATGCCTTCTCAATCGATTGTAACATAAGCTTTTTATACTTGGTTGAGACGTTAAACAATTCCTAAAAAAATGAATACATTAAATAAAATCAACACAAATTCAATTCAATTAACAATTAACAAAATTTTGGATATTGTTGAATAAACATACCACAACCGAATCTCAGATGATGTCATTCTTACCATTATGAACCATTCGTCAATTAGAGTATGTAATAGATATGCTATGTCGAATGATAGCTCTAATGTGGCTAACCAACTTTGCACCTTCACTTAACATAGGCTACCCATCTTGAATGAACTGCACATGAATTTTTATCCCATTCGCTTTAATTTGTTTATTGCATCCTCTGATTTTTTTTACAACGAGTGTATCTTTTTCATATTCAGCAAAAAAAAAACATATTCTTCGAATGTCATAATACCTATGATTTTGATCAAAATTATATGAAATACACCAAACTAGCACTTTATATATCCCACATAGTAAAAAAAACCAATATCCAATATAGGAAATATACCAATATACATAAAACAAAACAAAACCTATACAAGTACAAGTCATACTGTATTTCATCATATCATAAGAGTTCTATGCAAAATAAACAAAAAAATATATAATAACTATTTTTCGTAAAACTATTTGGCAAACCACAATACTCTAACCAAACAACAAAGAAAATACTATGCATGAATGCAAGAAGGGTGTGCGACGTTGGTGACGATGGTAAATGTTTATATTAATAAATATATAAATTTATATAATAAAGAAGAAATAAATGACATGGATAGATGAATAAATATTGCACAAAAAGGATTAAATTCGCATATACTATGTGAAACTATGCACGATGGCATTAAGTGATTCACGATCTGCAGCAACAAAAGAGATGAAGAAACCAAAATGCCAAATGAATGGGTTGATGGGTTTAGGCAAAATACATGTATTGCAACTTTTATCGTTCAAATGTATTAGCCATTTGGTTTCCAAGATTCAAGAATAGGGAATAAATCTTTTAAAATAATAAAAAATGCCTTAATTGATCAATGATCAATTAAGGCATTTGTGTACAAAAATACCTTAATTGATCTATTTTATAATTTATAATTTAGATCAATTAAAATGTTTATGTATACTAATACCTTAATTGATCCTTTTTTAAATAATATTTACCCTATCAATTAAGGCATTCATGTTTACAAATGCCTTAATTAATGATGTTTTATAAATTAAAATAACAATCAATTAAAATATTTTTTTGTTACTAAAGGTATCATTTGTCGTTTGAGTATTTATTATTAATAAAACAAAATGAAAGGTTGCCATAAGTTTGTCAATGAATTTATGGTAATTATACAAGAATTAATATATGTGAATTTTTCACAACCAAATGAGTGAATCTGAATATAAAATACCCTGAAAATGAAAGAAAACATCAGGTATCACATTTTCTTGGGTATCACACTTTTTTTTGAAATCTAAGATTTCGCGAACCAAATGTCCCCTAAATGTAAACGTCAAGCCAACCCCAGTTCGGTTATACCCAGACATTATTTAAGGTCATCTATATCAATAATCTCTCATAGGAGCGTATGGAGACGAACTCGTTGGGCTTTGTAAACCCTTTAGGAAGATTGTTAACACTTAGTGCAACATCGACACTAATTGAAACCAAGCTTTTATTGGATTCAAAAACTTCCACATCCATCAAAGTTTTTTTTTAATTTATTTTTTTAATTTATTGTGATAAGCTTGATGGAAAATAGCAAAAACAACATGAACAAGACTATGACAGATACTATGGTAAAGAATGAGTAGGAATCACTAAGAGAAGAGTTAAAAACTGACAATAGAATGGATGAAAATGAGAAGAAAAATGGTGATGTCAAATATTAATCTATTAACTAGAAATACTAATGGTGATGTTAGTTACCAATCTATTGGCTAGGAATACTTTTGTATTTTTCACTTTTGTGATAGTTCCATAATAGTTGTATTTAAATAATTGATTGGCTATAACTAACTTTCACAAATAAAAAAGATATTTTCTCATCAATTCTCTTATATTCTCTTCTTAGTCTCCTTAATTCTTTTTTTAGCATTTAAAACCCTAACCAAGTCAAAATTGAGTCATGATAAATTGATATCAGAACTAGTTGCAAACTTATATCAACACTGGAAAAGAGTAGGACACCATTCTCTATAGCTAAAGAGATTCTATTGAATAGTTTACATGAACAGGTTTAGAACATCTTAACATAGTTAGAGGACATGAAGGCAACATAGACCTTCATGTAAAAAATATAAGAATATCAAAAGAAGAAGTTTGAAATCAAGATGGCTAAGAATCACAATAGCTTAACCAAGATGCTGATATCCTAACTGCAAAAAAAAAAAAAATCTCCAACCCAACTAGATCCAAGAGGAAAAGGGCATGTTGGTAGTTTTGATTTGGCTTCATTGTTGCAAACTAAATGGGAAAATTTTCAAAAAAAAAAAAGATGTTGAGGAACCAATTGACAATGGTCAAGATATCCACAATGAAATAAAGCAAGGGGATGGTAATTTAGAAATCTCTATCAATGCTCTAACAGGTAGCACTGTGTACAACATGCTAAGGATAAAAAAAAATGTCAACATGAAACCTTTAAATATACTTATTTATTAACATGGCAATGACAAAATGGAAACATTACTTAGAAGAAAAATCATTTATTATCAAGATAGATCATGAAGTCTTAAAACATTTGCTTGAGCAGAAGTTGACTATCACCATTTAAAAAAGAAGACTAACTAAATTACTTAGGCTAGATTACTCAATACAATATAAAAAGGGCAAGATGAATATAACAATAGATGCCCTATCCAAGCAGCATGAGAAGGAAACACAAAGCTATAGCTTGCAATTAACTATATTTATACCAGAATGGGTGAAGGAGATCGAGAACTATAATGGTGATAGAGTGGCATAGGTACAAATTAAGGCTTCTATCATCCATCCTCTTGATAATTCTCACTATTCATTCAGCAATAGAGTTTTGAGATTTAAAGGGAAAGTGTATATAGGTAATAATAGGTAGTTAAGGGAGAAAAGTTTGCAAGCCTTGCATGATTCATGTTAAGGGGGCATTCAAGAATTCAGGAATTCAGGCCACCTACCACAGACTTAAACTTAATTTTTATTGGCTTGGGATGAAGACATAAGTCTGTGAGTATATCCAACAGTGTGATAACTGTCAAAGGAACAAAGATGAGTATGTTTCTTATCTTGGTCTTTTGCAGCCAATTCTTATACCATAACAAGCTTGAGATGTAATCAGCATGGATTTTGTTGAAAGCTTGCCCTTATCTAAAAAATTTAGCTGTATTATAGTGATAGTGGATAAATTCATTAAGTATAGTCACTTTCTTCCTTTGTCTCATCCTTTTACAGCTATGGAAGTAGCTAAAATATATTTTAGCCAGGTTCATAAACTACATGAACTCCATAAAATGTTATTTTTAACAGGGATCTAGTCATTACTAATCTATTTTGGTAGGAGTTGATGAAATTATTAAGAACCATAGTTTATTTGAGTATAGCTTACTATCATGGACAAACTGAAATGGTTAATCAGTGTTTGAAGCAAGCTACCATTAGCCGAATAGTGGTATAATACAAGCTATCACACTTCTATAGGAATGTCTCCATTTTAGGCTTTGTATGGTTATACAAGTAGTCAAACAAGAGTGACGAATGCGGAAGAGATATTAAAAGATAGAGAACAAGTTAATAGGTTGATGGTTGATTAGTTGAATAAAGCTCAACAGAGAATGAAATTGTATGCTGACAATAAAAGAAGTGAAAGAAAGTTCAAGATGGGAGATGGAGTGTACTTAAAACTCCAACCTTATAAACAAACCTCTTTGGCCCTTGAAAAGAGTTTAAAATTTTCATCCAAATATTGTGGTCCATATCCCATATTAGCCAAGATTGGTTTAGTTGTTTATAAATTGCAATTACCTCCTACTTCTAAGATTTATCCCATGTAGGAAATAAAGTAGTTCCTAGCCTAGCTCCACCAGAAACTAATGAAAATGGGTAACCGCTTGTATATCCTGTTACTGTGATTGATAAACAAATGGTTAAGAGGCACAATAAGGCTGTCACCCAACTTCACGTAATTTAAGGCCTGATAATGCTACCTGAAAAGACTATACATTGAAGTCACAATTTTCAGATTTTGATGGGACAAGGATCTTGTAAAGGAAAAGGTATTGTGATAAGCTTGATGGAAAAGAATACAAGCTGCATGAACAAGATTATGGCAAAAAATAAGCAAGAATCATTGAAATATGAATTGAAAACTGACAACAGAATAGGTGAATACGAGAAGAAAAATGGTGATGTTAGTTATTAATCTATTGATCAGGAATACTAATGGTGATATCAGTTACCAATTATTGACTAGGAATACTTTTGTGGTTTTAACGATAGTTACACAATAGTTGTATTTAAATAATTCATTGGCTGTAATTGACTTTCATGCATGAAAAAGATATTTTCTCCTCAATTCTTTTTTATTATCTTCTTAGTCTCTACAACTCTAACCAAGTCACAACTGAGTCGTGACATTTATATATTGCTTTGTTTTGGCCAAAGAATAATAAATTGCTTTGTGTTAGGTTAAAGTTAATTAGTTACTTATTGTTTACTTTATTGGTATTTTGCTAGTGTAAATTTCAATGTGTTACTTGCAAATTGAAAAAATTTGAGTTTTTCCTGTGATGATTTGTTTCTATTGTTTGGCATGGTAAAAATCTGATTCTATTTTACTGATTTTGTTATTTTTCTATTTAATTTAAAGGGTTAATTCAGGATTGCAAAGTTTTTATTTATCTTTTTTTTGGGGGGGGAACTGATGCTTTTGTTTCAGTGTGTTAGATTAAGGTTAGTTAGTCATGTGCTCATGGTAAAAATCTGATTCTTTTTTTTGCTTTTGTTCTCATTTTGCAAATGTGAATTTTGGTTGGTTAACTTAACTGCCAAATGGATTTGATTTTTTGGATGACGGTTTTATTGTGTTCGGTGAAGGGTATCTAGTCTTTTGGTAAAAATCTGAATTTTTGGCCTCTATTTTTCTTTTGTTAGTGTAAATTTTGATGGTTAATTTCGAATAGTGAAATTTAGATAATTTTTTAAAAGCAGTGATTGTTTTCTGTTAATAAAAGGTGTTACTTTTATTTGCAGGCAGATTTAAATCTGCCTATTTCGATGGTTTCATACCATGCATCATCATAGGAGGCAGCACAGGTTCGTGGAAAAACTGTGTATATTCAATATTCAAACAGACATGAAATTGTCAACAACAAGAATCCTGGAGACGCCCCAGGAAATGTGTTGGTGGTTACCATTGAAGGTGTGGAAGCTAATGACATGACCATTGAGACCATTCACTTGGTAAGTGCTTATTACTGGCGTATGATTTTCTTCAGTTAAATGCTATCAGTTCTTACCAATTCTCTGTTAAATTGCTGCTAAAATAATAGGTAGTCTAAGAATGTTAAAGCCTCTTATGCTTAGGGGTGCTCCAAGATAAGGAGCATATTTGTATGACTAAATGAAGATATCTTGTGTTTCTACTTCTAAAAGTGGTCGACTTTAGTTGTGTCAAAATCTTGTGAACTTTTGTTCTAAATCAGTATACTTTTTACGGAATTGCCAACTATTACAGAGAGATGAATAAATATCATCCATTCAACAGATTGAATGAGAAATTGATCTTATTACGTTTAGATCTCGGAAGTTAAAGGTACCATATGTGAAAGTATCACTTTTATGTAGCCTTGTTTTATTTCTTACATGACTGATGAGAGATACTTGATGTTCTTAAACCATCGTATTTAAGGAGTATGGTTTTCAATTAGAGATTACAGGGCCATTTCTTATAGATCTGAAATGAATTAAACTGTTATTTTTTCTTGTTCTTTACATATATAGAGATAGCAGCATTTTGATTGAAATCAGATGAATCACAGATGGTTATGTCTCTTATATAGATTCCTTTGTTGGAGAGAGTTTGGAAATATTGTCATGTACTTCGTACAACTTTCTAAAGTCTATCTTGAGGCATGTATGCACAGTTGTCATTCTGCACTTATTTCTCATCCATTTGGATTTGCTAACAATGATTTGTCCCATTATACCGATCATTATGATGGTTTCTAATGTTCTTTTTTATTTATGTTTGTGATTTCTGATCATATCTGATTTAATTTTGTTTCAGGTATTTTCTGCATTTGGTTTTGTGCACAAAATTGTCACTTTTGAATTCCAGGTGAGATGTCAAAAATGCTTTTGGATCTTTGGAGATTGCGTGTCTTTCAATAACATGCTCATTTTTTTGACAGATGTTGGTAGGCATTAATCCAATTCACTGATGCTGAAACTGCATGTTCAGCCAGGAATGCCTTGGATGGGAGAAGTATTCCCAGGTATATACTACTCTTTTGCCTCATTTCACACATGCTCTTCTCTAGTCATAAATTCACTTTCACAGTCATTTTTCTCATCTCTCTAGCATCACTTAATTCTCTTCTTCATATTGATTATACATTTGTAGTTTGGGAATTGCATAACAATGTGGTTGTGTTATAATGTTTTTACCATGATATTTTGAATTTAGGTACTTGCTTACAGATCATGTTACTTCTTGTCACCTCCAATCTCATATGCTGCACACACTGATCCGAATATCAAGTTTCAGTCTCATCGGAGCAGATAAGCATGGACCCACAAATATGAAGTTATTTGCTATTCGAAGTTCACCAATGTTTGGTCATGTTCGTTCCTGAAATCTTAAGTAATATTCCTGCTAAATATTTATTTTGACATCTGATATGTTGCTAATTAATCTGTGTGCTTTTTTGACATCTAGGGTGTTAGTGAAGCCTAGTAGTCAGCACACAGATGTATTGTCATGGTCGCTTAGTAATTTTCTTAATCTTTTGACTATAGTTCCATGCATTTGCAAATCTCAGTATAGTTGCAGTTGTTTATATGTTGATTGTGGAATTACCACTTTGGTGGTACCATGAGTGGGAGCCTCCCCTTTTTCAGTAATTCACTGGAAACATTGAAGCTTATCCTGTAACATGCTAGTACGGTATATTATCTAATTTTAAGTTTGCTTTTAAGCTTTTTTAGTGTTTGTCTTTGGGAACTTTGTATTTGGAGAAAATACTTCCATCAACTGTTTTACATTTGCAAACTGTTTGTTCTATTAGCTGAACAATTATTCATTCTAGAATTTCAGTTGTTTCATAGTATTTTCAAATCATAACAATTGCCTCCACTATGAGTGTCAGCATATTGAAAAATTGGCATAAGAACCTAGTTAATTGGGGGGGGGGGGGGGGGGGGTACATAAATTTAATTTTTATCTATTTAATACTCATTGTTATCATTTGAGTGATGCTTCGTAAAAATGTGATTGCCCTTTTTTCTCTTCGAACATTTATGGAATTGTTTCACTGAAACATTGACCAAATTCAAGACCTTAACATTCATAGAGTTGGTTGTAATTAAGCTAGTCTTCGATTGGCATACCTTTGAAAGCTTTTGAGTTGCTCTTTGTTATATAATCCGAACCAAATGGATGCTCATATTTCCTTGATCTGCTATTGCTGTGAAACAGGATGCTTCTGGATTTGAGCCCATAATCTTTTATGTCATCTTGTTTATCCATTTGCAATAGCATCACTTTGTTACTCTTATATGTTTTCTCTCCTGACTAGATGCAAATTTCTATTTGACATTGGGCTATCCATTTTTACTTCATGTGTAATATTTATTATTTGATTTTGTTTGCACATTGCTGTCGGGACTGTACCAATCCATACCTACCTGTCAATCCAATTGCGATAGAGGGACTTATGCAGGTAGCTGTTCATTTACAAACATTTGAACAATTTTTTTAATATTGGGTGTCACTAATATAATCTCCAGCCTGTAGTTGTTCCGGATGGTAAAAACCAAGAAACTCAGAAAAATGTCCTACTTGCTTCAATTGAAACTATGCAGTATGCTGTGACAGTTGATGCTCTTCACAAGGTAGGTCATTCTGTTGCACTTCATTGACATGAAAATACAGGTTCATTGTTTGAAAAGTTTGTCATATTATTCTACTGGTTGCTTTTTGTAGGTATTCTCTGCCTTTGGTACAGTCCAAAAGATTGCAATATTTGAGCAGAATGGTGGAACACAGGCACTAATTCAATATCCCGGTATGCTTTCGTCATATGAATTTTTAATTGCTTTATGTATGTTTTTGGTAATGCATGCCTTCTTATCCGCTGATACCCTATTGTTACAAGTGCCTTGCCACCTATTTGTAAAGAGATTTTGTTAAGATGCACACTTTCGGCACCTTGGCCCTCTTTTCTGAAAGACACGAGATCCAAAAGGCATATCTTACTGAATTGCTCGTTTGTTTTGTTTCAATGCAATTAAAAAAAAATCTTAGCTGTTCTTTAATTTGAAGAAAGATGACCATATATGTTGCTGTAAAAATAAAAATCGGTTGTTGGAGATGGAGTTGCTCTTAGTTGTAGTGGTAAGTTTTCCACACACATAAGCTGCTCTAAGTGAAGAGCCTGGTAGCTGAGATTAGAAGCAGAGCAAATCAGATCTAATTTACATTGCAGTTTTAAGTTTGATGCAAATGTTTTTTCCTTTTTCTTTTTTTTTTTCATGTAAAAACGTGTCGTCATTATTATTATGGTACCTTTCTTTTACTTTGCTTTGTTTCTTTTTCATTTGAAATTTGTTCTATTTCTGATAATTGTGGGATATTTGTTTTCTTCTCACCTGTTCTTTCCAAAGATTTGAACTTGAGACCCACAAGATGAAAGTCTCAAGGTCTATGAAGTGTTCCTTGGGGACTGTTGGACATCTATCTTATGGCATGCAAATTATTATTGTATTTTTCGCAATGCATGTTCTATTTTGTTAGAGAGATATTTTGATAGGCTTTACTGATGTAGAAGTTGCTACATTCACATGTCACAACCGTAGTGCATATATGATGTTGGCTATTGTAAGCTTCATCTATCATACTCTCATCATACTGATCTCAATGTAAAGGTAAAAATATGTGCTTTTGAGTTAATAAGAAAAAAAATATAAAAAATAAATTAAAGACGTTGTTAGAAGATAGGGGATCCGTTCTTGATGGAAAAAAACATTTGGGCCTTAAAATGTATGCATGTATGCTTCTTGACACTTGATTACCCTTACCTGCTAAATTAGTTCTATTATTTGTTTTGACAGACACGCAGTGTGATTCAATTAGTTCACATTTTGGCGCAGGCTTCCAGTGATAAAAGTAGAGATTACACAATCTCAGACCTAAGTTTGCTTGCAACACAAGATCCTGGTATGCCCGCCGCTCCAAATGTTTGGCAGAATCCTCAGGGTGCTCCATTGTTCCCTGGGACTGCCTATGCGGCTTCAGCTGCAATGCAGGCTCAACCCTCTGCAGGACAAGTTCCAGCTTGGGACCCAAATTTACAGGCTATGCCACCTTATGGATCAGTTCCTGGGACTGTTCCTGGTCAAGCATATCAAGCACCCTCACTCCCTACATATGAACGCCGCCACATCTGCTGGTTCATCACCCTTTTCCCATCCCAGTGTGTCTTCCATGAGAATGCCACAGCTAGGGGTTAATGATAGACCAGGTGGTGCACCAATACCGGGTCAGCCGCCTTATTATGGTCAATGACAAGTGTCTTTTCCTCGTGAATTCAAATGAGCTGTCTTTCCATCATATTTTTTGGTAAAGATTCGCCAATCGATCACTTGGCGCACAGATCTCTGAGCCTTTATGATTGAAGTTATATTTTTTGTTGGCTTGAAAGGTTTTTTTTTTTTTTTTCTTTCTGAAACCATCTCCATCATTGATGTAAAAGGGGATTGCATTCAAAATGAATTGGTAAATTAGTGTAAAAGACATGCCTTCATGCTATATTATCCTGCAGACAAAACAAAGAATTTTACATTGTTACTAACTTACTATCCCTGTTACCTTGCCAATGATAAAATTTTCTATTACACTTCCAATTTCAGGGTAGATCTGCACTACAATTCCTTCAGAAATTAAGTCAATGGTTTTTGGATTACCCTCATCTTCTCTAAATTGAAATGGTTTTTGGATTACTCCTCTGTTGGCCTACAATTCCTTCACAAAGCAAGTTAAACAAGGCCTGAAAAGTTAAATGAGAGAGCCAGGCCTACTGAAGGCCTTTTAGGCCCACTTTTCTCATGGATTTTTGGAGAAATAGGCAGCCCAGAAATACTGAGGCAGGCCCCAGACTTTATGCCCACCCCCAGGCCTGGAAAATTGAGGTTAGGCTAGGCTTGAAAACAGTTTATTTTCACTCAAACCCAAAATTATTTGTTATCTAGATTCTAGATAATGTGTTGTAATCAAAATATATATGATTTATAAATAAATAAATATAATATAAAAAATTACTAGATTATTTTAATAGAACAAAATAGTCATAAAACAATTCTTCCTTTTTAAAGCAATTATTTTACCTTTTTTAAAATAAAATAATCTAATTGAATCCGAATCAAATCATTCGAATTGAATATAGAAATATTTTTAAGTGATTTTAAAACCCCATGAAATTTATGACAAGATTGAAACTTCCATTGAGGTATAACATATAATAGTAATATCTGGAAACTCCAAAAAGTCAAAGCTCTTTCTTGTCTTCACCACCATGTCTGAAGAACAAGATTGGATCAGTGCATTACCAGATGCAATTCTCCATCACATTCTCTCCTTCTTGCCAACCGAACTTCCTATTCAAACCAACATTTTGTCCAAAAGATGGATCCACCTCTGGAAATTCAGCCGTGTCATTGACATTCCTATTACAGTACCTTATAAATTGATCGATGAATCTGAATGTAATTTCATTGGCAACACTTTAAGCCATCACCAAGCCTAGAAACCCCACAAATTCAGCATTGGGTTTTGTGTAGGACCCTTTTGGGACCCTGATGTTGTAGACTGCATTGAGTTTGCCATTTCAAGGCAGGTTCAGATTCTCTCAGTTGCTGCTATTCTGCTCGTACTATTGCCTGAAGAATGTTATGCTATGCCTAGCATGTTTCATTTGCATGACAATGTTCGATCATTGGAGCAACCTTTTTTAGGGGGTTTCGTTTTAATCCAAATCAACCAGGTTTTGTAACCTTTGCTTGGCTTACTACCCTTTGCATTTTTTATTGTGCAATAGAAGATGAAACTCTAAAGAGGTTGATGTCTATTTATCCTGTTCTTGAGAGCTTGACCATTGCTAGTTTCTATACGCTAATCAATTTTAAGACTTATTGGTGTCAAAGCAAGCGGCTTAAACACCTTGTATTTCGTTGGATGGATGGGATTGGTTTGAATCTAGAAGTTGATGTGTCAAATTTGTCATCAGTTCAATTCTTTGGAGATTTAATGCAGATTTCTTTGAGTACTTTGCCTTCCATTGTTGAAGCCAGAGTTTTTCAACAGGCAAATAGACAATATAAAGAAGAATTTGAGCACATTAGCACATTGGTAGGAAATCTTATCCATGTAAAGCAACTTGGTGTTAATTCTTGGTTTCCTCAGGTATTTATTTCTTTGTATTCTCATTAATTATTCCTTTTATTGAATTTGATTGGTGTGATTAAAATCTCTAGTGTTTCCTTTTGGAATGGAAAGTTTGTAGCTAGAGAACTCAAGGTGAACAGCAATGGATGGGCAAATGTCCAAAATCTTAAGGTATTTTCTTGGTTTGGTCCATTTGTGAAAGAGACCGATCTGATTGCACTTCTTGCCTTCTTGGGACAATGCTCTTCTTTGGAGAAGATTGAACTAGGTGTGAGTTTTCCACATCTGTTTTAAAATTTTGATTGTCTACAAGACTAATTCTCATAAATGTTATTGTTCTGTGTGGATTTGCAGTTTAGAACTAGGTATTCGGAAGCGTTTGATGATTATATTCAAGCTTATGCTTTCAAGCAATCGTTTGTTGAGCTTAACAATGGAGAAGGAGAACTAACAGTTGAATTTTTGCATAATTTGAAGATAATTAAAGTACATCACTTCTTTAGCTATAAGAGCGAAATTGAATTAGTTAAGCGTCTATTGCAGAAGGCAATTGCTCTTGAGACACTATTTTTAATCTATGAAAAACTTAAATTTGATTCTGAATTGAGAGATGAAGATGTCACTCGCCGTAAAAAGTTGATTCGAGAGAGTTTTTTTTAGTTTGCCTGAAGCTTCCTCCCATGCCCATATCCTGTTTCATTAAACCTGAGAAGGTTGAATCTGTTTGTCCTTCTACATATGCAGGGTGCATTTGGAAGTATGGTAGGAATGCCAAAATGGCACCGCAAAACGGTGCCAAAACAGCAGCCCGTATCTCTTCCCACCGCGTTTCCAAATGCAGCCGTAGACTGTTTACATGGAGTCTCGTTGGTTTTCTCCAGGATGATATTTTTTTCTTATAGCTCTCTGGATGTGTTACACTGAAGTTCTAGAATTAGATTCCTTCCATACTAATTTGGTCCATCATTGTCACACTGGCCCTGGATCTGAAGTTGGTTTGTTTCATAATCATAATAGTAATTCATATTGCTTAGTTGTTGATTTTTTTGTATTTATTGTTTGAGTTCTAGTGGCAGCATGTTATTGATTCCATTGGAATAGTATATTTTAGCACGAGTCCAAAATCTGTCATTTCCTCACATCCCCCATTTGGGATGAGCAGAACAGTACTAATCAATGCCATGTGAACAAAGTAGCTATTCATATAGACCAAGAAATTGTTAAGGAAATGTAGCATCGATCTATTGCACTAGTATATGTCACAATAAAGAAGAATTCAGATGGCTTTTTGCACCAGCAGACGTGTTGCCAGCTCAATGGCTTGCTTTGTTCATTACCATTGCTTGAAATATACAGTAAAAGTGCTTATTTTTTGAAGGAAATGATTATGTTTTTGCATGGCTTGTGGATTGGTATGTTGGTAAGTATCTGGCCCTTTCTCTATCCTCTTCAATGAAAGCTAGATTTAAGTCTTGGATTTTCTGAATTCAATGGTCCATTAGACTGTTATAGCAGCTGCTTGAACAATCTTTTTTTTTTTAAATTATAAATATTAAGATTCGAATATCAAATATTGAATGTCACTTTAAGAGTGATTTCATAAACTAAATAAACTAAATTTCAAGTTCAACAATCCCACTTTTAGAAAGCAAGACCTTTCTCCTCTTTTGGTTTGGTACTACAGCTTAGCTAAATTGTGGCTTGAGAAATCAAGGCCTCACAAAGCAATGGACAACAGGACAGGGCCAAATTTTGTTAATGGATTAGAGTATAGGAACCATATAAAAACCTAAATACCAAAGCTGAAAAGTGAAAAATCTTGTCTCAACGAAGTGTGCCATGCTCATCTATTTTACTGCATTAATGATAAAATAAAAAAAAATAAAAAACCCTGGTAAAGCAACAAAAACTGTAGAAACTTTAGCTTAGCCAGGGGAGTCAAAAATTATTGAAAGGTCCTTTTAGAGGCAAGATAACTACTTGTAACCTCAACTGAATGATTGATTGATATTTTTATCGCTCCATGTACAACTGATGTTAGCCTATAATTTCTAGCTATGTATGGCATATAATAATTTGTGCATTTCAACAACTATGATTGAATCAATGTTGCAAAATTTCCAGTTCCAGCTCTGGGTAGAATTAGATATAAGTGGGTAAAAACTATTGCCGATATGGTTTAAATTTAACTGCTATATGGTTATGTAATTGTATGCCATTTTTATCTCATTGCAAAATTGAATAAGCTTTCTTTTTTTGACATTAACCTGCGAGATCATGGCTTTTGAAAAGATTTAATATTATCCCATAAATTTATTCAGATTTAATAATTTTAGTATTTGTGTTATATTTATTTTATATTAAATATATATATAAATAAAAATTATCATGTTAAATTTGTATAAATACATTAAATATAAAATATTTTTTTAAATTTTATTAAAATTTTAAATTATATTATTTTTATTTTTATATTATATTATTATACCATATTTAAAATTATCTAATCGACCTAATCTCATATAAAAAGATTGACGTTAACAATAACTTGATTCGACTTCTTCCTTGTGTAGTACAGTACATGTTTATATTATATGGATAGACTCTGTTATTGAAGATTAATCTATGCGAGAGTTCCGCAGTTGGAAAGTTTTCTTTTTTTTTTTTTTCAAAGAAAAAGAAATGGTGTCTAATCTAGGAGTAGGAGTACTTGTTTTTGACAGTAAATTTCTATCAGTTGCTTTGGCTATGTAGCCTGTATCTGTTGTTTCCTATCTAAAGGGCAATCAAGGCCTAAAGGCTCACTGCTTCGAGTAGACATGCACTGAAATTGAAGTCAAACAGGGGCTGGTGGGTGGAGCAGTCGTACCTGGGAAAAATACTAAAGAAAAAAAGTAACTATAGTATTTTTACTTTGGGATTAAAAGTTTCTTTATCTTTGGGTGGGAGTGGGGGTAATTCAGAATGCCTGTTGCAGGTTGGAAGTGACAATGCTGGTTGGATGTGCCAATAGTTTTACTGTTGTTCAAGAGAATTTGAGTCAAATCAGGCAGTGAACTTGCCTTGAGAATATAGTTTACCATTTTTTTTAACTGTGCATGGAGAGCTGCTTTACATATGGGGTAACTAACCGTAATTGATCAATGACTAAATCTAGAAACAAATTTGTTCTTCCCCCTCTTTCATTCTTTCATTGTTATTCTTTTATACTATCCCCTTCAAACATTTGGTTATTGCACTGTAAAGATTTTTATACCTTTATATTTTACCCCAGGTGAAGTTTGTAGTGGTAACTTTTATTTTTCTGTTTTATATACTTAAAAAAAGTTTAGGCAAGGAGAAGTTATTCGTCAAGAATATATGATAAGTCTCAAAAAAAATTTATATTAAATTATTATTCACAAAAAAAAGAAAAGAATTACAGGCAACCAATCTTTGTCATTTTTTTATATCCTGTGTTAAATTTGTGGCACTAACAAGTATAGGGAGAGTTTTTTTTTTTTCTTTTCTTAGAAATAGTCAATTGACAAAGACAATGATATTAAGATAAAATATTTTTGACCCCATCCTGAAGCTAAATTGAAATTCTTCCAGGAATTGGGTAGTTAAGATTTAAAAAATCTGAAAGATTTTGACAATTAATATAATCTAAAGGGTGTTTTGGAAGTTAATGTAACAAAAAAGAAAGAGGTGAAGGTGGCAGGTCCAAACTGACTTTGGAGTTTGATGCCTTGGTACAGTTTTCCAAAATTGAAAACTCATATAGTATTTTCATGCGATGGTAGTTCTGATTTTCAGATTCATAAAAAAAAAATGAGAGAGAAGCTTTGTTAAAGCTTTTGGGTGCTCCATCTCAGGTTAAATGATTAAAATCCCCCAGCGTTAGCAGAGGTTTGTATCAAAGTCGTGCATCTGACAACTGACAGTGACTAAGATGGAGAGAGCTCCAGGTTATTTATTGCTGGCCTCTTGGGTGAGTGAAGTTATAGATTTTATAGCCAGGGAAGTAGCTAGTGTTTTGTTTTCAAGGCATGTTTGTCCTTATTTCTTTGCCCTCTTGAATCAAAAGCACATATATATTGGAACCCTCAGCAAAGGCAAGGAAACTAGGAGATAACCTTCCAATAGGGTAGCAGCAGTGCCCCATCTTTTGTCTAGCTAGAAAGAATCCCAGAATTGAGAGAAAAAAAAAAAAAAAAAAGGGAGAGAAGCTGAGGTTTATCTGACTCAAGAGAGTTCACATGTGACATGAGTTGACATTCACACGTGTGTAAGTGATGGAAGGAAACAAATGAAATGATGGGCAATTTCAAACACCACTCGCTGTTAGGGAAGGAACCTAAAGATTTTATTCATTCTTGCACTTTATGCACTATGAGTTCTGGTTTTTATTGCAGATCTGCTGTAGCAAAAACTAGGCACATTTATGGCAGATAGGGTGAAAACGACCCCGCCAAACCCTTTTGCCATCCATTTCACATTTTATACATTTGCATGTCAAAATATGGTAGTTGCAAAAAATGGGTTTTATACATGTCGTATTTATACACAAAAATATACACATGTGCACCAAACGGTACAAGGCAAATGGTTTCATCTTTTTTTGGGTAAACCCAAAGAAGAAACAGATTGGATATGGAATTTTAACCATCTTAAAACGAAATACTAACTATCTTGAGATGAACCACTTAAAATGTTAATTTTGTACTTACGCAATTATGATCAATAACTACTAACAAAATCAAACCTCTATCAGGAAAGTTTTTTCTTTCAAAGAATTTCCTGTTTATCAAGCTTCTCCAACTCTTAGGAATAGCTTTTTATAAGAGGAGCTGGTTTTTCTTGTAATCAGGATTAGATCTTTGTGAAGAGTGTTAGAGATTTTTAAAATAAAATATAAAAAATAATTTTATATTACAAAAAAAATAAAAACAGATAGTTAAGTCTATTCAAAATGAATAATTTTAATTGTTCAAAAATAAATAATTTTTGTCTATTCAAAATAATCAATCATATATGTAAGAAATGACATATACCTATTTATAAAAAGCTTCTTTGATTTTCTAAAAACATACAAAAACAATTCTTGAAGCTCTGATTCTTTCTTCAAACTTCATATTTATTTTATAAAAGTTTTATTGCAGAATACATTCATAGAAGTTCGATGATCTTGTGATATATTGATAAATGCTCAGTTGACTGATTTCGTCAATGCAAATTGCAATCAACCACTGGGTTTCCTTGTATCATCAAGGTTTATTACCTTTAACCCTTTTGTGCACTTACTAATTAAATAATACGGAGGAAGCAAATAAAACCTTAAGGAAAGTGGCACCATTATACGTCTTTGAGCCTTTTTTTAAAATTTTAGATTTACTAGAAGCAATAATTTCAAATTTTCAGTGTTTGCTCAAACAATCTTAAGGTTTTATTTGATTCAACAATGGCTACTGAAGCAACGCTTAATGAATTGACTTCTAGTTTTATCAAATTAGATTGTTTTGATGGTGGTAATTTTTGAAAATGATAGAAAAATATGCATTTCTTACTTTCAACTTTGAAGATTGTATATATTTTGACTACTCTCAGGCCAGAAAAAAATGAAACACAATATTATTGCAACAAGGGAAAGGCAAAAATGGGATAATGCAGACTATATGTGTAAAAGTCATGTTCTGAACAATTTGTCTAATAGCTTGTTTGATACATATCGAAACAAGATTACTACAAAAGAGTTATAGGACAAATTAGAGACCTGGTATATGATTGAGGATGCAACAAGTAAAAAAATTTTCGTTAATCATTTCAATAATTATCATATGGTTTATGCACGTTTTGTGATTGAACAATTGCATGAAATTGAAAGAATGCTTAATCAGTTTAAACAATATAATATGAGTATGGATGAAACAATTATTATATCCTCTATAATAGACAAACTTTCTCCATCATAGAAAGACTTGAAAATAAGTTTGAAACATGAAAAAAGGAAATCACTCTTGAGGTTTTAGCTAATCATCTTTTAATTAAAAAGGAATACAGAAAACAAAAATAGAATTCCGGTTCTAGTGATGCCAAAGTTCATGTTTTGGATGAAAGACAAATTAAAAAACCTGATAAAAAGAAGTTCAAGTTCAAGCAAATTGCTAATAGGCCTAAATTTAAGAAGAATAAGAAAGGCTCATGTTATCATTGTTGTAAGCTATGACATTTTAAAAAAGAATGTCAATTACTATAAAAAAAAAAAATGATTCCTCAAAAGGGAATACTTCTAAAAAATTTGTTGCCATAATTTTTGAAATTAATATGCTTGAAAATGATGAATCTTGATGGGTTGCTTCTAAGGTAACAAAACATTTGTGCAAAGATAAAAGCATATTTACAACATTCAAACCAAATGAATATGGCAGTGTCCTCTATATGAGAAATTCTTCTATAACAACAATCAAATGCAAAGGATTGTTGACTTTAAATTCACTTCTGAAAAAACTCTAACCTTAAATGATGTTTATTATGTGTCAGAAGTTATGAAGAATTTAGTGTCTAGAAGTCAGTTGAATTAATTTGGTTTTAAACTTGTATTTGAGGTAAATAAATTTATTCCATCTAGAGGAAGAATTTTTACTGGGAAAGGGTTTATGCATGAAGAAATGTTCAGACTTAATATTATTAATAAAAATAAAAATGTTATTTTCTGCTTACATGGTTGAATCTTCATATTTATGACATTATAGATTAAGTCATTTAAATTATAAAAAATTACATGATATGAGTAAGCTTCTGTTAATTTTTGAATTTAATCAAGATATTAATAAATGTAATACATGCATGTTGACTAAGATTACAAGAAATCTTTTTTCTAAGGTTAAAAGAAATACAAAGTTTCTTAAGTTAATTCACATTGATGTTTGTGATATGCATAGCACTCCTACATTATCTAAAAAGAAATATTTTATCAAATTTATAGAAGATTGTACTAAATATTATTATGTTTATCTGTTATATTCCAAAAATAAAAATACTTGATAAGTTTAAAATATATAAATTTGAAGTTGAACTTCAGTATGAATATTTTATCAAGTGCTTGAGGTTAGATAGGGTGAAGAATATTATAGACCAAGTTATTGTTCTTTATGCACCACAATAGAATAATGTAGCTGAAAGGAAGAACAAGGCCTTAACAGAAATGGTAAATGCAATGTTATCATATTTTAAACTTGGACAAAGATTTTGGGGTGAAGCTTTATTAACAGCTTGTCATATACTAAATAAATTCTTAACAAAAAAATAAAAATAACCCCATATATGCAATGGAAGAAAAGAAAACCAAATTTTAATTATTTAAAGGTTTGGAGATGTAGAGTTGTAATTAAAATTTCAAAACCCAAAAGAAAAAAGTTTGGTGAAAAAGGAGTAAAATGCATATTCATAGGATATGCACAACATAGTAAAGCATATTTCAGTTAACACAATTATTGAATCAAAAAATATAATTTTTTATAAAAATATATTTAAATTTATTTCAAGACAACTACAAGCAAATTCATTTTACAAGTGAAAAAAAATACCAAATCCATTAGAACAAACTGAAATTAGTGAAGAATCTTATCAAGAAACAAGAACAGGTAAAAGGGTTAGAAAGATAAAAGATTTTAGATCATATTTCTTTATATTCATTGTGGAAGAGATTGGTGAAAGCATAAACAGTCAAATTTCTTATTATTTTAATACGAAATCTAATCATATTACATATGAAAAAACAATGAAATCTCAAGATTTTACATTTTTTAGAGAAGTATTAAATGATGAAATGACTCAATAATGTGAAATAACACTTGGATTTTAGTTGACCTTCCATCAAATTCTAATCTAATAGGTCGTAAATGGATTTTCAAAAAGAAAATGAATGTGGATGAAATCATAAATAAATTTAAATTAAGGTTGGTAGCCAAGAACTTTACACAAAAGCAAGAGATAGACTATTTTGATACCGGAACACTCATGATGAGAGCTACCTATATGAGTGTGAAATGTGACTGTTTTTATAAGCTTAAGAGCTTGGCTTTAACAGCACTTCATGAAAAAATGATGCAAACACATGGCCATAAATGTGTCACCAGATACCAAGCATTCATTAGGTATTGAAATCATTGTGTAAGACAAGTTTAGTTAACCAAATGGAATAGCTGGTTCAAAGCATAGTTTTATCATGTAATTTCAGTTAACTTTAATTTGTTTTCACTAAGTGAATGTTCAAATCAAAAGATACATTTACTTATGCAATTAATTTCTAATATCATTATAAATCTGGATTATTTTGAAAATGATTGTTAGAGATTTTCAAATAAAATATAGGAAATAATCCTACATTGGAAAAGAAAAAATAAAGAAACATAGTTAAATTTTTTCAAAATGAACAGTTTCAGCTATTCAAAAATAGACAATTTTTGTTTATTCAAAATAAATAATTATGTCTGTAAAAAAGATACTTATCTGTTTATAAAAGGCTGCTCTGATTTTTTGAAGACATATAAAAACAATTCTTGAAACTCTCATTCTTTTTTCAAACTCCAGATTTCATTTATAAAAGTTTTGCTGTAAAATACCTTTATAGAAGTTGGGTGATTTTGTGATATGTCGATAAATACTTAATGACTGATTTTGTCAATGTAAAACGTAATTAGTCATTGGGCTTCATTGTATCTTTAAAATTTATTACCTACAACTTTTTTATACACTTACTAATTAACTAATACAATGAGAGCAAATAAAACTTTCAAAAAGGTGATACTATTATAAGCTTTGAAATTTTTCTTCAAAATTTTAAATTTATCATAAACAATAATTCTAAATTTTTAATGTTTGCTCAAACAAAAAGCACTTCCAGAACAAATTTCTGAATGCAACAAAATTGCAGATATCAAGTTCGGAAAGTACCTGAAGATATCTTGATTGTAATGTTGTTAAAAAAAAAATCAAAGTGACTGAAGTTTATGTTTGTTGTTGTTGAAGCTTATGCTTCCTTTGAGAATCCGAATACAGCCATAAAACGCATTTTAAGGAAACTTTAATCAGCTCATTGTGTAAGTGGCTTCGTGTATGTTCCACGCTCTATGAAGTAGAGTAGAAACCTTTGGTTTGACAGGAGCAAATTAAGTAGAGGTCTGCTTTCTGTCAGAGTAGTGAAACTCATTCAACAGAAGATGAGAAGTCTTGCGGTGTGGATTTTCTGTTAGAACGAAAACAAACGCCTTTTTTATTATTATTTATTTTTCTCTGCTAATGCGCCATTCTCTCTATTTCTCCTCTTGATGTTGTGCAGCTCTCATATATTTTCCATAGCAAAATCTCTCTCTCTTCCTTTGTTTTTATCTTCACTTCCTTTTTACCATTTTGGGATATGAAGATGACCTTTCAACAGTTCCACAACAGCCCCTGTTGTCACCTTGTCAAATTGGTACATCGTATATCCACCTTCCATCTCGTCAATGGAGGTGTTAAAACACATGGATTCTCTTTCTATTACTCAAGCTATCAGGTTTCTTCACAAAATATATTTTACTGTGGTGGTGATGATAATCCTGTGAAGGGTCACATGGGGTTTTCTGATTTAATGAAGTGTCCTTGTAGCTTGGATGAAGATGGCCAAAACAGTGAGTTAGATGATCATTTTTCTAAGGGCGTCGAATCCATTGATGGGTTTGGAGAAAACAATGCTGCAGTTTCCATGGAGGATATGAGAAGAAGAATGATCTGTATGAGTGAAGATAATAACCCTGGTGAAGGTTTTCTCAATGGGAAGGATGTTGAGCTGTCAAAGGTTTGTGCAAGAGGGCATTGGAAACCAGCTGAGGACTCTAAACTCAAGGAACTTGTTGCACTTTATGGACCTCAAAACTGGAACCTTATAGCTGAGAGGCTGCAAGGAAGAACAGGTAAAATCAGTTAAAGAAATACATTGCAAAGTTCCTTTTTTTTTCTGTAATTTTTTCCTTCAATGATGAAATATGAAGCTTGTGCTTGAAAATGACATTTACAAATTTCACATGTAAAATCTTCTGTCTTATTGAAGGTAAAAGCTGTAGATTAAGGTGGTTTAATCAACTTGACCCCAGGATCAACAAAAAGGCTTTTACTGAAGAGGAAGAAGAGAGGCTGATGGCAGCTCATAGAGCATATGGTAACAAATGGGCCATGATTGCTAGGCTTTTCCATGGAAGAACTGATAATGCTGTCAAAAACCATTGGCATGTTATAATGGCTAGGAAATACAGGGAGCAGGCTAGTGCCTATAGAAGGAGAAAGCTAAGTCAAGGTGTTCAAAGAAAGTTGGAAGAAAATGGGAACTTTGACTGCAGAGAGGCAGCCAATGGCAACGTCACAAACCCCTCTAGCAACCCATTTTTAGCTTCATCTGTTGGGTCTAATGGCTCTAATTACAACAAGACTTCGGGGAAAGAAGCTGCCGCAACAAGTGGTAGAGATTTGTTTCCTGGGTCTAAAAGCTACTACTCTTTCTCTGCTGGGGAAGGAATTTGTAAAAATCAGAGACCCTTAGATTTCTTTTCTGATGGCTCTAATTACGACAAGACTTCGGGGAGAGAAGCTGCTGCAACCAGTGGTAGAGATTTGTTTCCTGGGTCTAAAATCTTCTATTTTTCTGCTGGGGAAGGAAGTTGTAAAAACCAGACACCCTTAGGTTTCTTTTCTGGTTTGTCCCTTTTGGTCCCTTCAATCCCCACTTTCTGTCATTTCATATAACTTTTATGCATTTAGTTTGTGCTTCCTTTCATTGGCTACTTAAGCAAAATTTTCCAATCTTTCACCAAGTTTCTCTTCTACGTCTAGTCATCCTAGTGTAAAGATCAACACTGTTGCATTTACAAGTTCAGCTTTAAGTACTTGTTTATTTTGCAGAGAAGACCATCTTCAATTTCTTGGTCTTTCATTTGTTGCATTTGATTATTCAATTTTCTTCATTTTCATGAAAGGGTCAATTGTCTGTTTTTTACAGATTACAGGAGCCAAGAAGGTTTAATTAGCCGGAACAGTAGGCAATGGAATGTGCTCCAAGAAGAAACAAGCTTGACTGTTTCGCATCCCTGTTCTCATCCTTCACAAATGTTATTGCAACAATCAAGTAACCATCAACTATTTGGTTTCTCAGACTCCATAGCGTCAGCATCTCAATTCACAGTCACTGAACCATCATCACCATCACCATCAGCTGCAGAGAACACAGTAGGAAGCCATTTTGAGACTAGTACCCCATCATCACCACCTTTCATAGATTTTCTTGGAGTAGGAGCTTAAAGAAGAACAAGGCTTTCAAAACCAGGTAAAAGGATTGAGAACTGAAAAGAGTGTCCAAAGACTAGCTCAGACATCATTGCAGGGCATAAAGAAAGGATTGTTTTTCTAGATGAATAAGAACCTCAGAAGCGTAAGGCAGCCCTTTATTATCATTAGCATCTTTGTCCTTGTAACCATTCTCACCAAATCCTAAACTTGAACCAGTGATGAGTGACCTCATACTCTTTCTCAGTCTAACACTGTTCCTCTTTCTTTCTAATTTCATTATTTCTACAAATGATTTAATGCAGAAATTCAAAGGAAAATTAATAGACATGTTTACCTTCTAGAAAAAAAAACCTAAAAAAAAAAATCTTAAAGGTTTAGGGTCCTTTTCCTATGGGGAAAAGAAAGTGAAGAAAGTGTGATATTGAGAGAGAGAGAGAGAGAGAGAGAGAGTGACGATAGTGCTGGAGAGAACAGTAACAGAATAAGAAAGGCATTGGAATGGAACAACAATGGGGGTAATAAGTTACAAAACAGAAGAAAACAGAACAAAAACATGGGTACTTTTCAAAACATGCAGTTTTCGTGGGACTGCAGAATTCAGGCAGAGATGTCAAATTGTCACAAGCATCTTACATTTGCATGAGGCTATACAAGAGATCTGCTATGCCCTTAACCTACTTCCAAATCTGTGCACCTTCTCTTGCCTGCCTCTTCACTTATGCTTTTTAATTTTTGGTGAAATTTTAACTATTGACTCGAGTACAGATGGTTCAGCTTAGATTTCTCAACACAACCATATTTTCGTTTACTATCATTTTTTCTTCTTATGCAACATTTGGTTTAGTGAAGGCTGCCTATTAGTTTGGTATGTGCTAAATGATCAGCAGACAAAAACTAATGATATTATTATATGTAAATAATATAAATATTAAAGACAAAGATTTACTCCTATTTTCCATTCGGATTAATACTTGTTCCAACTCTTTAACATTTTCACTAAAGTTTTGTATGGCTGAGTGGATACAAAACTAGTATGATTTCTCTAGCATTTCAAAAGAATATCAACTAAGGATAATAACTCCTAAAAAACCAGTCACCGGCTGATTTTTTTTGGAACTTTGAAGGAAAATAAGTTTTGTGCTTGTCTACGTACACTTTAATCTCTTATTTTGTTAGATACACTTTAATCTTTTTGCTCGCTAACAACATGGGTACTTTTTTTTTTCACAAATGTCGATAGGAGAAAGGATTACAGACGGTAAGACTTGAACCTCCAACTTACAATGTCATTTCTTATGGTGACTGTATGAATCTTTGCTTAACAAATTAACTTGTTACACTTAAGAACTTAAAAACCAACATATTTTAGTGAAAAATTATGAGTTTAATTTATATTTTTAGGCACCATTAAAAGCAGGCCACTTAATAGCACCCAATTAACTCTCAATAATTTTACTAATCCTAATTAGCAGAATTAATATATGAAGAAAAAAGAGAAAAGAAAACCCAGAGCTTGCTTCTATATATATTGGTTATTTGTCTAATGTGTTTAGGGTTTAGGACCGTCAGCACCCAGAGTCAAGTCAAATATATGAGAAAGTAAAAGAATTTTTATGTAAGATTAAGCCTTTAGAATATGTACCAGATGTTGCTGGTGTGTTGCATGATGTAGAGGAAGAGCAGGAGGACCATCTTAGCTACATCAATCACAGCGAGAAATTGGCCATTGCATGTGATATGGGCTCATGCAAACTCCCTTTTAGAGGCACCTATTCGTGTATTTAAAAACCTGTTAGAATATGTGATGATTGCCACTCTGCTGTCAAACTTATTTCAAAGGTCACAAACAGGATGATCATTGTTAGAGATGTAAATCGCTTCCATAGTTTTCAAAACGGATACTGTTTATGTGCTGATTACTGGTAATAGATTTATTGACTATTTGCCGCTGGGTGACTGGAGAAGAAAATTATTGTAGGTTCTGGAGAAATCACATCTATGTCCATAAAAGCCAGGCAGGGATCATTGATCTTCAATCTGTTTACCTGGATACTATGCAAGTATTTATGTGGATGTTCTTGAAACTGCTTATATATCTTGCCTTCATTATCATTTATAATTACGAAGGGCTTATGATAGGATTTCTATGTCAGGGTCCTTAAAGCCACTCTTATTGACCATGGAAACATGTTTTTCTTAGGAAAGATTAGCATGCAGGATGTTGTTTCTATATTATCAGGGAGCATCTTTATAATGCTTTCCTTAAAATAGAATCAAAATTTTCCATTGGTGTCTGAAAACTGTTTTTGCTTGACAGAATCAGCCAAAATTCTTCTTAACTTTCTGAGAGCTTGATTCAGGCTATTAATTTCTTACCTTTTCCAATCACAATCACAAATTAATACAGAGTGATACTGCTAAATACTAATATCTGATAATAATAGTCATAATCACAATTCACAATTACAACCAAAAAGAAAAATCAAATATATCAAAACCACATAACAAGAAACAGAGGTAAAAATTAATAAATATATATTCTAATATTGTGAGACTTGATATTTATTAATTTTCAAAAAAAAAATAATAATAAAGGAATGATTCAACAAAAACTGTTCTCCATGAATTTTACAAATTCCTGAAAATCTATTCTGATATCTCCATCTTCATCAAAGGTTTGGATCATTATGCTGCAGTTCTCCAGCTTTAAACCTTCATTCAATCCCAAAATAGGGAGAACTCTCTGCATCAATAAACCCATCTTTATTCACATCAAAAACATCAAAAGCTTGCTTCACCTCTTCCAAGCTTGGCTTCTCCTCAAACAGCTTGGAAAGCTCTTCAGAACCAAATGATTTGTTTAGCTCCTCAGTCCTCACTTTCTTGAATGCAAAAAAGTCCCAGATCTCCCATCAGCTTCTCCATTTTATTTCTATTCACTTTCCCACCATCTTCCATTTTTCTCAGTAGATGAAACTGCCTTGCTTGAACACTCAAAATCCTGGTTTCTCTCCCAAACTGATGTCTTTGAGCTGCCATGTTAATGCTGGGATTGTGGGAGAAAAAAACTTTTAATGCTATTATAACTTGTGAAGCTATGAAACAACAATATCATAAGTTTGGGGAGTTAGGTGTGCTGTCATTTGCCAAAACATAGTTAATTCTTCTGCCTTTAGCACAAAATCTACAAGAATATTCTCTTCATCAGATATCACAGTTCTCAAATTCAAAATTCAGACGATTGTACTAGGGTGTTTCTAATGCAATATCAGTTGATTTTTTGACCTGGGATTGCAGTGTTGCTTCAAAGACAACTTCAAGTTTCTTTTACATGTACAAAGATACATACACCAAATTAAGAGGATGTCTTCTTCCTTTCTTCACAGCAACTTTTCTGAATAAATCCTTAGTCATCAGGACTTAGATCTTCAAACTAGAGGGTATCAGTATAGTTTTGTCAACGCCAAACTCCAAAAGGCAGCACTCTGAAGTCACCCATCTATTTACATTGATCAGCCATGCCATGCAAACATTTACTCTGAAAAGCAACTCATGACCGACTAATGATAAATAAGTCAATATATTTGCCCTTCAAGTGCCATGCACATGGGGGATAATTTAAGAAGCTATCGTCCCAACATCTGTTAGAATACGTGCCTTATGACAGGCACTTTACCATGAAGTCAAATAATTTTATATTGTCTCGGGGAAAAAAGTAACTTTTTGGTTTTGGAAATTTTGATATTTTGTCATTTACACTATATATATATATATATATTTTTTTTTTTTAAGTTTTAATACAAATAAAAAAAATAGAAGTAAATAAAAGAGGAAGGTTTGGATCGAAACCAAACTTTTGATATCCCTTCAAGCATCTTTAACCACTGGACTAAAAACGTGGGGACATTTACACCATACATCTTTTCTAAGCTAAAGTTATCTTTGTAGCATTCAATTGCAAAGCATCGTGTATAACCATAATCTAATACTTAAAGTCAACAATTTCTTTTTTGATAGTTAGGAATAATTTCTTAGTTCTTCAACGGCAACATTTCAGTTCAAGGGGTTATTGGATTCATGTCACTGTTATTCCTTTGTAATCAAGAATTCAACATACTATACATATATAAATATATAAATTAAAAAAAAAAGAAAATTTTTTCATGACAATGATAACTCTAATAAAAGAACAAGCTGTCATTTTCATGCCTATTGCTCATATACAGAGAGTATAAGCATTTTCTTACATGGCACATTAACATGAAAGGGAAAACCCATAGTTTTTATAAGAAAAGAAAAACATGACACAGCATAGTGAATCCTAACTTCTCAAACCATTTTTGGTTCAGATTCATTGAAACATAACTAAGGTAAGAAAAAAAAAGTTAATCTGCTGGAGTTCAGATTTCTAACTCTCGAGTCTCAACTAGCCTTGTGGAGGAGGGCTAAATATGTAACCAGTTATGGGGTTAATATTTGGGCCTGAATCTTTATAATCCATTATTTCAATTATCTCCCTTGATGTATCTACAAATTCCTGCTAGCCAAACATTAAAAAAAACAACAATTTTAGCTCCTAAAAATTGTAAATAAAGACTCTAGAAAGTTTAAAGAAAAGAGAGAGAAAACCAACCTTCGATTGAGCAGTGGATTCTCCAAACTCAACAGTCTCCATCACTTTTCTGCCGAATCCTAAGAATTGACAACAGAGGTATAAGAATTTTTTTTTTTTTTTTTGCCATCAAGAAAGTATAAGACTAAAAAACGAAGAAAAAATTCCTATAAAACAAAAAACCAAAAACAAAGTAATACCTTGAGAGAAGGAGAGAAACAAAAGCATTGAAAGAAGAAGTTTGAGAAACCAAGACCGACCCATTATTTCTTGAACAATCCCGGGAAATGGGCAGTTCTCAGATTTATGAAGGTACGAAGAAAAGAAAAGATAGTTTAACAGGCTTTTTGCTGAGAGTTCCAAGGAAACCGCTGAGCTTCAGCTTCAGCTTTTAGGCTTTTCAGCTTCTTCGGATCCAATGGAAGGAATTTAAAAGCATATTTTTGCTTCAATATTTATGGATACATTGATGTGAAGGTGAGTGGGAGAATCTTGCATATAGATTTGTTGAGTTAATAATTGTAGCTAAGATTATATAGTTATTAAAATTTTATATGATTTTTTATTGCATTTTTGCAATAGTTTTTGGTGGTATAGGCATTGCAGATAGTGGCCACTGGTCAGGATGGTTTATGTTAGGGGGTTTTGCTTATTTTATTACAAATAACAAAGGTTTTTACAGTTAATTAGAGGATTATATCAGCAGCTTTTGGGATTAGATCACTCGGAATTTTTCACTCTTTTATTTGTGATTGTACTTTTGCATAGATCTATAAAGAAAAAAGAATGAGAATGATACATATGGAATCACTTTTGTAGAAGAAATGTTTAAAAAACAGTGTCGTTTGGGCTATTGGATTCTATTGTTTCACTATTATAATAAATAGATCCGTAAATTTATAGTAAACTTAATAAATTGATGAAATCGTCAGTAATTTTATTTAATTAGATGTGATTAATCACTTAAATATTTTATCTATTTAAGGAACTCTTAAGTTTAATTAAGAGTCTCTAAAATAATATATTCGAGTCTACTAACTAAAATATAGTTCGAGAGTTCGATTACATGTGGACAAGGTGATAGTACCCGCACATATCCATTCAAATGATGATACCATTTTATTTTAAATTTATCATAAAGTATTATTTCTAATGGTTTTAAAATTTAATATTGAATATTAGATCTTTTTAAGGTACTCTTAAGCTTGATTAAGAGTCTCTAAAAAAATATATTCGAGTCTACTAACTAGAATATGATTCGAGAGTTCGATTACATGTGGACAAGGTGATGGCATCCGCACATACCCATTCAAAGGATGATACTATTTTATTTTAAATTTATCATAAAGTATTAATTCTAATGGTTTTAAAATTTAATATTGAATATTAGAAATAATTCTTAAGACTTCTCCATCAATCTGGTAAGATTCTTAAAAATATTTTTTATCTTAAGAGTATTCAAGAATCTTATTTGTTTTCATGAAGAAGCTCTATCATCAAAAGAAATTTTTTTTGTTAGTTTTATTTTTGTCAAAAATATATCTAATTTTTCAGGCCTAAATTAAAAATATTTTTTCTTTTTAAATTTTTAATTTTTTACCATTTAGACCTATTTAAAATTTTTTTTATTTCTATCTTTTTTTTTGTTTTCGGAAAGAAAGTAAAATGATAATTATTTTTCTTGAAATTTCATTTAAATTCTTTCACCATTTAGGATAAATTTAAATAAATTTATCACCTAAAAATTTTTTAAAAAATTTACCATTTAAAATTTCTAAGAATCTCATCATCGGATAATTATCAAATATTTTCAGCCAAAAGTTTTTTTATTGAAAATAAATATTAATTATTGTTATTGAAACTTTATCTAAATTATTCAACTATTTAAGACAAATTTAGACAAAAATTTCTCACCTAAAAATTTTATAGAAATTTACCTTTTGAAATTTTTATAAATTCCATCATTGGATAATTAATACTTATTCTAAAAAAAATATTTTATTTTTTTAAATTTAATCATGCAAAAATACTAAATAAACACATAAATAAACAAATAAATAAATAAATAAAATACAAAAAAATGAAACAGCTTAGCTGAAGAGTTCGGCGCAGCTCAGCTCCAGGTACAGAAAACGACTCGGGTGGCGTGGCTTGGCTTGGCTCGGCTGAAGAAATTGAATGAAACGCAGGTTGGCAGAAGTGGGTTGTGTTCAAGTAGGATCACCCGAATAAAAAACACGAGGATCCTAGATTTTTTTAAAGCAAAAACGACGTCGTTTTAAGATTAATATAAAAGTTAGCAGCATGCCTTTTTTCCTCATATTTCACTTTCCTTTCTCTCTCTTCTTCCCCTATTCTTCTTCTCTCTCTAAACCCCTTAAGAACACCAGTTGAATTTCATCGGATTCTGAAAATTTTGTCAAAATCTGGGTTATTTGTAAGAAGTTCACCAAAAAGTTCATCGATTTCTGAAAATGTGACGTCAAAAACTGAGGATCCCGCCAAAAACTAAGAATTTTGCTAGAAAGTCGTCAAAAAATTCAAATTTCGTCGAAAAATTCAACAGGATCTAAAAATTTCCAAAAAATTTCAAAAATTTTTTTAAGCCCAAAAACTCCTTACAAACTCTTAAATGTTTTTTTTTTTTTGCGCATGCTTTTCCTTGTTTTTACTTTTCTTTTTCTTTGTGTGTTTCTATGTGATTTAGGGTTGTATTTATAGGGTTTCAAATCCGAGAATCCTAAACCAGAAAGGATTTCAATCCCTTCTGAGTTTTAACTCTAAATTTTAATTCAACTTAAACTCTTCACACAATTTCACACAAACTCAACACTTATTTTTTCATTTTTCTCATTTTTTTATTTTTTATTCTTAATTAATAAAATTTAAATCTAGTAGATCTCCAGATAAATTGGGGTGTCTACAATCACAAATATTGAAATGATTTTTTTATTTTTTTTCTCTCAATCAAATTTTAATTTGCTATAGAAAACATGTTGAGCTGGTTGCTTAATCAATGACGTAAAAACAAAGTAAAAATATGATAAATTTCTTTACCCTCGAAGTTCTTATGTTTCTTAAAAATAAATTAAGATAGTATTTGATATGAGATGATCAATTTAAGAATTATGGTAATGTATACATAGTGATTAAATCATTGAATTTAGCATGCACTTGTTGATCCTATATGACGATGATTTTGGATTATCGTGAGTGATTAGATCACTATCTTGAAGGGTGATCTAATTTTGATATAAAAAAGTAAAAAAACTTCTATCATCGAATAAAAATAATATATAAAATTAACAATAATCAATTTTACTCATTTATTATTTAAATTAAAAATTTACTGCATCTTAAAACTATAACTCTTTTATATTATAAATTCTTATATTTTTCATTTAAAATTCATTACAACAAGTATAAAATAATTTGCATAAAATTTTATTTTTTAATATATTATATATAATATAATTTTTTAAATTTTCATTTATTATGAATTTAATATATTGGTTTTATTTTTCTAAATTCAATTTTTTACAATTTATATTATTAAATTAATTTATCTATCAATAAATATATTTATTAATTTAATATTTTAATTATATTTTATTATAAAATAAATATTACTAATATTTTACAAATTATTATCTTTAAACAACCTTAAAATTATTAATTTGTGTAACTATTACAATATGCATGGTTATTTTTTTTTTTTACTTTTAAACAAAATAATTAATGTTTAATTTTTAATAATACCAAAAAAAGTAATTTTTAATTCTTAAAAATTAATCATCGTTAACCAAACAAAATAAATTTAAATCATAAATGTTAAGATCACTTTAATAATAAGATCACTTCAGTAATTACATTACCATATTAATTTTATAAAAGATATCAATCGCTACCTAAAACAATGAAATACAAATCATAATTTTTATAAAATAAAAAATAAATTATATTAAACCAAATTAACTTCTTATAAAGGACCTAATATCACATCACATATGATGGAATGGGTTAAGATATTTTTATATTAAGTTTGTCAGAAATTGAATAAGGGCGGATGGTAATTTATAAGTTGAGAGGGCTTTGGCCTTTTCAAAATTTTTAAATACCCTAGCTTATATGCTATTATAAAATTAAATGTTCCATTAAACAACAAATTATTAATTTTATTTATTTTTATGTGATTTTACAATTTAGTTTTATTTATTATAATTTAAGATATATTAAAATTAAATTATTATTTTTTATTTATTATACCAATCAATCATTACTTATAAATCTTTAAAGTCTCCAATCAAGTACCAAACATATTTTTTCTTTCCTTCTTAGTTTATTACAATTCCTCCTCTTCATTTTTAATTCTACTTAAAAATTTTTCTTGCTATCATGCAAATTTTTAACAGAAAAGTCATATTGAAACCACTTCATAAAAAGTTAAAAAACCACATTACTTTCAATGCCAAAGTTTCAAAATTTATTCTTTTAATAATATATTTTATTTTTCTTGTTTTAGTAAAAAATATATATTGTTTAACAATGAATTTATTTATACTTTTTGTAAAAGAAGATAGTTTACAATTTTAAGTAAAGTTATTTATTCAATGTATTATGTTTCTTTTTTTTTTTTAAATAATGTATTATATTTCTTTATCCATTGGTTTATTAATTGATAAACTTTATAATTTAGAAATTTTATTTTTTTAATATATTACATGCCTATATATATATATGTTAATAATGGGGAGGAATCAACATATACCATTATAAAACTTTTTAGTTTTACACATATTTTTTAATCATTGATTTTAATAAATCTAAAAAAGATGTTAAATTTTTTTTTTTTGAGTATCTCTCTCATCCCTTATTCAAATATTTAAGTTGAAACATTTAAACATTCAACTCAATAGTTAATTTAAATGATTTTTTTAAAATTATAAATACAAGTTCCAATCATAATCAAATATTACTTATATTGATAATCATTGATTAATTAAACAAATAAATTATCCAGCAAATTAAAACATAACTAAACAAATCAATATAAAGTTAAACCAAATCTAACTTAAACTTAGAATCACAAGATTTTAAAATATTTTCATTACCACTAAACTAAGGCCTGGTTGACATTAATCTTACATGATTTCTTTATTAAAAAAAATGTACAATTGAAATACAATTAAATTCAAACATAAGAAAATAATTCTAAGATGCTGCAGAAAAAGAGATTCGAAATCAGCATTCCATCCTCCATTAATAAAAACCAACAAAATTAACTGACTTCCCTAAATGACTCTGCAACACTTAATGAAATTATAGAAATATCAGCTGCTCAAAGCTTTCTAGCACAAGACTTAGTCAAGTAATTATTATACCCAAAGGACTATTTAGAGGAACTAATTAAGATATGTTTCCTATGGAGATTTCAAAACATATTCTGATCATTTATTATGAATATCCATTGCATCTTCAACTTTACCATAGAAGCATAATTCCTTTTTTTTCTTACTTCTCTCTCACACATACAATACATATACATAGAGAGAGACAGTAGAATCCGATTACATTAGTGTAAATGTTACATTTTTTTTCGTCATTAAATCAAAATTATTAAAATTTAAAATATTTATTTTGATCCGAATTTAAAGGTAAGAAAAAAAAATGAAATACATTGATGTAAATGAATTTCTCCTCTCACACACATACATACATATATATATATATGTATGTATGTATGTATTGTTATTTAAACGGTGCTTGTGCCATTTCACTAATCAATGTCTTATTTCAATCTGTTGTAATCGAGAACTTGAGCTACAATTTGTAATCCGATATATATGGCGCCAAGAAAGATGAAGCAGGTGGTTCGGAAACCAGGAATGGAGAAGAATTTGAAAGTGAGGGTACAAGCCAAACAAGTGAAAGCAGAGATGGGAAAGATAAGAGAGGATCAAGAATGCATAAGAGAGGAGCAAAGGAAAATAACAGGAAGGTTTGGAGAGATTGAAAGGCAATGCGATCAACTCAAAGAGTAAATTGAAATGAAAACTACAAAGATTTATATTCAACTCGTGAGATATTGTTCGTTTTAATCTAAAAGTCTCATAGTTTTATAATTATATGTATTACATTATCTTTTTATAATTATTCGAGTTGATTTTTTGAATTTGAGTTAATAAATTTATATTGCAATCGCCAAAAAAAAAAAAACTATAATTAATTATAAAGTTAGGTTTCATCCCATTGGGGAATCATAGTTAGGGAACAAGTTGGCTTTGGGGAAGTCTTGCTTTTTAGGCAAAGTACAGCTTTCAATCTTCACTTGTGTTATAAAAATTAATTATATTTATTCAATTAAGATATATATTTTATAAAAATTTATCTGTTTATTATGAATTAAAAATTAAATTTGATAAATCGCACTTAATCGAATCCGCAAATCAAAACTATTTATATTTTCCAGTGAAGAAATGAAATTAATGTTGATGAAACCTTAGCCAAAGTTAGTCAAGCACTTGTTATGGTTTGGAATTTAGATAACTTAGAATAATATTAAAGGTTAGGGTTGACTTTACAATCCCAATGATTAATTAGATGTACTTTGTAAAGAAGCTCAAATTTGGCAATCTTAAATGATTCTTTAATTAGAGCTTTGATTAAATTAAAGTGTAATTAAAAAAATTGGCATGTTAGATTTTTTAGTATTTTAGAATCACATGATATATATATAAGGTAACATTTTCTTTTTATAGGTTTAGATTAAACTTGAAAATATTTTTAACTCTTAGTTATATTTTAATGATCATATTAATAATATTTTAGCTGTTGCATTATCAACATTCACATTCGATTTTAAGATAAATAATCACTTACTCAACTAATCATATCATCATTCATTAAATCTTGACTAATTTGAGTGTTGGAGTACATTCTGAAGTATTACATCAAACACCTCTTGTTCTCATTCTTTATGATAGATCTAACATACTCTCCAACTCAATCTCTGCTCTCATCCACCAGAAAATTTCATCAACAACAATATTATTGAAAAAAAAAAAAGGAACATGGTTTTAGTGGAAAGGGAATATTATTCATGCCTAAGAAAGATTTGATCATCTTAAAGAGTGTAAATTTTGGATGTTTGAATGTAGTTAAGCTAAGAAAAGATTATGTTTGCCTTTGGGTTGAGGAATGAGGAGGAAGAATGCACTAGGATTTTAGCTAAAATTACAACTTTGGATTATCAAAATCAAACTTGTATGACATGGGAAAGTTGTATAATTCTTAAGGATATGCTTTTGAGGAAAAAATAAAGTAGGATTTAAAGCATCAAATGAATGGTGCAGAAAATATTGAAAATTGAGATGATATTATTAATGTAGCAGCTGAAAAATCCGATTATCTATATATCTTTGAGTATCATACGTACAAACTATGTATGTATGTGTGGTTTATTTGATAGGTGGTCAGAATATCTAAGGAGAAGCTTGTGGCTGAGAATTATGCCCCAGCTGCTCTATATTTTTCTTTCATTTATTTAGTATAGTCCTACTTTTCCATGGTGTTTGATAATGATTTAGCCAAGAATCATGAAACATGGCATGCGTTTTCAAACTCTAAACCAGTGACTTTGAGACAACGGAAATTGATTGATCTGGCTAGTTGCCCTTTCCCACAAGGTACAATTAGAAGGATCTAAATCCAGGAGGAACAGAAACCACATGATTTGGTTAAGTGTGATTGATGATGATTTCATGTGAAAACGTAAGGTCCAAACCATGTATAGTAGATATCAGAATCAAAAGCCAAATATCTATTGGCATATAGAGAAAGTGGCTACAATTCACCCATTTCATTACCTGAATAAAGTTCCTTATAATGTATCAGATATTCAAGCTCATCAGCATCAGCTACATGACCAAAAATGAAATGGAAAAAACAGGAATCAGGCAAGGGGGAAACAAGAGAGCAGCCAAAAGTATTAATAGCATCACATGCTCTGGGTCCCATGACCAGCTTATGGCTCATATGGTAGCCAAATTTTCAGGAATTTAACAGGAAATATCTCCATGTTTTTTAGCTGTTATAATTACTCTAATGTGTTAAAACATAGTTATTCGTATTAGTTCGATTTCGATAGATGATAAACAGATTAAAATTCAATAATTTTAGTAAGCAGAAACAATGTAAATTACACGATAGGTTGTTCAAAACTGTAGAACTAATTCAAGGCCTAAACACATGTTTCAAGTGTTGTTCACGGCTATCTTGTTTTTTTATAGAAAAAAATAGAAGTGGTGGTAATGTCTGTGTCTCACATTTTAACTAAAGACTTTGAAACAAACCGGCAGATTTCCTATTTAATAGATTAAATGTTGATACAATCTAATGTTAAGAATAAGGTAGAGGGTCCTTTTCTTTTCTTCCTTTTCTCTAGAACAAGTATTTTGTGTATTTGTGTTTATTTATTTCACGTCAAATAAATATAAAATATAAAAATTATCGTGTCAAAATTCATATAAACATTTTAAACACAAAACATGTTTTATGATTTTTTTCAAATCTATATATAATTATTTTTAAAATTATATATATATATATATATTGCATTAATTTCGTGTCGTGATCATTTTTTTTTCTTGGTGAACAATAAAGGGCTACATAGTATTTGGTCTGATTTTTCTTTTGGTGGTGCTTTATCTGGACCAAGTATTATATTACTGATTAGAGGAAAACAAAAAGAAAAAAGAGAAAAGAAAGCAACAGATAAGATAAAGAAAGGAAAACTTTATGATCATCTTTCGACCTTTTGGTGCTAGTTGTTTGGATTCTATGGTTATGGAAAGGGAAAGGTTCTTGGCCTTTCTGATAGGAATTCAAGTCTATCTGCCAATTCAAGGGCCTACATGGACTTTTTTGCTTTTCCAAGTTGCACCCTATTTCTATTCTGCTTTGAACATTCCCTCAACCAAACGTCATCCAAACTTATTTATGTGAAGCTGTAGCAGGTGATGATACTTGCTCCTTAGTCCCTTGGCCTCATTCAATTCGGTTTAACTGTACTGCTGGATTTTTACACACAAATAGACAACTAACAAACTTCGATCCAATCGTTTAACATTGATGCATGCTGTGCTGGAAGGGTGTGTTATCTTTCCAACCGCAGAAAAATAGCGGTGGTAGTGACACTGGATTCTATATCACTTTATGAGAATCAGAGAATCTGCTTTCATTCATTAATGAGAATCTAGATCTTTTAAAAAGAAAGTGCAGAAGATGCTTATCATGGCAGTTTAAGGTAGATTGAGCAAACATTAACAAAATGACTTGGGAGAGAATAAGAAGATTGATTTCAGTTCCCAATTTTATTTGAATACAACTGGGATTATGTTACAGAAACTTACTTTGTCCTACCTCTCACCATTTCATATATATTTTATATACAGAACTCGCAAAGCATCTAATGGAACAAAAAAAAAAAAAGAACTGCTCATACCTCTTTGGCAAAAAAAACAGAACCCCAAAAAAACAAAAAGAAACAAAGAAAAATCAGTTTCTACTTCAGCTAAATACTCTGCCGTCAAAGGATATGACAGGAACTCTTCTTCTGTTCTCCTAAGTTGGCCTGCTTGGAGAGATGGTTATAAAGAGATGAAGGTGAGATGACAAGGTGGCTAAGCTAACGAAGTTGGACTGACTTTGTAACGAATAATTAACACCATAAACCAATCAAAATCATAACTTACAGGATTATGAGCTCTCATGGAAGTTTATTGACCTAGACAATGCTGCTGGGTTTGCTTGCAAGACTGGAGAGGTTTCAGGAACCTGATTCCTTTCATCACCCTTTGATTGAAATGCTTTAAAGAGTCCTCTACCACCTATCGAATCAGATTTATCATTCTTAATGCCAAGTGTTGCCCATATAGAACTCCTTGCTGCTGCTTCTGGATCATCGATCCTCAATGTTTTAGGAATCCAAAGGCATCTTTCAGCATTATTTTCCTTTACCGGCTCCTCTTCTCCAGTGTTGCCTGGTTTGCCCATGTTCTCATCTCTTGAATGTTTTCCCAAGGTAGGGGAATTCGGACCAGAACTTGGGGCCGTTTGCTTTGGAAAGGAAGGCTGAGGAGGCCAAGGGAAATTCCATGTGCCTGGAACCGTACAACCCCAGTAAGCGGCGGCAGGATAGAAAGGCATAGGAAAGCCTGGAGGGCAGAAAGCAGGTACAGGAGAGCTCCACTGAGTTGAATTCCACGGGTAAGGCCAAGGAACCCCAGGAAAGCATGGCATCTGAGGTGGAAAACCCTGACAATTCCGCAACATTTGATCTTGTGACCCAGCTTTACCTACCTCATCCTTTGTAGTTGGGGCAGATGATCCATTTGAATGCTCAACCCCATTTTCTCCACCTCTATAAGAAACAGGAATCTTTAACTCCTCAGGCTTATTAAACCCATTTCGTGTGGTATTACGGATTGTTTTATCTGCAAGGTTCAAAACAGAAGCCATTGATTCACAAAGGGGTGTATCCGAGCCAAAGGTGAGAACAGTACCATTAGCTTTCAGGGCTGGATGGTGAACTCCATTAGGAATGTCGGTACGGAACATTTTGCATAGCTTCAGAGACAGTTATGTGATGGTAGTGAGAAGATGAATTCTTGTTCTTGCGACGTCCAGCACCCACAGGTACATTCCTCATGGTCCCCCCAGCTGTCCAGTATCTCTGGCAGTTCTTGCAAAAGTGTCGGGGTTGATTGACATTGTAATTGTTGTAGTAACAAAACTTGGTATCCATGCTGTTGCAGCGGGGGCATGGAAGTATTTTGTCGGGTTTCTTCAAGGTTTTTTCTTGTGGATTACTTGTCTCACTTTGATCTTCATCAGTTTTAGAAGTTTTTAAAGCAGTGCTCTCCTTCTCAACAGAAGGTGTTTTAGGGTTGTCGCTTGCTCCAGAGATTGCCTCCAAATTTGTAGATTCTACAGAAGTAACTGGAGGAGCACCATCATCCTGTTTAGAACCATCCTCCTTTCTATCTCCAACTTCTTGTTCAGACTCCATTGTTTTATCTCCCACAATGTCCTGAATAATTTGTAGGGAGAAAATAAGCATGAAAACTAAATTTTAAGCAGTTGAAAGAAAACAATTATTGTACTTAACAAGGAAGAATAAGTTTGAGACAAGTAGAAATTACAAATCATATGAGAACTAACTGCATCTAGTTTCCATTTCTCGTGTTTGCTAGATAAAGAACCAGTTGGACACCGATAGCAACCACTGCATTCTCACAGCTATAATATAAATTACACCAGAAAAGTTTCTTAAGAACTTATGATTTCATAGAATGTTAAGCAAGACTCAAAGCTCTTCTACCAACTGTTTCCATGATCCAAATATTCCCTATGTATGGCTATACAACCAAGATGAAGGGAAAAAGAATCTTAGAAAGATATCTTGAAACAAAAATTACGATCATAAAGGCTACAAAGAAACTAGAAATTTAATTTAAATTTGTATCTATGATTTCTTGGTAACCAGCATGATTACTATATAAACACAAAAAATTTAGCAGGCCTTAGAAGAAGCTAGCATAGCATAAAATAGTCATTCACCAAGGCAAAAGTACTGGAAACAAAAGAAAGAAAACAGTGGCGCAGGGCAGACTGCAATTTCTGTTTATACTCCATTGTGGGGATCCTAATTATAGCAGATACTTCTCATGAAATTCAGAGAAAAGAAAGCCAGGAAACATATTTCACAATCTATAAAAGCAGTCAACTAGATGAAATAACCGGCAAAACACCATATGACAATTAATTCAACTAAAAGAGGTGGGGAAAAAGGGGGATATCAAGCTGAACTATCAATTTCAAAGTAGCTAGCCAGAAAATTTCCTAATTGAGAAAAATAAAAAACCGGAGAAATCATGAATAAGATCCAAAAACCAGTATCCAAAAGATACAGCAAAAGAAAAGTACCCTATTGTATAGCAAAAATATGAAAAATAATTTGGTAGTCATTAGTCAAGCAGCGAGCTAGTGCCAACTTTTTTAATTATGCCAATCTATGAACATAGCCTACCAATCTAAAAGCAATTAACCAAAACTTTCTTATGAACAATTGAATTTAACACATCTAAAAAACAAAGCTTTAACTTACAAAAACCTCAACTTTGCTTAAACCAAAAACCGAAATTTAACCAAACCCCACATAATCAAACATCATTAACTTCCAAAAACCAACGATATTTATAGCAAAAACTAAGAATCAAAGACCAACCCATATTTCATTTCCATGTTCTAAACAATGGGTATTCTTCAAAATTCCTAAAAGGAATAAAAAAAAAATCCTTACCTTTTCAACTTCTCTCTCTTCCCCTTTATCTTCCTCTGGTGAAGAATTTGTAGAACAACAACGATCTTGATCTTGATCAATATTGTTATTATTATTGTTACCGTCACCACAAGTAGCACAAAAGTTAGCTACTGTTGTTGCTGCTGCTGATGCTGCTTTTGGAGATTTCTCAGGCAAAGGGATTGTTTTTCCAAATAATTTGATCGCCGGGTCTTTTGGTTCCGACATTTTCTGCTTCCTTACACTGTTTTCTACCCTGTTTTTTTTTTTCCACAACTTATACAAATCAATATTTTTTTCCTTCTAAATCTTCTGCCAACTCAAGATAAAAACAGAAACTTTCTAGAGAGAGAAAGTTTTGTAAGAAGAAAAAGAGAGAAAAAGAGATCTGACACGTTTGAGTTCTGTGTTCTTTTAATGTTTTTTTTTTGTTTTAAATATTAATTTTTGTTTTTGTTTTAGTTTGTTTTAATGTTTTGCTGTAAGAAAAGAAAAAGAGTGTGTAATCGATGTTGGTCTCGTGGAGTCTACGTTTTTGATCCGTTCAAGCAGGTGGATATGCCACGTCAGCATAAAGGAAAATTCTCAGCCACAAGTTCTTTGTGGCCTTAAAAGATCTTTCTCTTTCCTCTTTTTGATTTTTTTTTTCTTTTTACTTTTTTTTCAATGTCCTAATCAGCACTTACTTTATCTTTTTACCTTCCTTTCACCACCTAAACACTTCTCTTTTATTTCTTTCTCCAAAATAAATTATTACATTAGATTTTTCTGCTATGAATGGCTCCCCTTTATATGTATTTCTTTCCCTAATTTTTTTTTTTAAAGTCAATTAGGTTTCATTAAAGAGAAAAATTTATGTTACTAATTTTGTAACATAAATATTAATAACAATTAATTCTAAAAAAATATATTAATAAATATTAATAAAAAATTATTCGAAACAAATAACTTAAATATAAATATGATATGTTTAATATATAAATATGATTATTATATTAAAAATTAATTTATATCAAATTAACATAATATGACACAACACAATTAATATAATTATATACGAATAATATAATTAAACACAATTAATTACCTAAATAATACGATATGGTATAATATGATTAATACGATTATATATGAATAACACGATTAGATATAATTAATTTATTTATTTAAATAAATATATCATTTAATTTAGTATTTAAATAAATTTATTTAAAATTAATAATTTATAATTTATTGAAACACCAAATAGTATGATAAATGCGATTTTTAATTTGTTTTTTAAATAAATTTAAATAATTTATAAAAACATTTTATGTTATAGATAATATGATATCTTAAGCATGTTATTACTATTTGACATAAATATAATATAAATAATATCATATTTTAATCACATTAATACGATTAAAATATAAAATATAATTATATTAAATTCATAATAATTATTTTATATTATTTTCGTATCATAACACTATATTATATATAAAATTATTAAGTATAGATGCATCCAATAATTTCTCTTTTCTTCCTCAAATTCTCTTAAATATTTTTTTTCAACTATAAAATCTTTCCTTCTTTTTTTCCTTTTTTCTTTCTTTAGGATATTTTTGTGGTGGATATTGTAAGTTGGCCCATTACTCCACTTTCTAGTCCTTTCATATCTTTTTCTAAGGTTCATAAGGTTAGGTTAGTACGTACGATATCTCTTGCTCGTCCATGTGACAGATAACTATGTTTAATACACTAACTTGAAGAATCAATATATTTTTACTTATTAATATATATTTGAAAATTTCAAACTTAGGCATATTAATTAAATGCGGATGAGGTGCTACAAGAATCAAAGCATCATATCATAAAAAATGAAAAAAAAAAAAATCTTACCTTCCACCACTTATGGCCATGGTTGTTTTTAAGCATTTTAAAATTATTAGAATTTTTCATAATTTCTTACCCTATTTTTCATATTCAATAAAAAAATTTTAAATTTAATATTTTTCTAAATTTCAATCCCTAAAATATTTAATTTTTAAGTATTAAAATTAAAAAATTAATATAATTAAAAGCAAATAAATATTTAATTCTTTTTAAATACCGCCTGCATAATAAAATAAAAAAAATTTAACCCTAAAATCCATGTCATTATCTTATTCAAAGCACCACGTGTCGTGGGTCCCAACAACGAATTCTAAGACACATTTTACGCCACATCAGCACATATTCTTAGGTGGACCCTACCTCCATAAAGTAAAGTGAATTAAAAGCCATGGCAACCCATTCGAAAGAAAATCCCTTCTATACTCACACGTGTACACTTTTCACACGTGTGAAAAAATTTTCCTTATTTTATTTATTTTGTAAAAAAAAAAAACTCCAAAAAGAGCAAATGAAGAATCTTGATTCTTGTGGCTGAGCATTTCCCTGTTGGGTAAAAGTATGCTCTGGGTTTGACACGTGTAGCCCGAAAAAAAGCTAGGCATATGTTTTTCTGGCCTTTACTCGTGTGAGATTTTGATTAGGTGAAGCAAATTAGGACTAATAAAAAATTAATTAAAGGCCTTAACACATCACCCAAATAGACCAACTTTTCTAAATCTTTGGTTAGTTGATACGTGGAAAAGAAACATTTTTTTAATTTAAAAAATCAACTTAAATTATGTAAAGTTTTTAATTATATTTTTGTAATCATTGATTTAAATAATTTAAGTAATGAAATAAATAAGTAAAAAAAATTAACAATAAAAAATATAAAATTAAAAATTTACACTAATATAAAATGTTTTTTAAAAAATAATAATTTGACATGGATTTTTATAATATTTATTGATTTTATTTCTTTATTATTTTTCATTTTGTTTCTTGTGCACATAAATGTATTGTTCTTTTAAAAATGGCTTTTTGTGGGCTCTAGTGTCTATATCAACAATGTTTTGTTATCCACTAATGGATGTTTTCATGGATTTGCTAATGGATAAGGCATTTGATAATTTTCCACCCTCTTTTATTTTTTCTTTTGAAAATGAAAGAGATATTAGTAGCCCAAATTTTTCTCATGTATCAGTAATATTTGAGATCAATTTTTAACAAGAGCCCAATTTCTCGTGTATCACCAGTCAACTTGATCATATTTAGGCTTTGGGCCCAAATAGAGAATTACAGTTTCCCAATGGCCATTACTTTTGGACCTTCAAAGTTTCATCTTTCTCTAAAAGGGCCTTAAAGCCCAAATCTGAGGAGTTTGACTTTCAACAGCAGCTTCAACCAGCCCAATTTGAACTCCAAATATAAAAATATATATATATATATATATATTATATTACATCAATTTGAAATTTTAGGACGATAAGAATTGAAAAGAATTGAACTTAGTGATATTTAAGATTATCCGAAATTGAAATTTGATTATTAAAATTAGGAGTTTTATCAATGAACATACGGTCATTAGTAAAGAATTAAATTTTTAGATCTTTTATATTTAGATTTGTTCGAATATTAACTATAGTTTCTAATTTATTCAAACAAGGTAAAGATTTTTAAATAGTTAAATCTCATTAGAGTTTCATATTATATATATATATATATATAAATGTTGTCATAGTTTTATTCTATTTTAGCCGAACATCACTTGAAACATTATGTTCTTATTAATATGAACAATTACAATTTTCTTGCTAATTAAACTCTTAAAAATAATAGATTTAAAAGAATTTAGGTGCGTAATATTTTTAGATGAAATAAGTAAATAGAAATCAAGATTAAAGATAAATTAAAATTTAAAAAAAATTAAAAAAATATAAAAACTTATCTATGAACAAGATAAAAAATATTAATATAGTTTGTTTTTGAAGAAATGGATGGACCATTTTCCATGGTTTCTTCCTTCTTTTAAGTAGCTATATAATTGACTTGTAAAACATGGAGTCCTACGAAGAGACGTTTTGGAAAGTAGATTGTACGATGATGGAAAAACGAATGGAAGCACTTTACAAAGTGTGTTTTATGGTAATTTGATTGAAGCACTTGAAATCTAGGAAAAGGCAATAACGCATTACAAACATTCTTCTTTAGTGGGATAACTTTAGAAGTGGCAGTCAATTTCCTTCCAACAACACTCTTTCCCCTTCAATCTCCACTTTTCCTTCAAAAAAAAAATAAAAAATGGCTAGGAATCAATATCCCAAGTTTCATTTGATGTTAATAATTTTTTCTAACATTTAAAATTTTATTTTTAAAGTATTTCTCACAAAAATTTAATCTTAATTCACAAGAAAAGAAATTTTTTTTTATTGATTAGATTAATTTTCACTTTGAAGAAGAATGGGAGGCATGTGATATTCCCTTCCTTTCAATCTTCAATCATGGTTGGTTAATTAATAATGACCTAATTTTCTTTAGTTAGGCATAAAAGTTTGATCATGGTAATTCTTTTTTCTTGTTAATACAACACATGTGAAATATATTTAGTAATAATCATTGAAATGCTTTTTCAACTAAAATGCTATGGCCGGAATTAAAGGTGACAATCTCCTTTAATTTCTTTAAAATAAGTCATCATAATATAAAAAAAAAAAAATCAAACATCCATGTTGTGTTTTAGATCAAACCCTTGTTTAATTTCTTGAGACTAATTTAAACAAAATTAATTTGTAACATTTTATACTTTAATTAACCATTATTACCATTTTTTTTATAAGATGATTGAGGGCCTAAATTCGGATCCCTCTCATTATTTTCTCAAATATGGCAAAAGAAATTTAAGAAATTTGTTTTTAAGGGAAAGAATCACTATAATTTAATATTGTTCATTTCATCAACTATTGGAAATTTTAGGATGGGAGTTAGATTTGTTGAGTGAAACAATGCACATCTCTCTATCTATCCATAATTTAGGGAAAAAATTAAAAAAATTAAAATTTTATTAAAAAATCGTAATGTACAATTTGGTTTGTTGGTTTGAATATTAAATATTTTAATTTGGTTTAAATTGATTTTCAGATCAAGAAATTAAAACAAAAATAAAAATATTCAAACCAAATTGAATATTTTTAGTAGTTTTTATATAAATGTTAAATTTTATAAAATAATTATTTTATAACTAAATCTATTTAAATATATAAAAAAATAAAAAAATAATTTTCAAAATTTGATAAAACCGAACCGAATTAAACTAATAACATCCAATTTGAATCATTTGATTTAAAAAAAAAAAAAAAAACTCAAATTCGGATCAATTTTAAAAAATTTAAAATATTAAACATTAATCAAAGTAATTTAATCTAATCCATTATCAAAAAATTTAAAATATTAAACATGACACGTCCAATTTACTATTACCTATCTCTTTCTTACTAAACGCCTAGTCTCCATTTCCACCACCAAAACTGAATTACATAGCAAAATATGTCATGTTTGATCTTATGTCTAATTTGCAAAACACATCATGGCATTGGGGTTGAAAATTTTTCTTTCCACACTTTGTGGTTGACTAATAATTGAGATTTGAATTAGGGTTTTGAAAGATGTTAGCGTGTTTTAAAAGTCAATCAAGCTTATCAAAGATTGTGTTGACAAAAGAAAACGTGTTGCCACATTTTCTTTCCTTCATTCATATGACTCTGAAAGCTTAAAAAATGACTCAACCTCTCATTTTCTTTTCACCCAAACACGCAATAATAATGCGCTGGAACTGTTGACATTCTTAGATCAAAAAAGTTTGGCTGTTTGCTTTTGTTTATCCTTCTAAAGAAACTCCATTTGCCAAAGCTTCTCCATCACATTTCTATTTGGAAATATTATTAAATTAATTTTTTTAATTGGCTTAACGTAACTTACATGCAATTTTAAATAATAATTTTTCAAATTAACTTTCTGGCTATTGTCAAACTTTATTGCTCTTGATTAAGCTCTTTTTTGTTCGTTACATAATATATTATTTTGGAAAGTACTTGCTCTCTTTATCAACTTTGAGAAGCAATGTTTTAATATTTGGAGAATTTCCCTTAATGTTTCTAATAATAATAGTAACAATAAGAGAAAGGTACACTTATATTAATATAAAAATTATATATTTTTTATTTTTGGATTAAAATGATTAAGTATAAGAATTATAAATTTAATTCTAACCTAAAAATAAAAAATGTAATTATTACATTAATATAAATTAATTCTTATTCAATAATAATAATATTATTATTATTGTTAATATTATTTTACATTAATTTTTTTGTAAAAAAAGATGCAATCTAGCCATCAAGATTACAATACTGAAATTTGAATAACAATTTTGTTAAATAAGTTTATTAAAAATAATTATATAAAATAATTAAATTAAATATCAAATTTTATTTTGCATTAACTTTGATTAATGTGCATGTGTCACGTGATCATTGTCCTCTCCCTTTAAAATCAACTTATCATGATGTGCAGCGTTAACTTTGTTACATCTCAGTGATCTCCCTTTTATATCCGATATAAGATTGAAATATCCTATTTACTCCCTTCTTAGAATGCTTAGTGTGACATTCTCCCTCACTTAACCGCTTGACATTCTCGTCACAGAGGCTGACCATCCTATCTACCTCTCCTCGAGGTACTTACCGTGGATTAAATGGTTTATAGTCTGTTTTGATATCACTTATCACGTGATCATTACCTTTTTCCCTCAAAATCGACTTATCAGGGTGTGACACATGCATTTGATCAAACATGCATCTGATCAAGTACCGAAACTTTTTTATATTTAGAAGAATTGTCGAAAGCATGAGTATATATGGCAACATATGTAGCACACGTATCATCATTACTATTTTGTGAAGAAAACGTAATTACTTTGGTTTGCTTCTTCTCCGTTACTTTTTCATTAACCGAATTATGATAAGTTGATTGTACCAAAATTAGTAGCATTAAAGTATTTGTAAGAAGTTATCACTAACATAGAGGAAGAAGATTGCCATCTTCAACCAGCCAATCAACCTTAATACTAAAAGGATAATAATGGTTAATTAGAACTCAAAATTCTAAGTTTCAATCTTAATGAAAATTTTTAGTATAAAGTTGATTATCCTTAAAATTAGTTGATATATCATTAAAATTAATACTTAAAAATTATAGGTTCAAGAGATCTTATACATGTGATATGCTTTTTAACTAAATAAGTGGGAGGGTTGAAAAGTTTAAGGATAGATTAAAAATTTTTGTAAAAAATTTTAGTTTAAAATCACAAAAAGGGAGAGAATCGTGTAAAAAAAAGCTAAAAAGTTTTTTTAATAAATTTGGATATTAATTCAAATAATTCATTAATTTTTTTTAAAAAGTGAATTCTTACAAAATGAGGTTTGATCAGCTTGCAAAAAAAAAAATTTTTTTTTTAAATCTTGGTTTCCTTTAAAAAAATTTAATCCAAAAAATAGGAAAAAAAACAAGGATGGTAGACCAAGGCCCATAGAATACCCCACAAAATCATGAACACATGATTGGGAATACTCAAGTCTTCAAAAAAGCGAAGTTGAAGCCCATTGTAATAATAAACAGAAGCCCACAAAAAAAATTTTCCATTTCATTTTTTTTTTTCTTCTTTAAACGTGTCTGACCCTCCTTTTACAACGAAAGCATGACACAGAAACAAGACAGGGCTTATATGTTAACTCAAGAATTTTTGCGATAAAAGAAATAACAACGCCAAAGGTTAAAAAGGACTCTTCCTTTGTTCCCTTTCTCTCTCCTCTCTCTCAATAGCCGGCTTTTGTTAAATTGATTCGATTCCAATTCTTCTTTTGCTCCTTATAATTCAATCTCAAATCTCTATTTGGGATTGAAAGTTTCCATTTTTGTTGTGTTTTTTCAAGGAATTTAATCATCTGGATACTAATTAAATCACCTGATCTTGAGGTGGAAATAATAAATTTGTTTCCTTTTTGAGATTTTATGAGGTGGGTTTGATCTGGATATTGGGTTTGGATTGGAGGAAAACTGATAGAGTTTCAATTTTTCTTGACTGCTTTCTCTTTATTTTTGGATTTAAAATTCTGGGTTTGATTTGAAATGGTCTATTTCCATAGCTCAATCTCAGTCTGCAACTCGGTTGACCAGGCTTCTTCAGCTACAATCATGGCAAATTCTACGAATTCAAATGATTTTGTGATGAACTCCAAATCATCATCATCATCATCATCAAGGAACAATGTTTACAAGAAACAAAAGGTATTCAATTCACCAAGTTGTTTAAAAATTCCTTCTTGTGAGAGATCAAGATCTGCTGCCATTGATGTTATCATCTTAATTGCCGTGATTGCTGCTTGTGGATTCTTGTTCTTTCCAACTATAAAGTGCGTATCTTTGAAATTGATTGAATTCATAGGAGCTGCCTTTTATTTGGTTAAAGAGGAAATTATGAGAGCTCCAATGATATATGGATCTATAGGACTTGGTTTTTCTTGTGCTGCAATAGCTGCTTGGGTTTTGCTTCTGTGCACAACTAGGAAATGCGGGAATCCTAACTGTAAAGGGCTTAGGAAGGCAGCCGAGTTTGATATTCAGTTGGAAACTGAGGAGTGTGTCAAGAACTCCAGCACTTTGGTTAAAGATGGTGTTAAAAAAGGACTTTTTGAACTGCCTCGCGATCATCACAAGGAATTGGAAGCTGAGCTAAAGAAGATGGCACCGGTTAATGGAAGAGCAGTGCTAATATTTCGAGCTAGGTGTGGATGTTCTGTTGGCAGATTGGAGGTTCCGGGGCCAAAGAAGCAAAGAAAGATCAAGAAATAGGATTTTGGGATATGATAGAGAGAGGAATTAAAGCAATACAGAAAATAGTCATAATGCAGAGAGGAGTGCCTTCTCTGGTTAGTTTATCAGAAACTAGGTTGTCTTTAAATAAGCACTGATGGCAATAAGTTGTAAGGATTATAAACAGTTGGTTATAGTGGAGAATATAAGAATCCTTTCTTTCATTTATTTAATCTCTATTTTATGGTAATTTGCATCTTAAAGCTTATGTGTTGGGTTCTTAGTTTTGCAATTTATTTTATGTTGTTATAGTTTCTAGAGCTTTTTTTTAGGTATTAGATTATTATGCATAATCTTGAACTATTGGATTAGCAATGGTGTTGAAATATGAGAAGGGGAAGATTATTAAATGCTTTCTTTTGAGATCTCGGTTGTTAATGTTTAAGGTAACTATTCAACTAAACTTAGTTGAAAGTGCTTGATTCTGCAAAATATCAAGAAGTAGTTGTTTTGGTATACCATATGGTCCATGTTGTTAAATGTTTTTCCTTATGGTAGTCTGTCCTTAACTTTAATCGAGATAAAAAGAGTGATGTATACTTTAGGGCTTAATTACAGGGTTTTTCAAACTCTCTTCATCTGTTTTACTCACAAAAGATGTGTTTATGCTGTTGATGGCAAAAGCCTAAAATGGAAACCGGGTTCTTCATCTATTTTCCTATATATGATCACTTCTCCAATGGTTGCCTCATTTCCAACTGCTGTTTGATAGATCTGAACTCTCTCTGGTAATTCTGGCAAGAATTGAGGATTATTAGACTGTTCTCTTTCTTTCTTTTTTTTTTTTGAATCTCCTTGCTAAAACTTCATGCTATGTTCTTTATCCCTGTTAGGACAACATCTACTGTCTAATTTAACATTTTGTCAATGCCAAGGAATTAGTTTCTCGCACACATGCCAGACTAATTTGATCAGATGCATTCCGTGGCATAGAAACCATAACATTGCCTACATTTTGAGCTTGCTTGTAGTGTTTCACAAATAACAATAACTTGGTCTAGTGATTGAGAGAATTATGGCTCATAAGGTTCCTGAACCAGATATTTCCAGGTTAAATGTCTCTTGCATAGCCCATCTAGTATTATCTGCCAAATCTCCATCTTCATTGTTGTGTAGGTTGGTAGAATATCTTACCATGCCAGTGCAGCAATTTTACTATCCTGGTTGGATATTAACTAATTGATTTCTTGTTCTTTCTCTTATTTGCGCATCTCAATGCATCTTCCATACTTTTAGTTAGTTACATCTCTTATTTTGGACCACCAGTTAAAAAAATTGATTGTTATATTGTTTATATTTTCCTTTTTCCTGTCACTGAAGCTTTTTCTATTACAATAAAAGTGCCTTTCCATTTGTTAAAATAAATTAAAGTGAGAGAGGGGCGAGATGAACAGCATGTGGATATATGGGAAGGGTAATTTCACTTGTCTCCTTTCATTTCTTCCCTTTTTATGGTTCATCAGCAATTTATTACTCTAGTCCAGCTGGTTCTTATCAGTCTAAACAGTGAGCTATGATTTTGGAACCATAATTCAGAAGCAGTATGGGATTTAAAACTCATTTGATCTTTTTCCTAATTTTCTGTCAGCATTACAGTATAAATGGATTTTGCTTTATGTCTTGGTTTAACTATGGTTCGTCTTTATGAGTGTACATATTATGTTTATCTTCACTTTATACCTGGAAGAGAGTTATTAATCAGTGTTAAAGCTGCTAAATTGTGGATAACTGCAAATTAAATTGGTCAAATTGGTATAATGATTTGCAGATCCTATCTGATTTTATCTAGCAAAGATATTACTGAATCAAACAATTTTGATGGATTAGCACAGTCCAAGTGTGCTTTTTTTTTTTTCTTCTGGACTATCATATGGCAATATGATGCATGGCCTGGATTGATGCAAAAATTAAGGCTTAAATGACCTGAGTTGAGCTGTCATGAGTAACAACACCAGAAATCTCTTATGGGTTAGCCTTGGTAAATTCCATGTTAGTTCTGTTTGTACATTACAAACAACAATGGAATTTCTTGTGCCTGCTTAAATGATTTAGAAAATACTTTTGCAAGCAATTCTTTATCTCATACAGTAGGGGAGATACAGAAGTGAATGAAAATTTGAAGCTTTATCTTTATATTGAATCACCCAAATGCAATGTGCTTCATAAACATTATTTTTCTTTGTTTTAAAGCGTCTCTATTGAACAGAGGTTGCCGTAGGCTAGTGAAGCAGACAGAGCAGAGTAAATCCTTGAATCTTCTAAGTCGGAAACACGAATTTGGATGCGTATTTCTTAATGCTTCCTTCTTGAGTTCCATTGTTCATTCTGCTTTCAAATCTTACACTCTTTCTAGCATCCTGTTTAGCATCGGAATGACTCCAGATCTCTCTGTATTCATTTAACATAGGCATTGCTAAAAGTTACTCAAATCGGTGAAGGATAGACAGAATTGGAATTGCCATTTTGATAGATTTAAGTGCTCCTCCTACAATTTTTATGGAGTTCCAGAGGCTGGGAATCTATGGTAAATGGTAATGTTACAAGTATTCTGCTTATGCAAGGTCCATTCAGACAATTGACATGTTAACTATGGCAATCCTTATGAATTGTTAAAAGGAAGTTTTTCTCTCTCCCGAATTCGTTGATCATTGTAAGAACTCTTATGTTTAGATAAGATTCTGTTAGTGTTTGTTCCATGCCTCATTCACCTTGCGATTCGGGGGCAGATGCCTAGGATCAGATTAGAAGTGGTGGTCAAGGAATTGTACAAGATGTATACTAGCTCTTGTAACGGCTAGAGCACGATTTGTGACAAGGACTTGCATTTTCAATGGCTGTTGTGCTTAGTAGGGATGTAAACAAGTTAAAACTCTACGTGAGCTATTCAGCTTCGATACGAAAAAAATTTAAACTCAACTTGTTTATTATCGAGTTGATTTTGAGTTAATTGAATAACGAATTGAGTCGAATTTGAGTAATTTAATATCATATTAGAAAGACTTATGAACTTAATCAAATTTTTATTTTTATAATATATTTAATATATATATAAATAAATGATAAAATTATAATGTTTAATGTCAATATTTAAATTTTTTGAGTTAAGTTTGAGCTATTCAATTAAATCATGAGTAAGTTTTAACCTGAAAAATGAAACTCAATTGAGTTTCGAGTTTTCAAGTCAAAGCCCAGCGCGAACCTAGCAGTGTTGGACCCGATTTACACCCCTAGTGCTTAGTCTATCCCTTTGGTAGGTTTTCGGTTGCTTCACTTTCAGACTGGTAGAACAAGAATAAAGAATGATGCTGAAGGAAAATTACAGACAAGCCCTAACCTAAGCTGTTTCTAATCTTGCATTTCCCTGCCAAAATCAAAGGTTTCGCCCTTAGAATTAGGCAAATGGATGAAATCCCAGGTTTAAAGTTGCTTGTTTTGAAGTTACCACCCAACTCTTGCAACCAAAAATTAGGATTTTGGTTTCCTCTCAGTTGGGAGAATCATTTATTTGCGTGTCATAAAGTGATGGCTCTTCATATATTGAAATCAGCACTAATGGAACAAAAAGGGACTCGGTTGCAACATCAATCATAGAGCATAAATTCCGAGTTATTGGAGGATCAAAAATTTTAAAACATGGTTGACATCAGCAGCAGTACCTGAATGATTCCATAGTAATCAATAAACTTGTCATCACAATTCGTATGTACGATCGAAACTTGTCATCACCATTATAACATAGTCATGTTTTCCATTAATGCCTAGCCGGCCGCCATGAGATTTTGGCCACAGTTTTTGCCCGATAAAAACAATAAAGGGGCCATGTTCATTTTTTTTCCTTTTATCCTTCAGCTAGAAGGACGGGAGACGATGGTGATTGCTTACCAAACAATGCAACTTGCCCAAAGTCATAGTCCAGTTCTGGTTAGAAAAGCTAAACAAATAAACTTTTGTTTAGTGGCTCACGTTTCTTTCCGACATAAACCAACCCAAAATACTAGCTGCCGATGAAATTCGTCACTAAAACTATATATGTTCGGTAAATTAAGAAGGAAAAAGTAAAGGATATTAAAGGGAAGAAATTAATTTCTTTCTTCATCATGATCAATATAGGAGATTAAAAATGGAAGAAAATTAAAAATTGGCTACTAAATTACAAATTAAGTGATTAATTTAGTTGAATAAGCTTCTTTAAAATTTCTTTCCATTCTTAAGAGAAAGTAGAAATTTTCCTTTTATTTTTTTCTCTTTTGCCAAGTATGACGTAAAACTGTAATAATTTTCATAAAAAATTAGGCTTTGCTGCTTAGAAAAGAAATTAAAAAAGTTAAAATAAAAAATTAGTAATTTAAAAATTAAATTATAAATAAAAAATAATTATAAACTTTAATTATTAAATTAATAAATCAACATCATAAAATCGTAAAAACTCTTCCATCAGGTGACCATCACGTGGTAGTAGGAAAATCCATCACGTGATAGGAGGAAAATCTTTGAGTAGCGTTTTACGACTGAAACTCAAAACAACATTATCAAATAAAAATCCCTTCCATGGTGCTGTCAAAGTAAGCCTTAAAAAACCTGTAATGGTTAAAAAAAGGCACACTAATAAATAAAAAATAATTAAATTCCCTTTGATATTTATACACTTGAGTCCCCTTCGGGGGGTAATAATGAAAAAAAAACGTTTTTTTTTCTAAAAAAGAAAAAGAAAAACTGATTTGTTTCAGTAGCGATCCATGCCTTGACGCCCACTAGTCTGCTCCGACCCCCTACCCGAGCCCAACATAGACATCAAACTAGCCAAAGATAAAAACGATTCTACAAATCTTAAAGCAATCTCGCCACCTTCCAAATTTCCCAAACCATCGTCACCGCCAATGCCACCGCCTCCACTTTCCGCCTCCTCAGAGGGCATCAAAAACCGGCAAACCGGGCATGACCCGTGGATCTGCAGCCACTTCTCTACACAACCCGAATGAAACAGGTGTTTGCATGGCATCTCCCTAGCTTCTTCATCAACTTTAAACTCTTCCAAACAAATAGAACAATCGTTGCCAGTCCCTTTAACTTTTATCCTCGGCATGGCTTCAATGGAAGCCTTCGAAGCTGGGGCAGGCCCGGGTTTATTGTACTCACCGACTCCGCCGCCACCAAGGGGTATTACGACGTAGAGGACCGGACGAGGAATTTGGGTTTGGGTAGGAGTATCCGCCATGTGAATGTAGGGCAATTGAAAGAACAAAAACGATTAAAATTGGAAGAACAAAAAAGATTAAAAAGTTTAATATGAAATATACATTATGCAAGAGAAGATTTTTATATAGGAATTAATGGAGCCGGTAAGTTCGGGAAGAATGTAGATTCGAGGGAGGATGTTGATATGTCGTGCGAGATTGGAACATTAAAAGGCTGCTAGAAATTGGCTGTTTCATCCGAAAATAGCGCGGAAAACGGGGAAGTTCGGTGACGTGGCAAAGAAGATGACACGTAAGATTTGCATGGAAACTAAAAGAAAGTCAACTTACAGCTCTAATGGGCCCCACCCCTACCCTGGGTATTTTTTTTTCAATATAAACCTATTGTGGAATTAAAAACAAAAAGAAATTCAACTTGTGACTATTTTGATGATAATGGTTATGATATTTTCATTTATCTATACTATACACCAACTTAATTAAACAAAACATATAAAAATTAGATTATAAAATTAATGATATATATATTAATAGGATCATATTAATAATTTAATTTTAAAGAAGTAAGAAAAAAACCTCTTTTTTTGCTTTATTTTAAAATCAATATGTGTATTTATTTCATTTTTTAATATTTCAAGATACTTATGTATTATATTTTATTTTACTATTTATTTTAATTATCATATTATATATATTTTGAGACAAGACCCACTTATATTAATATAAGTGTTACATTTTTTTTTATCTTTGAATCAAAATGAGTAATTTTAAAACTTGTTGACTTACTGTTAAAAAAAAATGTGACACATAAATATAATTAAGTACATAATTATTTATATATTTCATCCATATAATAGGTGTGCACGAGACATACTTTGAGTAATTGTGATATTTAATTAGTATCACATCATGTTCTATGATTATTAATTTTTAAGGTTTTGTGATTATTAAATTTGAAGGATTTGAGATTACATATAATTATTAGTTGTATGATTGTAAGAAATTTAAGTAAATTTATTTATTTTGATTCATATGATCATAATGGGTTTCTTAAATGATACTAAAAAAATTACTATATCATGATATTGGAAGGGTCAAATAATAAGTTAATAATAAATTAATTAAAAATAAGTTAATAATAAATTAAATTAAATTAAAAATGGTTAAAAAGGTGAAAATAATAATGCCAAAACAATAATTTTAAGGTTTCCAAACATTCAATGAAGTGGCCAAAAATTCAAAGGATTTGACATTCCTAAATACCAACACCTTTTATCACCACAAATAGCTTGTTTTCTTCCCCCTCGAAAGGAAAAAAAAAATGTAAAAGAAGTTGTTAAAAGCAACAACATGCTTTTATAAGCTCTAAGTTTGCTTACCAAATTCTCCCTTTTTGATTAAAAAAATTATAAAATTGGGTAAAAAATTTTTAATTGCAAATATGTACAATCTTGAAGTTCTTTAACTTGCATTCAAGTTTCGATACGGCAAGTATAGTATCATTTTTCTTGTGTTGAATTAGAATTGTCATCGGGTGAGACAGATTTTGCTTATTCCGAATTCGATTTAATTTTATGTGTTATTAAATTTAAATTTGATTTTATCCAAAATTTTTTTTATTTTTTAATATCTAAATCTGATCTTGACCCAATATTATATAAACTGTACTCGATCCGACCTGAAATTAATAAAATATTATTTTTTAAATATAAATATTTAAAAATATCATTATATAAATATATATAAATAAAAAAATTAAATAATTAATTAAAAAATAATTTTTTATATAATATCGGATCATATTTGTTTAAAACCTGAATCCAATCTAACCTGAAACCTGAATTTCAAAAAAAAAAATCAATCCCATAAGGTTGAATCAAGTCGAAACTCGTCGGGACGGATTAGCTTATCAACCCTATGCTGGATGAGACATTTTAAGTAGATGTTATTTTTAATCCGCTAATAATTTTTTTTAATTATTAGATGATATAATTTTTTATTTGATATTATTATAAATTAAATTTTAATTATTAAAATAAAATTTTTAATATTTTATCAACCGATTACACGAAATGATATAATTCTTGTTTAACTTGAATTTGATATTTCTATTTTGAAAGTTAAACAAGAAAGAGGAGAAAGCAAGGTATGCAAGTAAAGTACCTTCTAAACTACTCCATTCTTTTTTCAAAAGTGGAACTTCCCCTTTTCTTTTTCAATTAAAAAAAAACTAAGAGTATTTAATTTGTAACATTATTCATGCATCCTAATAGAGGTAAATAGTTAAAATTAGATAAATTTTTAATATATTAATAAAGTTAAATTTTTTTTATTAAATCTTAATATCTATTATTTTTATTTTAGATTATGAATTTTAAAAATAAAAAATTAAGTAAATGATTAATTATAACATAAAAAAATTATTGAAGCTGTTTCAAAAAGGTGAGTGACACTTGAATAAAAATATTAAATTAGGATCATTCAAATTCTAATACATTTTTTTATAAAAATAAAAAATTGAAAAAAAAAAAAGCTAAGCATGTTGATAAACAAGCAGCATCAAAATAGTTCTAGTTACACATAATTGGTAGTTACAAATTAGTGGCATATATTTTTCCCTTTTTTTGAAATGATATATATATATAAATATATAAATTTTAATTCTACTAATTTTTTTCTTTTTTTTTTTTTGAAATGTACTATTTTATTTTCTTGGTAACAAGAATATTTTATGGATGTAAATTAATTGCCTAACTAGGTTAGATTTATAGTCGCATGCTTTAAAAAGATGACACCACTTTGGAGCTTGCTTGCAGCCTAAAAAGTTTGGGTATGTTAGATCATGTCAAAAAATAAAAAATAAAAAATATTATTTCATTTTTTTATAAAAAATTTAATTTTTTAATTATAATTAAAATCCGAATTCAAAGTCCCAAAAAAAATCTTTACTTTATTTCATCATATCAACTAAATTTTTTTATTTATATCCTCTAATAAATTAATATAATTAGATGATAATTTAAAATAAAATAAAATAATATAATATGAAAATGATACTATAATGATATGTGTTAAAATTTTAATAAAAATATATATGAGTTTAATAATATTAAAAATATATTTTATATTTTTTGTATAAATTTAAATTATAATATATAATTTTCATATAAAATATGATAAAAGTAAATGAATTATTAATATTTTATACATGCATATTCGAATTTATAAGTTTAAAACATGAATTTATAAGTTCAAAAAATCAAAGTGGAGAAACTTATTAGTAAATTAATTTTATTTATTTATTTAAAATTTATTTAAAAATAAAAATAAATTAATATCACATATTAAAAAGGGTCAGGAGGTGGGTAATAAAAGAGAGTAAGATACAGAATATTCGCTGCGTCGCATGCTATTCCAATACCCGGTTCACCTCAACCGGAAGTAAGATCAAGTTAAATCCTCTGTTAGTTTCACCGAAAAGCCAGTGTTTCCGTTTTCCTTACCTTTCTTTTTCTTTCTCTTTCTCTGAAAAACAAAATCTAAAGGAAAAACTAATTAAAAAAATCTGATTTTGGTAAAACATAGAGAAAGAGAGGATACTGTAACTTTAAAACGACGCCGGAAAAGTGAAGATTCCATTTTTTTTTTTTAATTTGTGGGGTTCTCTTTGAAACTCACCAGAAAATAACAAAAGAAAACCCGACTCGCCGGAGCTCCAAAAACGTTTGAGAATCCGATGGACTCTTGGGGTCCGAATCGGTTTGATATCTTCGAGATTTACAGCCAATTCAGTGGTAATTTTTTTTTTTCACGTTTCTTTGTTTGTGCTTGAGATTTTACTTCTTTATTCCTTCCATTAAAAAAAAAAATTTAAACGTTTTGGGTTGATTTACCAAAGGAGAGTTTGAAACACTTTACATTTTAGGTTAATTTTTGGGTTAAAAATATTGGAAATTGGATTAGGGTTTTTGGGTTTGCTTTGTTGTTTAATAATTGTGGGGGAAGAGAGTTGAAATTTTTTTTTTAGTTCACATTTTAGTTGAATTGAAATTTAATTATGGAAAAGAAATTAATGTAAATTTTTTGGCCGAAATGGAAAAAAAAATAATGTAATTGGGCACCTAAAAAAAGTTAATAAAAAAGAAGAAAATATGGCTAATATAATTTGATTTGGTTGAAGAATTGGTTAAAAATAAAATATTCAAAATTTTGTTTTTTTTTTTCTCTGATATGCTTGAATTTTTAGCGGTTCAACTTTTCTGGATTTTTGTGCTGCGATTGGGATGTTATTATTATTATTCTTTAAATTTATCCGTTGGGTGATTTTTTGGGGAGGGTTCGAGGTCGACAAGGGTTGTTGCTGTCATTTAGTTAACTTTTGAACTGTCTTGCAGAACTTAGAACAGGAAAAGCATATGGTTGTGGTGAAGAAGGCTACCGACAAGATGATGAATCACAAAGAGCTAAGTTCTCGAGGGACGCATTGAATCAGCTCTTAAAGATAGTGGAATTAAGGATGCACACAAGGTAATACACATAATCAATAATCTGTACATAAATGTTTATTAAGTTTGATTTGGCCCTAGGAATATAAGTGAATTGGTTTCATATAGAAGTTTATCATTCTTGACAGTACTTGTCTAATAGATTTGAATTAGCTGCAACTTTTGGAATCTGCCAATCCCGTTTTATGGTTGAATTTTGAAGTCTCCAGCTTGATCCTGAGTTAAATTGCTTGAGTTCCAATTGTCCTCCTAGACCATGTTATACATTCTACATGTGTGTAGGCTACTGCTATATCATTTATGATTATGTGTAAACCGGTGAAAAATTTAATCTAATGTTTGAGTGAAAAATATATTATGGCTGATTACATTCTCAAAGGGAGGTGAATGGCAGAAAAAGATTCTGTAGCTAGTCTTTTTTTTAATTGTTATTTGGTTTCATAATTCAGTTGCAAACTAGTGATTGTTGCATTTATTCAATATTTTTATGTTCCTTTGACAGGACTGCAATCTTTGATGAACTTCTCAAGCTCATGTTACAACTAGACTTGATGGTGAGATTCCTCTTTGCTGAAGTTCTTTGAGGGGCAGACTTTAACTATAATTTAGACTTTAGTAGGGAGTATCAATACATTCTTCATTTTTGGTACGTGGATTTTATGTTGTGATAACATGATTCCCATACTGACATTTTATTTGTTGATGTTTCTTGTAGGTGGATTATTCTGAATTCTCATGTTTCTATGATTTTGTTTTCTTCATATGCCGAGAAAATGGTCAAAAGAATATTAGTAAGTTATCTCATACTTTTTAGCTAAATGCAAATGCTTTTACTGATTTATCCTTGGAATATATATTGAAGATAACTAAGCTATAAATTACGAGGAATTTCTTTGGTCTTGTGTTTAAATCTCTTTCTTTTTTTCGCATGATTGATAGCTGTAAGCAGGGCAGGTGCTGCATGGAGATTAGTCTTAGCTGGCAGGTTTCGATTGCTTAACCAATGGTGCGAATTTGTTGAGGTATGAGTGTGAATAATACGAAGCTGCTAACACTTTATGTTCATCTCAGAGGCATCGTGTGAAACTCTTGTTTGTGTTCTAGCATCTAAGACCACTTTGATTTTGCATCAAACTTTCATTAGAATTGTGATATTGGTTGTTACCAGGTACATGCTAAATGACTATTATTACCGTAATAGGTAGCAGATATTATCTATTATCCAGTGCTTCATTTTATCATAAAGGGAGTCACTTGTCTGCTGCTCCAGTTTCAATTGTTAGTGGGCAAGAATTGTCCTTAATTTTTTAGTTTAGTTGCCTTATATGCACCTTTGAAAATCCTCTGCATGCCAAGTATGTGAATATGGATGATGGTCATCTGTTGGGCTGTACATGTGTTCTGTTACTGCACTATTAGTTCAAGTTGAAAGGGCACCTGCTAATGACCTACTGTAATTCTCCTGATTAAGGCAACTAATGTTTTTTATTTCCTTTTAGAAAAATCAACGACACAATATTTCCGAGGACACTTGGCAGCAAGTTTTAGCTTTTAGTAGGTGTGTACATGAAAATCTGGAAGGATATGATCCTGAAGGTATTAAGTTTCCCTAAATCTGTCCTATGGACTCTCATGTATTTCTGTCATGTGAATCTTAGTTGTGTGGTTATTTTGCAGGTGCTTGGCCTGTTCTGATTGATGACTTTGTTGAGCATATGTACAGGTTTGGTTTCTCTATCTTCATCACTTTACATGATCTGGAAAATTTTTTGTGGCTATTTCTTGATTAATTTTACTTTAGGCTACAATATGAAATTCTTATTGGAATCTTTTTAGTCTTTTGTCATATCATCCTTCTACTTATTATCTTTTCCTTTCTGTATTTGCTGAACAACTCTTATATGATCACTTGGTCATTTATTTTTGTATTGACCATAATCGTGCCTTGTGTTATTCATTTGTTCATGATCCTGATCTTCCAGAATGTTTTAATAAGAATAATGTTAGTTTATTCACACTATGCATAGATGTCTTAGACCCCTCTGTTTTCCCTTATTTCTTCCCATTGCAGAATTTCGGGGTCCAATAACGATACAATTGTTTTCTGTAGCTGTGGTGATCCAGAGTCCCAGTTGTGTGCATATGAGGACGCTTTGCCTGGTATGTATATTAGTTTTCACCTTCACCTTTAGATAAGTTTCCTACTTATATGGACTGAAATAGATGATGCTATTATAACAATATCATGTGGCAGGATTAAGACTATTTCCCGGATTGAAGAGGAAGTTGCCTCTATGTCATGACGGCAAAAAGCAGCACTCAGAATCATTCTTCTCAAACTCTCTAGACCTGGATTGCACATTGAATTCTAAGAGAAGTAGGTTGATTGGGCACAGATCAGTTAATAGGGAAGATAATCCTACCCATAATTCATCTGATGACTGCATGGAAATTGTTAGACACAGTAGTCCAATGGGTTCTTCCAAGTCTCCATGTGCAGTTGAAGGTTGCCTGTCTAAGGGTTTTGCAGGGCTCTTATCAAGTTGCTCGTATTTTGCAGTTTGATCGGGAAAGAAGAATTTCCCATACATAGAGCTCCCACCGGAGTTACGATTATAGAAAAATATATCCTTTGCAAGTCTATGATTTAGATATATATTCATATGTTGGCTTGGGGCATTATATAACAGTGTGCCTACATTTTCTGATGATTTTGTGGGTTAATTTTCTAATTTTCTCTTTGGACATATGTGGAGTGTTGTCATTGGTTTGTTGATGCATGTCATATTCCTGTTCTGTTGCAATCCAGAAATTAATAAAAGAATATGAGATTTGCTTTATCCCTTCAGTTTCTTTTTCTTTTCAATGTTGAGATTGTTGCCAAAGAATGCACGGATGTCCCATTTGTTCTGCTATGTTAAAACAGGTAAAAGAAAAAAGAAATTAAAATGAAGAGGAAGTCGATGGAAAGTAGAATTGAAAGGTTGGAAATATGTATTTGTTATTTATCTCTTCCATTGCAACACAATGTTCAGGCAAACCAAAGAGTGTTTGCTTGGGGCCCGCAATGGCATTTGGCAATGTGTTGAAGAAAATAATCAAAGGCTTGGTGCTTTGTTTTCCTCCAAGTCACAGCCACCAGGGGCTGCAATTACTTCAAAACAGGATTTCCGCAAAGTCGACCAACTCAACTAGTGATAGAAGGTCAAAATCATGGACAGCTCATTGAGAACAAACAGCTCACCATTGGTATTTGGCAGCAACAAGGACCTCCTCATACTTCTGAGCAGCATTGTCCCAGCTGAGGTCTTGCATCATGCCCCGTCTTTGGAGTCCTTCCCAACTCTCTTTATACTGGCGATAAGTCAATAAGCAGTTCCCTAATGCATGTATCAACTTATTTGCATCAGCACTGTCAAATGTCCAACCAAGCCCTGACTCTTCATATGGATTGAAAGGCTGCACAGTTTCCCTCAATCCACCAACAGCATGGACAACTGGAATTGTTCCATAGCTCATGGCATACAGTTGGTTCAGTCCACATGGTTCAAATCTTGATGGCATGAGTAAAATATCAGCCCCGGCCGTTATACGATGAGCTGTCTTTACAGAAAACCCAACCCATCCCCTGACTTTGTCATGATGTTGGTTTTCAAACTGCCTAAGCATCTGTTCTAGGTCAGACCTGCCAGTGCCTAACATGACTAATTGCACATCCTGGCCCATCATCCAGGGAATTGCCTCAGCAATTAGATCAACACCTTTTTGCTGATCCAGTCTCCCAATAAAACCAACCAGCGGGACATCTTCACGAACGGGCAGCCCAAGCTCCTTTTGCAAGGCTGCCTTGCACTGAGCCTTGCCGGTTTTTAGTGTTTCTAGGGAATAGTTAATATAACCATCTGATTCGAGGTGAACATCATACTGTGGATTCCAGTCCTTCGTATCAATTCCATTCACTATTCCCCGCAATTTCCAGTCACTTTCATTTATAATCCCATGCAATCCCCAACCACCTTCTGAAGTTTTAAGCTCCCAAGCATATCCATGGCTAACAGTGACCACTCTGTCAGCGGCCTTTAGTCCTGCTGCAAAGATATTGAAGTGCTCACCTCCAACGGGGTCATATAACTTGAAAAGGTCCATGTAGTGTTCTGCTACATCCACATAGTAGAAATCCTCCACAGGCCCCCGACCCTGAAAAAAATTTATCAGTTAGAATAGGCTATGGAGAAATTCAAATAATTAATCTCTGAAAGCAGTTCAGATAATAGCATCCAAAATTTCTTTTCCAAGTGATGTCCGAAAGTTTAAAGCAGAATTACATTGTTGACTTGGACATTTTAAGAACAGAAAAACTAAATTATGTTTTACCTAAGCAAATATTTGTGGATTCTCATTCTCCAATCTCTCTTTTTTGGGAGATTAAATCATGCACTGAGATGCAACAAACCGGCAAATACATTATATTTGTCCATGGTTATCATTGATATAAACTAAATTTCAAGAGAGAATTGTGGATAAGGCATTTACAGTAATTCATGATTTGGGGAAAGTTCTATGCATTCTCTTTTGTTTAAGTAGGCAATAAAAAATAACAAATTGATTTTACATAAAATTCTATCTGTGTGCAAAAACAAAACAAAGAATTGAGATGAAATGTAAATACACTTGGACATGAGTTATCTGTTTCAATTAAGTACAGAGCAAAAATATCAATGACCTGATTCCTTTTTCACTATAAAAGATCACATCAAGTGAATTATCATGGCGGAAGACAAACCTGGTGAGCAATATTATGGATAACGAGAATGGATCTAGTGAAGGACATCAAACCATTGTCTCGATAATAAGCTTTTAAGTACACTGGCAACAAGGCAGTATGCCAATCATTAGCAATGAAAACCAGATTTCCATCTCCATAGCAGACGCCCCCACATGGAACATGCCAAGGAACCTGAAAAAACCAAATTCTTCATTTTATGACGCTAATAATATAATCAATTATATTCAACCAAAAATGAAGGTATGCTAGAAAAGAAGAAAATGGCCTCAAGAAGACTTTTAAGGTTTACCAAGAATAATATAATTAAGACCATTTTAGCATAGGAAGTAAGAAGCGTCATTTTGTTTTCCAAGGAATATCCATCTACTATATGTTTCTATCACTAGAGCCTTACAAACAACTCTTAACATATGAAATAAAGCAATAAGAGACCAGCCATTTGGGCCATAGAAATGAGACTTATGAATAATTCTGGTGTAAAGCAAACCTATATATTTTGGCAATTGTTTCTAGAAAATGCCGATGTCAAGATCAATAGATGAACTCCACATTACATTCACCACGGTTTACCTTAATGAGAAGAATCTAGAGGCTAGTTAAAACCTGACACAATCAAAAAGACCCACCTTGTAATTAATCATTTTATTTAAACTTCCACATTGAGTATGTAATGCTGTAACATTAAATTACTTTTCCAATCAACCATCAGCTTTGATCTATCAATTTTCCCAATCATATGTATATCCTATCAGGTTACAGGAAATGACTGGCAGATATGTCTAATGACATGAAGTAGGAATTACAGAAATTACCAAACTGAAAATGCATAAGTCAATTTCTACATATTTTAAGGCAATTTAGAAATTGTACCTGAACAGCTGCCTTGCAAAACAATACCATGCGCTTCAAAATATCCTGCACCAGAAGACCAAAGGCAATGTAACATTCAAAATGCTAACTATGGTAATCCAAGAAAATCTATCGAGTTTATTGCATCTCCTAATTGGAAAGGTTACTTCTGTTTTAATACAAAATACAGATTGCAAACATATACATATTGCAAACATACTGTTTCAAACTAATGTGCAGCAACCATTACATGCTTGTAGCACTGCAACCACTCAATCACACAAAGAAATTACAAGATTTTTAGAAAATTTATAGTGAGTTAAAATCACCCTTAGATTAACATTAAAATTAAGCCATTGATGGACAAATTACTCTCTTTTCCTTTTCTCTCAGGTTTGTTATAGATTTGGCATGTTAACGTAGCACGTGTATTCTTAAATCAAACTAAATTAAGACCTCCTCATTATGATAATGACCATCCGAATTATTAACCAATCATAACAAAACCACAAGAAAACATATCCTACCAGTCGGTTTCCTCCGTATATATTACTCTGCATATGGCGAAACATAGGAGCATCCATGAAAACAAAATCCACACCATCAATATATGCTTGGAAGTATGATACTTCCATATCCTGCAAATAACGTATCGTCAAGATTATGCTGTGGAATTAGCCTATTTGTTTAACAATCAAATGCTAAGTAACTTATAATAATATGCAATAGCTCTGTCATACCTGACCATCCACCTTATACTTCTTTCGAACTCCTGTATCTTGAGGTTCAGCATAATCAGTATATCGAGGTGCCAGAACCTAAGCAAAAAAGAAAGGAATTTCCTAATGAAACCATCTAAAGTGTCACAGGCATCTGTAGGGTCATTTTTGGGACTAAAAATAAAGCAAATGTTGGGTGCTAAACTCAAACTGTTCATAAACTTACAGAGTAAAAGAGTGGTCACAGGAGCAACTAGACAAAAAAATAGATAAAAAATATAAAGGTTCAACTAAACTAAGACTAAGATTTAAAATGATTTGTTTCATTTAATGAGGCCTCTTGGACATAAAATAGAGTATAATTTATATATAGCAATGCTAAGATACTCAATTAACATAAAAAGCAGAAAAAATATTACCATAACCCTGTGTCCACGTCTAGCCAAAGCCTTTGGTAAAGACCCGGCTACATCTCCAAGCCCACCTATAATAAGACTACATCAGTCTCCAAGTTTTATACAAAAGAAGTTATATGCCATCTGTCTATCAAGAAAAGAAAAGAAAGAGAGGCTGTCATCTCAGGTTATCTATCAATGGTAAACTACCTGTTTTAGACCATGGGGCACATTCTGCAGCTACTAATATAATATTCATGACATTTGCACCAGCTAGTGGAGGGGGTTTTTCACCTTCAATTGCAGGATCAACTACCTCACCAGCCTCTTCCAAGCCTGCTTTGGTCAAATTTTCATTCTCTTCAGCTGTAAGTTGGGCAGTCTCCAAGGAACTTGAGAGATAAGAAGGAAGCACATCAGATTTCAATGCTTTAGAATCAGTGGTTTTAAACTGTTTGGTAGAACCTACATTAGAGGAAGCCTCTTCTGAAGGCAAATGTAGTTCAGGTTCCTCTCTAATTACATCTGAAGGTAGGATCTCTGTTATGTCCTTCATAGTTGAATTAACATGACTGCTTGAAAGAATGCTACCATTTTTGCCTTCATCCATTCTGTCAGAGCTCCTTGAAGCAAGCTCCAGAATGGGAAGATAGTTATCCCTCCGTTCATGAAAATCCTCATCTTCATTTTGGTCAGTAATGCTACCTCTTATGGATGAAACCAATTTCCTTCTTTCAGCAATCTGCCATCAGAAAATCAATAACTCCATGAATGAAAACAGCAAGATAAAGCAATTGTAGCTCCTGAAAGATAAGATTTGACTAATAAAAGAATGGACATCACAAACTTCCTCTTTCATAAAGCAGGTTAATTTTAACATAATTGTATGTGTTAAAAGGTTTTAGTTACCAAAATTTCCACCATGGTAGCAACATGAAGTTCAGAGTTCAAAATACTGAGTGAACCAAGAAATAGATCCATAGTTAGTAACTAAAATAAGAATACCGCTGAACCTTCATTCCTGTCATTGAACTAAAATATACCCAATAGGCACCAAGTAACAAAAATACCAAATGCTTGCTAAAATAATAACTATTCAAGTAACGTAACACTTCCATACTAGTAATTCTAAGAAGTTCACCGCTGGAAAAACAGATACTTATTCTGCAATGACATAACTGGTTTGAGAAAATAGATGTTCCGGAGACTACATATGAGTGCAATTCCCTTTATGAATGTAACTTTGCAAACCTAAAAGGTGTAAAGTGAAAATTAGATTTCAGATGGCAAGAAACTAGTCCACAAAGGAACTTCATCAGCAATGTGATTCCAATGGGATCCACTCTCCTCTGTTACAGTCTGGAACTAAAAACGCAAGAATGTTCTTATATACTCCATGAAAGCTACAAAGATTACTGGCTATTACTGAGCATCTATTTCTTGCTTATTGATTCAATGGAGTTTCGTTGCAAGTTAGTTATAGAATTTAAAAGTTGCTAATTTCAGAAAGATTCATAGCCACAATTTCCTTATCCCATTTTTCTTAATCTTTATTTGCTGCAAACTATAACACTTACAAAGTTCACATTCAATAAGGTAACAAAGAAACAATCAAAACCCAGAAAATAAAACAATTATATATTAAAAACAAATTTTCAATCCAATAAATTTATATTCCAAAAGAAACATTTTCACTGAAAACTATAACCATTACAATCCAAAACCAAATTCTGATCCAAAACAAAAACTACGACAAAAAAATACCTGCCGAAATAGGTCTCTTTGCATGGCAAGAACCTTCTTGCTCTTCTCAATTGCAGCCTGAAGTGTATCCTCCTCAGCAGCGCCACCTACACCATCGACAGAACCAGCTACTCTGACAGGCTTAAACCTCCAAAGCTGCCCTTTATTATAGAACAAAGAAAGCCCACATGTTGAACCTTTCAAAACAGCCAAACTTTTAATATTTCTTGGCCTAAAAGTTGAGAAAGTGAAAACAGGTCTACTTTCTCCTTGTCTTTCAATGAGAAAAGGTGAAGAACCACCAATGGAAGCCATTTCCCAGAGCTAGAAACTATGTCTCAAATTAAACCAAAAAGATCAAGAAAATGTTTTTTCTTTTTAGCAATTACAAGATAATTTGGGAAATGGGAATGATCCAAAAGCAAAAGATCAAGAAAAAAGTTTCTTGCTTTAGCAAAAAGGGGAAAAGCTTTGACTGAAAGAATGGGAATAAGAATCCAATTGAGGAAATCGGGATTGGAGAACAGGAAACAGAAGAAAATGATGAACGGCAAATTATAGAGTAGAAAGGTATAGTTTCTTACGACAGAAAATGATGGGAAAACCATGGAAAGATAAGGAAAATAAGTGTGGAGAGATGCTTTTAACGTGGATCTCGAAAAATGGGAAATCATAGAGGTCTGCGGCGCTTTTGAGGTTCAAATTGGCTGACACATTAGGAACAGAACTGGTAACTAGAGATCTTGTCTTGGTTGGATAGCCAAAAAATAAAAAAAGGGTTGGGCCTTGGGCTTTATAAGAGTTTTTATTTATTTATACTTTTTGGGGATGGCTTTTGGTTAAGTGATAGCTGCAGTACAGATTAGAATTTTATCTTATTACAACAGATTAAGTAGATTTAGGATCTTGGTTTTCTCCATCTGCTTTTTTTTTCCCCAAAATTAACTTGAAAAGTATCAAGCTAGAGGAGTTTAATGAACAAAGATTCTGAAGCAAATTGCAGCTAGATTACATCCAAAGCCACCTGCAAATATGACCGTGAAAGGCACTGGTTTTACAAAAACCTGACATTATTACATGACACCATCTTTGGTTTTGTTGTTTGCATATGTACATATATTCATATTAACATATCCACAAAAGCTTAGCCTTCTGTTTTTATATGTAGAGCAGATTTTAAGCTTAAATGAGAACCCCTAAAATTGGATTTTTTTCTTCATTCAGCTGAAAATCAAGATGATGGGAATAGAGGGCCACTAGCAGTCCTGAAAAGCCTCCCTCTTTTGAATTCAATGTTGTTTAGCTTTTCCTGGCACCATTTGAGTTGAGAAGAGGATAGAATTGACATTTGCAGTACCCTTGATACCAGCTTTGTTTCTATCATTGTAAACAATATTGCCTCTTTCTGGGACTCTTCCACTGGGTTCATAGTTTTTTTAAACCAGCACCTTTGTTTCCCTTGTAAATCTTTCAGCCATAGTTCCTTCTGCAGCCAAAAAAAGAAAAAAAAAGGGTATTGATTATTCAAACATCAACTTGTCAGGAAGCTTTACACAGTTTTCAACTATAAGAAATTTCTTGGTTGTTGAATTATAACTTGTAATTTTTTTATGAATTCTACTCGAATAATAATATTCTAGTCAAAGCTCAAAAATCTCTTACCACTAAATAAAAAAAAAAAAAACCTTCAGCTTGATAGGTACCATGAGAATTGGTCAGACTTTGAAATATTTACCTTTTGGAGTCTTCTTGTGAGGTCATCCAGCAGCTCTAAGTCCGTTGGATCCTCAACTGGGGGATAAGTCCATAATGAACTTTTGAATTTCCACCAAGGCTTTTTCCTGTCAGTGGATACAAATTTTCCAAAAGCCTGTATGCATTTCTCTACGAACTTCAACACTGTTTTTGCATGCACTGTTTCAGCTTCAACCCCTTCCGTTTCTTCCTCCAACAACCCTGTAGGAAACCAAATTGAGGGTAAATTTTTAAATAAATAAAGAGAAAAACTATCCAGTGAAGCTGTTAAATATAACACATCAATCTTGTTACGTATTTAACAAGGGAGCTTGATCAGTACCATTGATTTGGACTTTTAAGGCCACACCAGTAAGTAAATTCTTTCTTTTTTTAGTTAGAAATGTGTTCAACTTGGAATTTACTATACATTATTACAAGTTGACAAATTGACAAAGTTATTTAGGCAAGGATGGGGCTTTTTTACGAATTCAAAAAGTGAAAATAATCTTTTGGATAATTCCATTCATATATATTTTTTATTTTCCCACTTTTTAAAACGATTTTTTAAACAAAATTATTTAATTATTTTTTTTCTTAATAATTATTCTACATTTAAGTTTTCATATTTACAAATTTGAAAACTTTAAGAGTTTTCTAATTTGCATTTCCGAAAGTTTAAAAATTTTTATAAGTTTTTTTTTTTTTTTTTCAATTTTTTCAGATCTAAATATAATCTTTTAAAAAAACTTTTTGGATATATATTTTCGGTAAATTATAAAATTTATAAAAAAGTATATTTGGTAAATTATATAATTTACCGAAACTGCATATTGAAAAGCTTTAAAATTAAAATGAGAAGGGGAATTAAATAATTTTATCTAAAGAAAAATTGAAAAAAAAAAGAGATGTAAAGAGAAAAAATTGTCGTCTGTTTAGAACCACCCAATCTGTTGTGATCTTAGTCAATAGAGAACTGATATATGACGTACTATAATAAAGTCTTACATTAGATAATTTTAGTCATAATATAATGACAAAAATGAAAATGATATATAAAAAAAATGACAAATTTAAAATTTTAATAAAAATTGTATATATGTTTTTGAAAAAAATAAAAAAATATTTTTATATTTAGAATATCGACACAAATTATGATTAAATTAATTTTTATATTTTACATGCATTTGACTTAAAATAGATATAATACAAGATACATGAATTGTCAAATTCGTATACTACTATGTAAAAAGATGCATTCTAATTGGTTAGAAATCTTGGCCAAAAAAATTGGTTAGAAATGGATAATCTCAGTTTAATTTTATAACTAAATTACTAACCTTAAACTAGAAACAGTGGTGAAGATTGAGAGGGGAAATGAAGAATTAAAAAAGTTTACCTGACAATTTAGGAACTTGAAGTAGACTCTTGGAAGCACACCTTGCTTGAACATAATTCCAATCTCTCTTTCCATGATAACGGTACCTTTCTTCTTCCAAAAATCTTTCTAGTAATTCTTGAAAGTTTTGGAAATCCCCTGCCACTTTATCAGAAAACAACGTGTTAGAGAAGGTGAGAAACTTGAGCTTTCTGTATTGATGATGCAGGGCCTCCCAGGTCAAGCATGATTGAGCCACATAAACAAGCTCAAAATCACTCTCTAAACTTCTTAAGAGCTTCTTTTTATCCAATTTGCTCCATGATATGTAGGGGATTGAGAAATCCTTCACCTTGATGCTCTCCAGTGAACTTGGAATTCCCACTTCCTTGTTTAAGATTTCACCTGAAAAATAACCAACCATGAAATGCAATAAGTGCATCTGATTCTGATTAAGATGTATTTTACTAGAATAATTCAAGATTCAAGTTCTGTTCATCATGCACCATAGTTTTTGCTATGTCATTTTTGCATAAATAAGACTTAGCCTAAGCTATATGCAAGTTCTGCAATAATTTTAATGCTTTTTTCTTTTTCCTCCTGTAATATGTAATGACTGAAACAGATAGAAAAAAGTACCCACCTATTCCACAGGTCCTGTCATAGTTTAGCACATCAAACCACGCCATTCTTTCAGAATATTTCTTGTAAAATTCTTCTGATTCAACCTCATCTCTTGCTGTGTTTATTACTTCCCCTTCCAAAACTGGAGAGACAGAGCTGCAAGCTGGTAATGAACATTCTTTCATGAATGGTGAGCTGAAGGAACTGAACAATGGTGAATATTCATTCAAATATGCTTCATCGATAGATGGAGAAGAGACACAAAAGGAAGATGAGGACTCTTCCCCACTCAAGTCCTTGTGAAGACAAAAACTCAAGTCTTCCATATATGAATTCTCTCTTCCAGGAAGAAATTCATCCCTCTGAAGTTCAACCACTTTAGTTTTGCTTGGAATTGGTGCCATGCTTGAACAAAAACTTGAGCTAACAAGCTGATTTCGACTAATATTATCTACAGCTTCCATGGTACCAACTCTTTTTACCAATTTTAAATTGGAACCAACCTCTTTAGCTACTTGCAAGTTAGATACTCTAATAAAAGAGAAAGTATAGATGATACAATATCTACAAAATTTATAAAGATATGAACACAAAAAGCAAATGATTCTAAAAGGATAAATGAATACAGCTGAAATACATCTTTTCAGCAACTTGAGCCATAGAAAAATCTGGCAAGCAACAAGAAAAACAGGATGGATATAGAAGCTCAAATAAAACCACTTCAGATAATATCCATCAGGGATGACAATGGATTCTATGAGCAGCCAACACCGAGCAAGGGTAGCCATTCTCAGAGTTAGTTTTCAAGACCTACTGTTTCCTAGTGGCTTGTGGGGGGGGGGGGGGGGATTTTAGCAGTTAACTAAATTCCCTCATAAATAAATTTGGTTGAGGGTGGGGGGGGGAGGGGGAGGGTGATTGACTCACTGACAAATGAATGAAACAACATGGAAAGAGCCAAAATTGGAAAAATTTCCTCCAATCACCATAAAAGAAGAGTAATTATTGGGTAAGGAAACATAGAAGGAATTTTCACTTTCTTTTCAGGAGAGACAAACTGGGTTATAATATAATATACTTTTGCGATATCTTTACTAACTTTTTAGTTCAATGCATCAAAATTTCCAACTTGTTTTGCTAACTTGGATCCTATCCATTAGGACAATAGTCTAATGAATCTGACAATATCACCAAATTTTTGCTTAAAATTCCTCTATTATCCTAACCTGTCTTCACTGTTGACAAAAGTGATCATGGGTTAAGCTGCCATTTAGCAACAACTGAATCAACCGAGGAAGGCTGTTGAGGAAATTTTCAAATTGGAAAGTTAATTTTATTATTAGATTTGCCTTCCACAATGATAAAAAAAGACAAAGAAAGCATAACTTGTCATGGCATATGAACAAATATGCTTTTTCCCGGAAATGGTCTAAAACTGTTGGTGATTGATATGGCATGGATCTTGAATTGACTTCAATCATCAGCTCTTACCTCACTATTGGATAACCATTAAATAAGTCAATGGGTTTTACACACCTCACTGGTAGGGATCTACCTAACCAGTTAAGTATGTAGCAAACAATTGAGCAAAATCTGGTTACGTTACCATTAGTACAAGTAAGGATGATGGGTTGCTCACAGGATTTGAATCCTGATCAATCCAATTACTGGTAGAGATGGAAAAACAAGACAGAAATCAAAATTATGAAGAATGGTTCTTTAATCTTTATAACTGATATTTTGGGTTAAATTGTCAGCTTCTTGCTCCATGTTTTTGTGCCATTTTTTTTCTTTCATCAAACCAATAATGTTCAAAGACAGAATTCATATGAACTGTAATGAATGCTAGCGAATCATCCAATACATACCCAAGAGATTGATGATTATGTCTGGCCATTTCTGGTGGCAATGTTATTGTTTGAAACACCTGCTTTCCCATATCGAATGAAACAATGGCATCAAGATCATCCCAATAATACGCTTGATCCAAGTATGCTGGAAACCATTTATATTCTGCTGATCTCCATGGACTCTGCTCATAAAAAACCAATCAAATCTTCGGATGTTCAGCACAACAGCAATGATTTCTCTCCAAGAATCGGCAATGATTTCATGAATGATAAGAGTTTACTATAATTTTTACAACGTCTAGACATCCCATCCAATTGTTAACAATAATTAATTGGTGCTTCTTGGACACATTTTTTTCTAGAAAAAATTAAAAAAAACTAATAAAAAATCTTAGTCATGTTTAATCAAACTCTTGAATTGCAATGCACATAAGCCAAAAAGATATGATGCAATTGTTTTAAAAAACCTTTTTTTTTTTAAAATAAGTTTGGAAATTCTAGGAAATGCACATTTTTTTATTAGGATTTGCAATCAAAAGCCCACAAATATCCAACTCTCAGCTGTCAGCAGTGAAGACTCTTTCTCAATGATAACTAACTTTCATTTTACCTTATAATTTTTAATTTAATTTGTATTATTTTCTTCTGTTACATTAGGCCATTGATTTTTGTCTTCCTTTTTTTACTTCAATTTTTTCGTAAAAAGAAACCATATTTTGGAAATAAAAAAAATATAAATATTAAAATTTGAATTTAAATTTATGAAACGTTATAAATGTATAAACCAATTAAGCTAAACTCATAATTCTTTCTTTAATTTCTTTTTTAATGGAAAAATTTTTTATTTACCAAAAGCTACGGAAGACCCGTTACATGCTTACATGATAAACTTACCACAAGATAATTTTGGAATTACATTCCGAAAATATTCTCACTGAGTCCCCAAATGGAATTGCATCACGAAAAAAATTGATGGCATTTGTAATCCACATCCTGATAGTTTACCATCGACAAACTCATCCACTGTTTTATGTTTTTTTCATACATTATGCTCTTTCTTTCTGTTCAAATTCATGTATGTGTTCATTTGGATAAATGGTGAAATTGAAAATACTTGAAGTTGAGATTAATTATTATAATAGTGATATTAAAATTAATAATGATATATGTATTTGAATTTAAAAACAATCATATCAGTGAGATGAATTACGTTAAGAAACAAAATGACCATCAAAGATATTAAATTGAAAATTATATATAATAAAAAATTTAAATTATTTAATGTTTATAAAATTAATAAATAATTAAATAATTATTAAATTATTTATATATTAATAATATTTTATTAATAAATGATTAGATGTTTTTGAGCCCAGGCCGACTCACTTGACCAGCGTCTAATGACTCTAGGAATGCCGTATATTTGAAGAATTTTACCCCAAACTTGTTCAGTAATAACACGAGAAAAATAGATGATCTCTAGTTTCCAGTTCCACGAAGAGCAAGCGCTATCACTTGTGCACCAGGATCTCATTCTTTTTTTGTTGGCAGCCTATCAATGATTGCCATCCAAGCTATAAGAGCATATTTAGGAACATGGTATTTGAAGTTTGAACTATATTAATATGTGTCAGGTCACCTTCTCTTGCTTATCAAGGACTGCATTTCAAGTTACAGCAATGTTGTATTTAATCTCAGAATGAAGGTAGACTGGACATCCATACTGTTGTTGTACAAAGTCCAGACTCCAGAGTGATGCTTCTTAGTTTAAGTAGTTCCAACTACTGCTAGTATTTGTAGAAACTTGCCATAGGTTTCTATCCTTTAAAACATATTCCTTCATACAGGCAATCCAGAAAGAACCAAATTGGGTAAGAAGTGATAGATGTCTTCAATTTCACCAAGTATGATGAATTGTGAAAAAAAAAAAGAGGAAGATTATTAATGGTAACATGCTAACAACCAACTCAAACTCAAGTTCTTGAAGAGGAAGATTTTTCATGAATCTTGTTTTTATTTCCCTATTTCTTTATTATTATTATTATTAGGCCACGAACACTATTATGTTATTTTACAAAAAAAAAAAAAAAAGGTACTTAGATGATAAAGGAAGAAATTATATATGTTGAAATCTGAATTTTAAATCTGATAGATGTAATTTTTTAAAATTAATTATATGAATTAATTGAGTTAAACCTTTGATTTACTAATACTATTATTATGTTATCAATTATAGAAAAACTAAATTAGTTATTATTTCTTTTTGTTTTTGTTATCTTCTTGTTACAGTTAAGTTTTTTTTTTTAATTATATTTCTAAATAAAGTTTTTAGAGTGATGTTGTAATTTTTTTTTTCATCTTCCATGCTTTGACTTAATTTAATTCTCTGTATTATCCTTTGTTGATTCTGCCTCTATGACAAAAATGGAGAGTGTTAATTGTTACTCTAATGTTTTGGTTTAGAGCAACTCTATTTCTTAATATTTCTAATTCAATAATTGGTGCTTCTTAGACCAAAAAAAAAGAATTTTCTTTTAAAAACAATATTAATCAAGTTTCTAGTCATAGCAACAAAAATGATCATTTGTTGGGGTTGAAGTTGTTTGCCAATAATGATATAATAATTGTCACGATTCAATTGCAACTTGGTTAATGTTTTAAAGACTAAGAAGAGAACAAAGGATAATTGAAGAGATTAAGGAAAAAACAGAGGAGAATTGAGGAAACTAAGAAAAGAATAGAGAGAGATTGAGAAGAGAAAATATTTTTTCATTCCTTAAAATCAATTACAGTTATAAACTATTTAAATACAACTATTGTGGAATTGTAAAACATACAAAGTTACAGAGTATTCCAAGCTAATAGATTGATAACTAACCCCAATATATTAATAATTGACATTACTAATTTTTTTCTCATATTCACCCATTTTGTTGTGAGCTTTTAGCTTATCTCTTAATGATTCCAGCTCATTCTTTGTCATAGTCTTGTTCATGCCGCTCTTGTTTTTTTCCATCAAACTCATCATAATACCCTCTCCTTCACCACATTCTTGTCCCCAGGATCAAAATCTGAAAACTATGACTTCAGTACTGTATAGTTTTCTCAAATTGTGTTATTAGGCCCTAAATTGGACCATACCACCAGGAGTTGGGTGACAACCTTGTTGTGCCTCTTAACCATTCGTTTATCAATCACAGTAGCAGGATATACAAGTGATTACCTATCCTCATTAGTTTCTAGTGGAGCTAGCTTGGGAACTACCTTATTTCCTAACTTCTTTTTTAACAAATTGACATGAAACATTGGATGAATCTTAGAAGTAGGAGATAACTGCAATTTATAAGCAAATGAACCAATTTTGGCTAATATGAGATATGGACCATAATATCTGGATGAAAGTTTTAAACTTTTTCAGAGCACCAAAAAGGTTTGTTTATAGGGTTGGAGTTTTAAATACACTTCATCTCTCACCTGAAACTCTCTTTCATTTCTTTTCCTGTCATCATACAATTTCATCCTCTATTGAGCTTCATTCAACTGATCAACCATCAACCTACTGACTTATTCTTTATCTTTCAGTTATTCTTCTGCATTTGTCATTTTTGCTTGACTATTTGCATCCTATGCTACAGCTAGTGGTTTATAATCGTACAAAGTCTGAAATGAAGACATTCTAAAAAAAGTGTGATAGCTTGTATTATACCACCATTCGGCTAACGATAGCTATTGAACCCAACTTTTAGGCTTAAGAAAACACATATACCATAAATACTGCTCCAAACACTGACTAACCCTTTTGGTTTACTCATTAGATTTTGGATGGTAAGCTATACTCAAATAAACTGTGGTTCCCAATAATTTCATCAACTCCTGCCAAAATAAATTAGTGAAAACTGGATCCCTGTTAGAAATAACAATTCTTGGAGTCCCATGTAGTTTTTGAACTTGGTTGAAATATATTTTAGCTACTTTTATAGCTATAAAAGGATGGGACAAAGGAAGAAAGTGACTATATTTAGTGAATTTATTCACTATCACCTTAATATAGCTAAATTTTTTAAATAAGGGCAACCTTATGACAAACTCCATGCTAATTACATCCTAAGCTTGATGTGGTAGAAGAATTAGCTGTAGAAAACTAGGATAAACAGCATGCTCATCTTTGTTTCTTTGACAGGTATCACACTATTGGAAATACTCATGAACTTGTTTCTTCATCCCAAGCCAATAAAAATTCAATTTAAGTCTATAGTAGTTGGCTTGAATTCTTGAATGCCCCTTTTGAGGTGAATCATATAAGACTTGCAAAATTTTCTCTCTTAACTATCCACTATTACCTATATACACTTTCTCTTTAAATTTCAAAACTACGTTGCTGAATAAATAGTGAGAATTATTAAAATGATGGATGATATGAGCTTTAATTTGCTTATGTGCCATTGTATCACCATTATTGTTGTACTCGAGCTCTTTTACCCATTTTAGTATAAATGTAGTAGATTGCAAGCTATAGCTTTATGGTTTTTCATGTTGTATGGATAGGGCACTTGCTGTTATATTCATCTTGCCTTTTTTATGTTGTATATAGTAATCATGCCCAAGTAATTTGGTTAGTTCTCTGGAATAGTGGTGGTCAACTTCTGTTTAAGCAAATATTTTAAGGTTTCATGGTCTGTCTTGATAATGAATGATTTTTTTTCCAAGTAGTGTCTTCATTTTGTTACTGCCATTAGTATGGCTAGATACTCCTTTTCATAAATAGAAAGGTCTCTGTGTCGAGTACCTAAAGCTTTGCTTAAGTAAGCTATTAGCTTTCCATCTTAAGATAAAATAGCTCCAATCTTATTGTTGCTAGCATCGATTTTTAATATAAAAGGTTTATTGAAATTAAGCAAATGCTAGGATAGAGGTAGAACACATGGCCTTTTTGAGTCAATTGAAAGCAGATACTACTGCAGGTGTCCATTTGAACCTATTCTTTTTAAGCATATCTATCAGTGGTTTATTGATTTCCCCTTAGCTTTTTATGAACTTATTATAATATCAAGTCAATCCAAGAAATCCCCTTAAAGACTTAAGGCTTTTAGGCTATGACCAATTTTGTATTGCTTCTATCTTAGTAGGATCTATAAATACCCCTTCAGTTGATATAATGTGCCCAATACTCCTTTTGACCAAAGAAATACTTGCTTCTTTTTACACATAATGTGTTCTTTCTCAATATTACAAGTACAATGTTTAAATATTCTACATGTTTTCTCAAGTTAAAACTATAAATAAGAATATCATAAAAAAAATAATAGCATAAATTTTCTCAAATAAAGAGCAAATATATCATTCATGAGAGACTGAAAGGTTGCAGGAGCATTGGTAAGTCCATATGGCATTACCTTAAATTTGTAATGTCCCTGATGAGTTTTAAAGGTTGTTTTATGAATGTCATCTTCTTTCGCTCTTATTTGTTAGTATCCTGATCTGAAGTTTATTTTTGAGAAATAATGGTCTCTTTTCATCTCATCTAAGAGGTATTCCACTATAGATGTAGGAAATTTATTTTTCACTGTTACTGCATTTAATTGTTTGTAGTCGATGCACATCTTTTAGGTGCTATCCTTCTTTTAAACTAACAAACATGGAAAAGTAAATGGGCTCTTGCTAGTTTGTATGATAGAGAATGATAACATTTTTGCTATTTGCCTTTCAATCTCAGATAATGGTTGAATCTATAAGGTTTTAAGTTAACAAGTTGAGAGCCTGATTTTAAGGGTATGCTATGATCTTGTACTCTCTCTTGTGGTAATCTTACAGGCTCCATGAATATGTCTTTGTAGGAAGCTACTATTAACTCAACCATAGTTGGTGTTTCCACATTATCATATTCCCTACTAATAATGAACATTTTCCTTCAACATCTCAGAATCTTTATAGGTTAGCTTCTGTAATTTATCTCCAAAAATAAGCTTTAGGGTAGTTTTACTAGGACCACGTGACTTTTTATCCTTCTTTTTTGAGACTCACTGACATGTCATTAAAATTAGAAGACCGTATTTCCTCATCCAATCAACTTAAAGCACCATGTCATTACCTCATAGTGCCAAAACTCTTAGATCATTAGTAAATTTATGCCCTTGCATTATCCATTCAAGCTATTTACATTTGACTATACTATATGACTTTTCACCATTAGCCATTTTTATAGCCAAAGGATTAGTACATGTCAACTCCATCCCATCCTTAGCCAATATGAGAGTCACAAAATTATGAGTACTCCTATTGTCTATAAGTATATTCAAAGGTTTCACCTTCACATTCCCTTTTATCTTTAGCGTGTTACACCCAACGCTACTTATTAAAGTATTAACAGAGATTTCCAAATTACCATCCCCTTGGTCTATTTCATTATGGATATCCTCACTATTATTAATTGGTTCCTCATCATCCTTATTTTTTTTTTCTAAAAATCCATTCACCATGATAGAGTTCAGTTATTTATTTTTGCAAATGTGGCCATGAAAGAATTTTTCACCCTATTTAAAACATAGATTTTTTAATCTTTTTTACTCTAGGAGAGTTTGTTTTTATGTAGTTGATGTTGTATTGAGGGTGACTTTTTGTGATTAAAACTAGGGGTAATAAAGGTTATTGAAAAGAGTATGGGTGTTATTGGTGGAACTGGGTTTAGTAAGTGGTCTGTTTCTTTTGTATTCAACTTCCAGGGCTAGCTGGTGTAACTTTGCTTAGCTATAGGCTGCTACCAAAGTCAAAGGCTCACTAGCCTTAACTCTTGGTTTGAGATCTTCTTTAGTCCACTTATACAACTGGATACAAAATATAATTCATCCAAATAAGGGTTATTCTGAAGCATGAATGGCTTAAGCTCTTCAAATTTCTCTTTGTATTCTTCCACTATGGTTTTCTAAGTCAGCTTGTTGAATTTCTCAATCACGTCCGAACAGGTCTTGTCATAAAATTTTTAGCAGAGATCATTACAAAATTTCTACCATGTAAATCTTGGTTTTTACATCAAGTATCCATCAAACCAGATTTCTACTCTATTAGCGAAATACCTAGTAGCTATCTCTATTTTCTGATGATCTAACACTCCAAAAATGGTAAAATACTTTTGATAGTTTCTTAACCATCCTCTAGGATTCTCACATTTGAATAATGAAAGTTCAATTTTTGGCTGAGAGATAAAAGCATTTAAGCCTAGGAGTAGTTAGTTCCTAGTGAAGCTTCAATATGTTTGCCTGCCATAACGCTATTATGTATATTATTAAGGTTACTATCCTCAAGTTTTGGTAGTAACCCTAGATCATCAAAGTTATAGCTAAACTTATTACATTCATCACTAATAATTATCTCAATACCTTTTTTTTTGGTTTGCACCAACGGAGCCAAATGAGAATTGCTAACATGCTCATTTCCTCTTGGATCTAACTAGGTTTATTAAATTATTGTGATTCTTAGCCATCTTGATTTCTAACTCTTTCTTTTGATCTTCCCACTCTTGATTTCTAACTCTTTTTTTTTTTTTTTTATCTTCTCATAGTTTTGACATGGAGGTCTATGTTGCCTTCATGTCTTCTAACTGCCTTAAGATATTTTGGATTTGTTCATGTAAGCCATTCAATTGAGTGTCTTAAGCCATGGAGAGTTGTTTCCTACTCTTTCCTAGCATTAATATGGATTGCAATGGGTTTTTATACCAATTTGTTGCAATGGGCTCTCATACCAATTTGTCATGATTTAGTTGTGACTTGATTAGGGTTTTAGAGACTAAGAAGAGAACAGATAAGCAATTGAAGAGATTAATGAGAGAACATAAGAGAATTGAGAAGATTAAGAAGAGACTAGAAAGGGATTGATAAGAGAAAATATCTTTCCATTCTTGAAAATCAGTTACAGTCATAAATTATTTAAGTACAGCTATCATGGAACTGTCATGCAAAACTATAAAAAATACAAAGTTGCAGAGTATTCTTAGTTAATAGATTAATAACTAACTCCAATATATTAATGACTGACATCACCATTTTCTTTCTCATATTCACCCATTATGTTATAAGCTTTCAGCTCATCTCTCATCGATTTTTTCTCATTCTTTGTTATAGTCTTGCTTATGCCGCCCTTGCTCTTTTCCATCAAAATCGTCACAATAATTTTTGGTGAACTTAAAACTTGACAAAATTCAAGGGTAGTTTTCAATGAAAATTTACATTTTTATAACTATTTTTATATTATGATTTATTGGTAAAATATTGATATAATTATAATAATAAGATATTAATCTGCATAGTTTTAAATATATAAAAAAATATAGGTAAATTCTTGCCTGCAGTTTTTTAATCGGACAAGAGTTCCGTTGGAGTCTAAACCAGGGATTCAAATAATGGTTTAATAGCGAAATAACGATCGTAAAATTACGGTAGCGCCACCTTCCGCCACCGTTATTAGATAAAAAACGGTTGAGAAATTCATTCACAGTAAAAACAGAAAGTAACAGTAGTAAAATAACGACATAACGGGCAATAGTGACAATAACGGATCGTTATTGTTGCTATTCTGTTTTTCTACTCACGAATTTAATAGTTCAAGACAAAAACAAAACTTTATGTAGAATAAAATAATAAATGTGCAAAAGTAAAAATAAAAGCCAAAGCAAAAAATAAAGCTCACAATCTCAGATCTTTATCATCAAAATAAATTTAAAAACGAGTTAGAAAACAGATCAATTATTTCAAGTTTCAACCATTCAATCGATATTTTCGGCATTCAAATTCAAATCAACTTCAAGTTTTCAATCAACATTTAAGATCAAATAAGGTAAGAAAAGAAAGTTAAATTACCTTTTTTTTGTAAAATTTCTGTAAAATGATCTGTTATGAGAGTTTAAAAGATGAACAAGGTATCCGTATATACTAGGCAAGTCAGCAAATGATAATGATAAAGGGATGCTAGAGAAAATGAAAGATGAAAAAAAAAAGAGATAAGAAGAAAATTTTGGAAAGCCAAGGAAGGCAGCACAAAGAAGAAGATGAACAGAAGAGAGTATTAGCGTTTCTAGAAAGGTTTGCCGTTTGCTAAAAAGAATTAAACAAATTTGGGATATTAGGCACGTGTGGAAAGATTGGATGGGGTGGGGAGGGATTGGGTGTGGTGAGGCGTTGGGGGGAAGGTGGGGAGGGATTGGGTGTGGTGGGGTGTTTGGAGGGTGTGATTGAATTTTTTTAATTTAATTTTGTAATTAATTTTTAAAAATTTTTAGATAAAATTTAATTAGTGGTTTTGAAAATTTATAATTAAAAAAAAAGATATTAATAATTTAATATAATATATAGAGATTTTAAATGAAATTTTTTTATAAATTTTTTTGTATAAGTTAGATGAAAAATAATTAAAATTAAATATTATATTTTGATTGTGTTATATATTAATTTATAATTTTGTATCTGAATTTTAATTTTTTTTTTGTTGTTTTGATATTTATATTATTGCCAATTCTTTTGATATTAGATTGATTCTTGTTATTTTTGTGTAGTTATTGAAGATTGTGTTTATTATATAATTATTAAAAGTTGCTTGTGATAAAAAAAATTTATATCAATTAGTGTATAAAAAAATTAAGTTATTTAACAAATTTAGCATTTTATGATCTATTACTCTTATTAAGATTAAAAACTAAAAAATAAAAAATATAGGTTTGAAAATTTTATTAAAATATAAGTTTGAAAACTTTTAATTTTTGAAATTTTTTTAGATAAAATCTAATTCGACGGATTGTAGATTTATAATTAAAAAAAATTAAGAGATTAATAATTTAATATGATATACATAGATAATGTACCCTCCACCACAAATATATCATCTTTAAATATATTTTTCGCCTCAAATGTATAAAAAACAAAGGCTTTAGGAATAGAGATGGAGTCAACTTGGCTCTCAAAATGAAGATAGAGAATCTGATCCTCCTCGTCATTCTACCATGTGATAAAATTTGAAATATGTATCAATAATTGTAGTTGATGGAATTTGAAAATATTATATTTTTAAGTTTGTAATTTTGTTAAATTAAATGCTTGATATTTAACATATTATGTTTTGTTAATATTTAATTTGTCTAGAATTAATATTGAATATAAACTTGGCCAAGACAAATTTTATGGATAAACCAAATATGAATACTTTTTATAATTTAAATATAATTGTGAATAATTTTTTTAAAAAATAAAAATTATAAAGTGTCATAAATTATTTTTAAAATCTTTGAATAAGAATTTTTATAATTATAATTATAATTATTACATTTTATAATAAATTGTGTAAACAAAAAATTTACGACCGTGATGACTGCAATGATCATAATTATCTCCATTATATCCAAAAATACAATAAATACTACGTGATCGAAAACGTGACCGCGACCACTATTTAAATCTCTTGTCTAAACAAATCTTAACAAAACAAGTAGCCAACAGCAACAGTTTGCATCTATCCAACCGCCTCTTATTTTGGCGTATACTTCAAGTTCAAAAATTTAAAGCTCCATCCTTTCTTTTCTTTTCACATTCATATTTTCAATTTCTCCTTGTTTTCCACGAATCTCTCCCCTAGACTTCGTCTTCTTCCCTTTATTCTTCATTGCCCTTGTCAACTTTTCTCATTTTCTTTCTCTTTCTTTCTTTCTTTTTTCTAAGAAAAACCTACCAAAACAGACCAAGGTTCCATACAAAAGAAAAAAAAAACCCATAAAAAAATTCAGGTTTGTAACTAAGTAATATATATACTTATAAATCTTTATAGCTTATTTTTTTCATTTATCTTTTTTTTTACATGCATATGTGATTTTTACTTCCTTTTGAATTACTTAGCTTTATCTTTTTCTTTTGTTTTTCAGTTCATCTTTGTTTCTAACATATTCCTTGTTCTGTTTCGTTTGTAATATCATCATCTGTTCTGAAGTTTGATTTTCGCAGATGGGATCTTTCTAGTTTTGTTTGTATGTTTACTTTTAGTGGTGGCTGATGCAGTAGTCAGTTTCTTTTATTGACTTTCTCCTTAGACTTGAATGATTTTTTTGACTAGAATACAGGTGTGCTTTTCTGTGGTTGGTTTGGCTCAGATTTTATAAGAATCATGGAAACTGTGGCTTAATCTTGTTAAATTAGGAAAGGAAAGATTTCTGATTGAATTTCCTTAATTCTGTTTTCTTGTCAACATTTTTATGTGATTGTTTTACATGATAGTTCACTTACATGACAAAGTGGTTCAGACAAATATGAAGAAATGGCTGGGAAGTGTGTTACTGGGGTCCTTCTTGGTGATGCTGATATTGAGATATGATGTGATGATCAAAAACCCATTTGGGAAGAATTACCTTCAACGTAGTATAACCGCTAATGCGACTGATCATCCTCTTAAATGGATTCAACCTGCTGTTTCTCCAGCAGTTCAAAATCCAGAACCTGCTAATCAAGTAGTTCATGCTGACAAGTTGGTCAATGGGCTCTTTCTTGAGAGGAATTTCTCTAATGAAGTTCAAAGTTCTTTATTGACATGGAATCAGATGAAGCATATAGTTAACTATACTAAAGGCTTGCCTAATGCGCTAGAGGCTGTTAGAGAAGCTCGGGTTGCGTGGGAAAATCTTTTGGATGCGGTTGCCAAGAAGCAACAAATTGAGGCTAATGAAAGTGTGCTTGATCAGAATGTAAAGGAGAAACAATGTCCGCATTTCTTAAATAAGATGAATCCCGCAGATTTTGGAGATAAAGGTTATAAACTAAGAATACCATGCGGCCTTATTCAAGGTTCTGCGATCACTATAATTGGCATTCCAGATGGTCTTTTGGGAAGCTTCAGAATCGATTTGACAGGGGAACCAGTTCCAGGGGAGCCGGATCCTCCTATTGTTTTGCATTACAATGTCCGCCTCCGAGGTGATAAGGATACGGAGGATCCTGTAATTGTCCAAAACACATGGACTGCTGCTCATGATTGGGGTGAAGAAGAGCGATGCCCATCTGCAGTTGTAGGAAATAATAAGAAAGGTACTTTGCCAGATCTGTTTATAGACTCAGTCCAATATGCTGGCTAGGCAAAGAATTAAGCCATTTAGAGCCATAATATTGTACTATAAAGGCATACAAACTTGATGCCCTATGCCCTCGATTCAAGACTAACAACAGCATATAAACTTTTGGGAGAAAGAAAAACTAACTGCTAAATGCAAAGTTTGATAGCTATATATTTATGCAACTTTTGAATCTTCATATGGAGACCTTTGCTAGCTATATATATTTACTGAATTCTTTTTGCATGATATACAGTGGATGATTTGAAACAATGCAATGATAAGGTGGGTAAAGTTGATAGCCGGAGGTTTACAACCAATGAATCCTCAATCATTTCTGTATGGTCATCCGTGGCAGAAAACAGAACTAAAAGCAGGCAATACTTTCCGTTTAAGATAGGGTATTTGTCTGTTATGACGCTTCGAGTGGGAGAAGAAGGATTTCAGATGACTGTTGATGGAAAGCATATAACATCATTTGCTCACCGTGAAGTAATTTCTCTTTTCTTTTGTGTTTCTTACTTGATTTTCGTTTTATATAGTGATTTTAAAGAGATACTTCTTTGTTTTCCCCTGAATCAATTGAAATTTTATGAGGATGTTATAGGGTCTGGAACCATGGCTTGTAAATGAAGTTACGATATCTGGAGATATAAAGTTAACTTCTGTCCTTGCTAGTGGTTTACCTACATCTGAGGACTTAGAGCACATTAATGATTTGGATGCCTTGAGAGTGGTTCCTTCTGCACCATACCAGCCATTAGACCTCTTTATTGGTGTCTTTTCTACAGCAAACAACTTCAAGCGTCGGATGGCTGTTCGCAGAACATGGATGCAATATCCAGCAGTGAAGTCAGGAGCAGTTGCAGTACGCTTTTTTGTTGGTCTGGTGAGTTCCACACTTTCATTCATTATCATTTGGAGCAAATATTTTCCTTCATGGAATATAATGTTAAATTTGTTGCTGGCCTTTATTGTACATGTTAATCTACTCTGAGTTTTCTCTTGAATTTCTTGCTTGTTTAGTTTCTAGAAGGTTCTAGTTCATTCTTTTTAACTGGAAAGTTATACTAAATCTTTGCCTCATAATGCAGCATAAGAACCAGATAGTGAATGAAGAACTCTGGAATGAGATAAACACATATGGAGACATTCAACTGATGCCTTTTGTTGACTATTATGGTCTTATTACTTGGAAGACTGTAGCAATCTGTATTTTTGGGGTAAGTTCTTACAGTCTCACATTTTTTTTTCTGATTGCTTCATGGCTTATTTGCGTTGTTAACAGACACAGGCTGTTTCAGCCAAGCATGTCATGAAGACCGATGATGATGCCTTTGTTCGTGTGGATGAAGTGTTAGCTTCTATAAGTAAAGAAAATGTGAACCATGGGTTGCTTTATGGTCTTATAAACTATGATGCTCAGCCTCATCGGAACACTGATAGTAAATGGTATATCAGTCCTGAGGTAATTTTGTCTGCTGAATCTATTCATTTTCTTCAAATGGGTGAGAAGGGATGAAGAAGCTCAATTAGATGAGCTCAAATTAGAAGAGTTTTGGCATGGGGCTTATAGTTTTGGGACGTGCATGAATGGTTTTATTGTTTGGCTAATTGACTTTTATTGTGTCCTAATTGCTTTTCTGAAGGAATATCCTGGAAGTACTTACCCTCCTTGGGCACATGGCCCTGGTTATGTGGTATCGCATGACATAGCTAAGGCTGTCTATACAATGCACAAAGAAGGCCGTTTACGAGTAAGTCTCTACCAAAAATAGAAAAGCATTTTCTCCTCCCCCTCACCTCTTGTCTTTCTTGTCTTTCCCTAGCTATCTTGACCTGACCATCATTGTCTGTTAATATGTGCCTTGGTCAACTGAATCCATTGGTTAATTCTTTATATCTTTAATTTATGCTACATAATTATCATCTATTCTGTTACTCAAATAGTTGAGCTCATCCTCTTGACTTTTATGCATTCACTCCTTACTGTCACAATGTTCGTCCTTCATTGGACCAATTAAACCTTACTTTGCTTCTCTCTTCTGCCATTCTTATATTACCATTCACAAAATTTCTGTCAATATAAAAAATTGGTCATTCCTGACATGGGCAGATGTTTAAGCTGGAGGATGTAGCAATGGGGATCTGGATACTAGATATGAAAAGGGAAGGTTTGAAGGTACATTACATAAATGAAGGGCGGGTCCACATCGAAGGGTGCAAGGATGGGTATGTTGTTGCTCACTATCAAAGCCCCAGAGATTTGCTTTGCCTATGGCAGAAGTTGCAAGAAGAGCGTGTTGCTAAATGCTGCAGTTCATAAGCTAAGCTACTATATCAGAAAAGCACAAGTTAAAATTTTTGTTTGACTACAGTTTTTCTGCAAGATCTTTAGATTAAACTCGCATGGAGAAATCCTTTGGACGTTGTCGAAAACAAGGTTACAGATTCGATCCATAAGTCAAAACTATATCTTCTTCACACTACTTCTAGTTAGGACTCTAGTTTTACATTTTCTTTTGTCCATCCAGGATGCTCTTTTGAGGGAGACAGAGACGACGGGGGCAGATATTGATTGTACAGCTTGATTCTACAAAAATTTCTGAATGATATTTTAATATTTATTGTCATTATTCTTTGGCATAAATCATGCATTTCTGAATGTTGTCTTTCTTTTTTCTTCAGAAAAAGAAATCTGTTGAATACAACATTAGCATTTAAAGCACAGTCAAGGAGATGACAAATTCTTATCAGAAAATAAAAAAAAAAAAAACAGTTAGAAGAATCAAAAGAAAATTGATATTGAAAGGCATTATATCAGTATGAAACTTCAGACGTCAATTGATATATTGCTTACCATTTTACTCGTAAGTAGTGAGTTATTCAAATTACTATATCTTTATCATAAATCATATTATCTAAATGATCATGATGATGATGATAATAAAACAGAAAAAAAAAAAAATGAAAGCGGTTTTCCTTAATCGATTCCCTGCCAAATTAATATTACAACACCAAATTTGTTCAAATACTTGCATAAATTCAAACACATAAAATTCTTGATGAAAACCACAGAAAAACTACATATTTAGCAATAATGTTACTTTCTTCTGCAGGCAGAAGCCATAAATTCTTGAAGAAATTTATTCTTACAAATTCATTTCACACTAATATATCTATACCAACACTGAAAACAATGATTTTCTAAAAATTTCAAGCAGGCATGCAACCAACGCCAAATCTAGTGGTAGGAAACACAAGAAACAAGCCACTGCAAATAATCCCCACCATCAGTGGAAAACTCTCCATAACCTGATCCATTTCCTTCTCATACCCGGGGAAAACACAGTTTGTAACTCTATGATCCGAAAACGCAATTGCCACAAACACCAAGACCGACATGATGGCATGCACAAAATCAGTAAGTCCAACCTTATATTTATCATCTTTCGGGGTTTCAATGTCGAGACCAGGCTTGAACACAGCCAGTCCCTTTGGGGTCACGAAACCATAGTAAAGTTTTCCGTTAGGATCCCGGAAACTATCAGTGAAATGGAAGAAGAAGCAAGAGAATGCGCAAAGGCATAGGAGGAAGTAAATCATCATGGTGTTAACAGGGGAGCAATCACCATTGTGGGAAACAGAAGGCAGGACCATTTCAAAAGTTAAAAGGGTGCCTGTTGGAAGGAAGTTCACAAGCATAGAAGTTTTGGATATAGTTTTTTGTACTCCTTTCGCCACGGCTTTCCTCTTCCGGTTGGCTTCTGGTGGCAGCCGAGGGAGGGAGGAGATTCGTGTAGGACCTTCCTCTGGTGTTGCATTGTAGACTTTGATGCCAATTCCTTCTTCAGTGTGTTCCATATTGTTTTCAGACACAAAGGGAATGGCGGAGAAGAAAAAAAACAAAAAAACTGACGTGATGACAATGTAATGAAAGTTTTAGGGGAATTATGTGATATTTAAAGGGTTTTTTCTTTGGTTTGAAATTCGAAACTTTGGGTTGTTATTGACGGTTAATGACTAGCAAGTACCAACCGTCACCAAGTTTTCCCTACATTATATCAACAAGTTTGGCATTCGGAAGCAGGAGGTGGGCAGTACTCGGGGTGACTAGGGCTACTTCCTGAGCCATCTGCCGCCCAATGGATCCATATCCGAGCGGCGAAACCTTTTGGGCGCCTGCTGCAAGGTGCCCTCGATATACCTAGTGAGTTTGGGCACAATCCCTTACCCAGTGAGTTTCTTGGCATTGATTCTTTTTAGTTTTTTTTTTTCCTTGCCTCAAATAAGTCTGTTTTTTGCATGTTTATGATTTCAGTTATCAAATGCTAGATTGTTTACTTTTCTTTCCCAATGTTTCACTCCCCTTGGATTTTCATCTTCATTTCTTGATTGATGCAGTTGATGCCATATTAAGTCCAATCTTCTCCTTGACGTTTTTAAATGGCTACGACTAGCAAAGTTTCCTTAAGTCTTTTGGTACCTCTCTGCTTATGCTTGAACTTTATCTATTGATCCTTGACTTGATCGTGCAATGGCATTAATGGCCCAGTATTTTCCTAGCACTAATGTTTTAGGGTTTTTTTTTTTTTTTTTTTTTTTTTTTTTTTCAGTTCATCTTTTTTTCCAACATTTTCCTTGTTCTGTTTCATTTGTAGTATCATCACTGAAGTTTGATTTTTGCGGATGGGTTCTTTCTATATGTTACTCTTAGTGGTGGCTGATGCGGTTGGCAATTTCTTTTGCTTGGTTTTTATGACTATCTCCTTAGCCTTAAATGATTTTTTTAGTTAATATTAGATACACTCTCGTTTAAATTTTTAATTTTATATGCACAGTTAAAAAATTAACATATGTTTTATTTTTATTCTTAATTAAATTTTTTAAATATATTTTAAGAAATATGTGTCACACTTTCAACTTTTTAACTCTATTTGTAAAATCTAAAAACTTTTATATTAATATATTTGATAATTTTTTTTATTAGATACTGATTTGTTTTTTTGTGATGGTTTAATTTATACATGATAATTGTTTATTTATGTTATATTTATTTCATGTCAAATATTTATAAAATATAAAAATTATTATATCATAATTTATCAATATAAAATATTTTTTTATTTTTATTAAATTCATTTACAATTTTTCTCAAAATTTATCTGTCCCGTCTTTAATGTTTTTCATATAATATTTTATCCCATCCTCGTGTCTAAAATTTATTTCCTTATGAACACTAAAACGATGCCGTTCAGATTTTGAGGATGACTTATAATTTTCTCACTTTTTATTCCACCGCAAACGAAAATTTTCCCTCCAAATAATGAGCAACCAAAACTTCCTTTCAAAAAAGCACCAATTTCTGGTTCTTTTAAAGCTCTGTTCTTCAATCAAACACCTCTCTCAAATCCAAGCCCAAATTGTCATCTCTAATCTCCACCAAGACTCTTTCCTCCTCACTGAACTCGTCAGATTCTCCTCTATATCTCCCTTCAGAAACCTCACCTACGCGCATTCCCTCCTATTAAACTCACTCAATTCGACTCCGTCTACATGGAATATCCTCATCCGAGGCCATGCTTCGAGTAATTCTCCCCAAAAGGCAATCTGGTTACTTAAAGAAATGCGAAAACGAGGGTTTAAACGCAATAAACTTACGTACCCATTTGTTTTAAAAGCGTGCGCGGGTGCAGAAGCACTTGAGGAAGGGAGACAGGTTCATGGAGAGATTGTAAAGCATGGTTTAGATGATGATGTTTATGTTGATAACAATTTGGTTTATTTCTATGGGTGTTGTGAGAAGATAATGTATGCAAAGAAAGTGTTCGATGAAATGGGTGACAGAACTATAGTTTCGTGGAATGCAATGATTAGTGCCTTTGTTGAGAATTTTTGCATTGAAGATGCGCTCGGTTATTTTGTTAAGATGAGGGATTGTGGTTTTGATCCGGATGAAACCACGATGGTAATCATGCTTTCAGCATGTGCGGAGTTAGGATTTTTAAGCTTAGGGTGGTTGCTTCATTTGCAAGTTATTGAGAGAGGTTTGGTTTTGAATTGTCAATTGGGGACTGCACTTGTTGATATGTATGCGAAAAGCGGAGATGTTCGGTATGCTAGCCGAGTTTTTGAGAGAATGGAAGAGAAAAATGTGTGGACTTGGAGTGCAATGATTTTGGGATTTGCTCAACATGGTTTTGCTAAGGAAGCCCTTGAACTTTTTGTAATGATGACGAAAAGTTCCTGTATAAGACCGAATTATGTTACCTTTCTTGGAGTTCTTTGTGCTTGTAGCCATGCTGGATTGGTAGATGATGGGTACCGGTATTTTCGTGAAATGGAGTATGTTCATGGGATTAAGCCTATGATGGTTCATTATGGTGCAATGGTTGACGTCTTGGGTCGTGCTGGTTGTTTGAAAGATGCTTACACTTTCATAAAGAACATGCCTTTTGAGCCTGACCCAATTTTATGGAGGACATTGCTAAGTGCATGCACTGTTTGTAATGTTAATGATACTGATGGCGTTGGTGAGAAGGTGAGGAAGAGGTTGCTTGAGTTGGAGCCAAGGAGAAGTGGAAATTTGGTAATGATTTCAAACATGTATGCAGAAGCTGGGAAGTGGGACAGAGCAGCGAATGTACGGAGGTTTATGAGGGATAGAGGGTTGAAAATCAGGGCTGGTGAAAGCTGTCTTGAGTTAAATGGCTCTATTTATCAGTTTTTTTCGGGGTATGATTCCCAATTCGATTTTGATGATATCTATCCATTGCTACATACACTGACCTTACACATGAAAATGACTAACCTTTTGTAGTTGAATCGCATGATGTGGACACTTTTATGTTCAAGAATAGAGAAAATATTCATTGTGCAAGCTGCACTTTTGCATTATATTCGACATCCTGCCTATATTATTCATTTAATTTACCATCTGAATGACAAAGTCAACCATCAATTCCCTTTTCTCCCCCTTCTCCAAAGACTATCAATTATGTGACTGATATCGACAACCCTTGCTTGATCTTTCTGCGAAAAATTGCCCCAAATTCACTAGAGACTGTCAACCAACCTTCATCTTGTCTCCTTAAGGTACAAGAGATGTTTACCCAGCCTTATGGAAGGGCTTAGAAATATAATAATGTCTCGCAATCCTATTTGTCTGGTGCTGGTAAAAGCTTTGGAATCAGGGAAGGCTGAAGACATATATATATATATATATATATTATACATACATGAAAAGAAACTTTTAAACTTTCTACCCTTGTACACAATACAACCGAAGTTCAAACATAGAAAGGTGGATCTCGAGGAGAGAAAGATTCTCTTCTAAAAGTCTGGATGCTGTGCTTGAAAGAAAAAAACCAAAATTTAATCTGTTCTTGTGGCTGATAACACATGTGAAAGACAAAAGATCATAGGGAGTTCCATGAAGATTTTCTTATGATAGGCTGGTACTTTATATATATATATATATTTTATACATACATGAAAAGAAACATTCAAACTTTCTACCCTTGTAGCACAATACAACCCAAGTCCAAACAAAGAAAGGTGGATCTCGAGGAGAGAAAGATTCTCTGCTAAAAATCTGGATGCTGTGCTTGAAAGAAAAAACCAAAATTTAATCTGTCCTTGTGGCTAATAACACAAGTGAAAGCCAAAAGATCATAGGGAGTTCCATGAAGATTTTCTCATGATAGGCTGGTACTTTATCAGTCAGCAATCTAATTACAAGAGGGAATTTGAGGCCTTGGCTAGAATTTGTACCAATTAAATATTGAAGCCTTAATTTTGTAATCTCGTGTAGTGCAAACTTGAAAATTAGTTTTTATTTTTTTTTGGTCGGGAAAAATTAGTGATAATTATTGATTATACTATGTTGTCAATCCAGTGAAAAGTTGGCTTAATTCAAGGATCAAAACACTCAAAATATAGGAAAAAAGCTTGATTAATCAGTGATAATTAATGCATGTCATTTTGACACTCTATCTATACCCATGCGGTGAAGGTGTAGGAAGCATTGTTAGTGCTAACTGCATGGAACAGATTCCAGAATCGAGATGAAGAAAACTTTTGTCTGAATTTAGAGAACACTCCAAATAACTCAAGAATACATTACAGAAAACTTTTGTCTGAATTTAGAGAACACTCCAAATAACTCAAGAATACATTACATTATAGCAAAATAAGCTCATACAAACCGTGGCATTTATAAATTGCCTATTATGTCTATAAGAGATGTGTAAGTACCAAATATAACCACAGCAAAACCCATTAAAATTACTAGGCCTATGCCAACCGTTTCTCCATTGAATCTCTGGTAAGTACCTGATATCTTCAAGTAGCATAAGCATGGTAGTATGACTGAAGCTGTGAAGCTTAAAAAAGCTCCAACCAGAGACATGAGGGAACCGAAAAATGGAACTGCCAGAGCCACCGTAACAGTGCTAGTCACCAGGGTGGTACCAGCAAAGAGGCTGAGGAATCGCTTGTTGTACTGGTATGGGAACCAGGTTTTAGCGGCATTGACAATTGGTGTAACCATCAACGCATATTTGCTTATGGGATTAACCAGGGTGGTGTATATTGCCACTCTTGAGCTGAGCTTGTGAGTTGGAAGGTTCAAAGTTATCTGTGATTGCACATCTGATCCGAACATTAAGTACCCAAAAATTGCCATGGATGCATAGCTGATGGTACACAAGACAAAGCATACAACCAGCACCTAAAAGAAAAACAGACAGCTTTCCTTCAAAAACCTGTTGAAAACCAGGACTCTTCCAACAGACTGGAATTATGTGAACTAGAACAATTTAAATTCGGAAAGTTCATACTTACATTGGAGAACTGATGCCTTTTTTTCATTGAAGTGTAAAGGGTCGGGAAGACTGGATGTGCACAATAACAGAAGGCATATAAGCTAACAGCAGTTGGGATTCCATCCCAATTTATCAGTGTTCCCTTTTGTTGAAACCCAATTCCATCAAACGCACCAGTCCAGATAATTGAACCAAGGATGATTGCAGAAGCTACAACCCCACTGGCAGAGACATAAGAAAGAAGGCTCAAGTTATCCAACCAAACAGTAGGCAAAATTATGAGGGCTACAATTATAGTAAAGCCTTGTTTGCCACCAATTGTTAGTCCTGCTACTTCAAATTCCACGTTCGGTATCAAATTTTGCAAGTTATCTCCTTCTAGAATCAAAAATCCTGTCGCGACTAAGTAGAGCTCGACGTACATGAAAACTGATACTATTAGTCTCCCCTTATTCCCAAATGCACGCTCGCCTATGTCAGGATAAGTTCTGATACTTGAATCTGCATCCATACATCTTTGAATTAACAAACCCGAGTAGAATGCTGCAGTGGCTATGGCAAAGAGAAGTATCAAGCTCAACCATCCTCCTGATGCCAGTGCATATGTGATTGATAATATCCCAACTCCTGGAAATAGTTTAAGAAAAAAAGTTAGGGAGAGCCAGGCTACTTTTCTTAATTGGTACTATAGTTTAGGAGAAAAAACAAATGAAAGTGTTAAAAGAAATTAAAAATAAGAAATGCTTCTTGCCAACTCCTACAGTCTCACTGTTGCTCCTTAAATCAGAAAGTGTTCTTCAAAATGACTGGAATTTGGACCATTAGATGGCTGGTTCAGCAAATATTTGCCATTGAAGTTACAAATTAATCCAATAAGTAATGCTCCCGGGGACTTGGGGCAGGGTCTAATCAGGGCTAGGAAGTAAGATGAATTAGAACAAAGAACTGAACCGAACCTGAAAGAGCATTAAGTCCATTGAAACAGGTTCTGAGAACAGAGGCAGTACTTGCACCGGAATGAGCAGAATTTGACTCTACTTCCTCTAGTTTGTTTCCCAACCCTTCTTTATTCTCATCCTCAATGAGAGGCACAGTCAAGGATGACTCCCCATGTGCCATGGTCTCCATAATTGAGAAAGAGAGAAAGGTTCAAAGATATAGCTCGAAAGAGGTAAGAAGGATTAAAAAAAAAAAAAAACAGTAGCTACTTGTTTGACACCTGAACTTGGAATAATGTGGTATTAACTTTAGAGGTGTTGGCTTCCCAAGCATATTAAACACATTTCGCAATAGACAATCACTGTCTTGTACTCATTAAGACATTTTGCTGCTAAGTACGTGAAGTAAGTTACGATGCCACTGTCGATCCAGGCATACCGCTATAGGTCGACAAACTTCCATTGACTTCACAAACCAGTAACTCGTAAAGCACACCGTTAAAAGTTCTCTTTTCAGTTTTTTCCAGCAGTTCTCCTTGCAGCAAACAACCCCATAGTGAAAAGCCCCTTACCAATCCACTGGTCAGTCTGATCCTAAATTGTCCTTATCTGATAGTTTCCCATTTTTCTCTGAACACCTATCTAAAGCCAAGAGTTAATTGTCTTTACGTTGGCCTTTCCTTCCTTGATTAACTAGTGCCCAAATTATATCAGGAGTTTGCATCTTAGAGAGAAACGGAAGAGAAAAAAGTTGATAAAGGGAAAAGAGTGATGTGATTGTGCCAAATTAGTCATGAATGGGAAGTTGTGACCAAGAGGTAATATGGAACATGAGCACCATGACAAAGCATAGTTCCAACTTTTATGCCTAATTTGCGCAGACTACAGACTTACATGGTCCAATTTGGCCGTAAGCTAGTTTAATGACTGGGACTTGAATCTACTTCATCTGTTAATATATTTTATCATTCTTCCCATCATTTTTCTCCACATAATTCACAAGAATTTACCTAACATTTTTCTGAATTTAATGAATCAGAAAAAATATTTCATAAGTTCCAGGGTGGCTTTAATGTCACAGATACAGCTATAAAAGCACATGCCACCATTATTACCCATGTCGAACCCCCACTCTTCTCATGCAAACTAGACAAAAGGGGGACTATTATTATGTATAGAAAGAAGTCAAATGCTAATTAAGCAAAAGAATGTCTTCAAAATTTGTCTTTAATTCAATTGAATTTGGACAAAAAGAATACTTAAATGTCAATTGGAGGTTTATGAGAATTTTAGAGTATATCATATTGTAGGGACTATAGCACCAAAAATTCAAGCCATAGTCCAACATGACTGCAACAATGGTTTATCACTTCATCATTGCATTTTCTCCTGGGGCATTGTATAAATATATAATAATGTTAATTGATAGATTATATACATCTAAAGAAGATCATCAATCATGAATTCTCACTAGCTGCCGTCTATCTTACCCCATTAACAAGAAAGTTTATCCCTTTAGAGAAAGTCTAGCCTCTTCATAATGCAAAATTTCATTTTTTTATAGCATAAGTCAAAAAGCATAAAACATGGGTTTTGAGATAATAATTGACGCTAATCCAAATACGTAAGATGGATGTTATTTGGAGTAAAGAAGAAGAAGCCAAAAGAAATAAGGCTCTAAATTAAATCATATCATCAAGAAAAAAAAAACAGTGATAGAGAATTGAAGACAAAAAATAACTTCCACAAAAAAATATATGGTAACACGTCTCCCTGCTGTAGATAAAGACACCACTTCTTTGTTTGCTACTAAACAAATGCTGGGCACCACGAATTTTTATGAAATTTCTTTGGTCCTACCTACACCAGAAAAAAATTTTGGGATATTCATGGTTCCGTTTCTCAGCCGCCTCAGGCCCATCTCCTCTTTCTTTTTGGCCCTTAAAACTTCTGTACAGATTCATACGCACAGCTGCAAGTTCTAGCTAGATTTGATTTGAGAGCTGTGAACTAAAATTCCACCTCAAAATAATTTTCCATTGTCTTTTTCTTCAGTTAAATTGTGGCAGGTTTTACTTTTTTCAAAAGCTTGGCCTGACAATGAAACAACTCTCTCGCCCATGCATTTTTAGACGATAACTTCAACCAATCTCATTACTATATATGAAAACAAGAATTTTATCAAAAGTTGAGAATTGATGAGAAAGTACCTGATAAAGCATTTAGTCCATTGAAACAAGTTTTGAAAAAAGAGGTGGTGCCATCAACATGGACATCAACGACATCTCCAGGTGCCTCTAAATCCTGTAATTTGCTATGGTTCAGGTCAAGAAGCAAAGGTACATTAAGATCAGGTGGTCCACCATGTTGGTGTTGAGTCCCCATTAATCGCAGACTGGAAATTAAAGATAGAAAATGAGAGAAATATATGGAAGAAAATTAGTTTCCGAGTTCCAACACGAGGACAGATGAAACAAAGACAAGTATTCAATAGGGGCAACGAAAATATAGCATCTTAAAAGACTTGTATAGCAAGTAGTGGTCTACCTACACTCCAACAAGAACAAATGGCTTTTTTTTTTCCCACTTGCATGGGATGGGATGGTATGGGAGCAACTTAGGGCTAAGCCGATTTATACAATATAACTCCGCCGTTATGGTTCAGTGTCAATACGAGTTATGATGAAAACTCTCACTTTACCAGCAAAATAAAAGCGCCCAGGTTTTCCATACACGAACAAACATAAATCACATTCTATTATAACTAAAATATGCCATAATTATGTCAGAAAAATATGATTCATATATAGTATCTTGGAGAGGCCATTTCTTATCTCAGCTTTTATGATATTTATTATTATGATTTCTTTTTTATACACCATAACTATATCTTGTTATTTATTTATTTTTATTGTGTAAAATATTAATAATTTATATATTTATATCATATTTTATATAAAAATTATATATTAAAATTTGTGTTAATGTAAAAAATACAAAATATATTTTTTATTCTTATTAAACTCATATATAATTTTTATTAAAATTTTAATTTATATAATATATATATTTTTATTTTGGTGTTGTGTTTTAAATTAAAAAACCCACAGCAAAATCCTGGATTTCACCCTTAACTATGGCCCATCGTCTTTATGTGACGAAGTAGTGCGTGGTTATAGGATGGTCAGCGTTTCTTGAACCTTGGCTTGAGTTGACGTGGCTTTGAGGTTTTTTGAATATAAAGAAAAAAACTCCAAGGCTTTAAAAACTATACCCAATGTTACCAAAATGCTATCAATGATAATTAAAATAATATTAATAATTACTAAAATTATATTATAAATTATTTAAGATTGTATAAAAGGTTACTAAAATTACATCGATAGGTTAAATTATCAATGTTTTATCACAAATTATCAAAATTATATTAATAATTACTAAAATTATATCAGGTTATCAAACTAATACCTAATATTATCAATATTTTATTGACGGTTACAAAATTTTATCAAAGTTTAAATTTCTAACAAAAGTTACCCAAATGTATAAGAAGTTACCAGAATCAAAATTATATTTAAGATTACCAAAATTATATTAAAGATTATCAAAATTATATCAAACTTATTAAAATTTTATTAAATGTTATCAAAATTATATAAATAATCATATTGTTTGAAATTATTATTCAAGGCAATAATAATTCTATTTTTATTTATAATTAATTGTGTTTAAATAGAAGTCTATCAAAAATATTTTAGCCATCTTAATTAATTAATACATTAATTAATTCTACTATGATTTTCACTTAAAAAATGACTTTTAATAATAAATAAAATTTGTAAAGATATATATTATTATTCATGACATTATAAAAAATATTTTAATATTTTTGAAATTCATATTTTTATATATAAATGATAAAAAACAAAAAACGTGTTTGCTTGATCCAACTTAATACATCTTGCTCTCTGTCGTTGTAGAAAAAATAAGTTAATTTCGTGGTTTTAGAACATAATTATTTCATGCATTCGTTATTCAGCCATTTTTTTTTTTTTTTTTTACATTTTTAGTTATATAAATGATTCAAGGATGAAGCCAAGACCAAGATAAACTTTTGCCAATTATTTATAATTGGTCAGTTCACTAAACAAAAGCCCATCATTATCTATGCAAAAAAAAAAAAAACCATATCTATAATATTTGGTAAATATCTCTATTAACTAATTAAATTATGTTAAAGTCACAAATCTTTACAATTTTAATAAAGTTCAGTCTGTTTTTTTAACTATTTTATTAAAGTTTTTTTTTTTTTTGCACCATGCCATTATTAAGCAAAATACATATTTTATTAAAGTTGATTTTCTACCTAACAATTGAAGATACCAAGAAAGAAGATCTATTATTTTCACAAGGGACTATCAACATAATTTATTCATAAATCAAGCATAATTAAAAGTATTTCACTCGGTGCTCAAATTTCAAGGGCTCTCTTAACATAAACGTGAAACATGTGCTTTCATTTTTATAAAATTATGCTTTTCACTATAATAATTTATTTGAATAAATCTTACTACAATAATTTCTTTTAGCTGGAATGATCTGTTATAAATTTTATAAGATTTTTTGATGCAGATGATTCATTATTATGATAACTACAAAACTTATGGTTTATCATTACTAATCATGATAGGGCAAGAAATTGATAAACTAGAATCCAAAATTTATTTATTTTTGAATTTAAGTTTATCTTTTCAATTTAATTTAATATTATGATGATTATTTTAATTTTATTAAACAATGACATGCATTTACAACGCGTGTGAAGAAAATTAATATAACTAAACGTTGATGCTTTTTTTAACCAAGACAACGCGATTTGTGCAGGAAGTTTACATATAAGTTGCCATCAAATCACAGTTTAAAAAAAAAAAAACAAAAAGAGAAGAAGAAGACAAACTACCTTGGATAGGCACCAATTGCACTTGTCTTTGCCTCGGCCCTTTCCTCGAACAAAGTACTTACTTTGTTTAATATTTTTATATAAATTGACGGTCTAAATTGTTTGGAAAAAGAAAGAGAAGAGAAGCAACGACTGAGACAACCTTTTTTTTTTTTTATAGGAAAAATTTAGAGGTAAATAGACTCCACATAAAAAAGAGAAAAAGACAAACTACCTTGGATAGGCACCAATTGCACTTGTCTTTGCCTCGGCCCTTTCCTCGAACAAATTACTTACTTTGTTTACTAATTTTATATAAATTGACGGCCTAAATTGTTTGGAAAAAGAAAGAGAAGGAAACAATGATTAAGATAATAGATAATTACAGTTCGTACATTTGAGATGATTTTAATAAATAATTATTGATAAGATTTAAACTCAAAATCTTTTTATCGAAGAGAACGAGCTTTAACCAATTAAATCAATCATTTGTTGATATTGAGACAATAATTTTTTAAGGATCAATGATTTGATTAAGTCATATAACGATGAAATAATAATAAAATGTTGATAATATGATACGGTTACTGATTGATTTGTATTGAAAACAAAATTAATTGATTTGTATCTTATTAATCTATATTTGTATAATATAAAATATTAAAATTTATATATTTATATAATATTTTATATAAAAATTATATAATATAATTTATATTGATATGAAAATATAAAATATATATTTTATTTTATTAAATTTATATATTATTATTATTAAATTTTAATTTATGTATTTTTTTTATATCATACTTATATCATTTTATTATACCATATTTTAAATTATCAACTCACATTGAAAAAAAAAAAATCTCGTACTTGGATTTCAGACGAAATAAACATCAACCGCAGCACCTCACGTTTTAACTTAGGTGTCACGTTAAAATTAACGAGATGGTAAATATATATATATATATATACTTTAAAAATATACTTTATAATTAAGAATGAATTAAAAATGTTTTTTAAAATTTTAATTAAGGATTAAGAAATATACGATGAAATAACAACAAAAATAATTTTGTTCAAGGATTAATTATTTGATTGAGACATCCACGGTGAAATAATAACAAAAGGTTGATAATATGACATAGTTAACTAATTGATTTGTATTAGAGTAATTGGTTTGTGTCTCATCTTGATAAAAGTGAATCAACATGCTTGGATTTCAGATAAAATAAACGACAACTGTTGTACCTTATGTTTTAACTAAGATGTCAAGTTAAAATTAACGAGATGAAAAAAAATTAATAAAATTCTTGCCTACAATTCCAGTAGTCACATCCCTTCTTAGATGCTTTATTTGCAAGACAAAAAATATATAAAGTTTGTTAGGTAAAGTTTATAAAATATTTTTTAAAAATAATTTAATAGATAGATTGATAAAATTTAATATGAAAATCAATAATATATGAAGAAATTATTTAAAATATTATTTATAATATAAATTTAAGTATTGCTTATTTAGCGGTAAAAGTTTTGTTAATATTTTTATTAAAAATATTTATCTAAATATATATATATATCAAAATTTATTAAAGTTTTTTCAAATTTTATATACTTAATCTATGCAATAAGATATTTTAATTTATCAATTTTAATTTTTAATTTTAATTTTGATTTAATTATTTTTAATAAAAAAATTTTATGAACTATATATAAAATATTTCATCTAATTCTTTTCCTAATTTTCAATGTTGCATTCGGTACAATCCTAGGATAATAACTTCATTAATAAAACATTTTGGATTTTCCTAAATTTCATGGCAATATTTATCATAAATAATCTAAATCATAAACTTCATGCTAATAATCCAGTGCTAGGCCCAATATTTATTGTTAGGCCCAAATTCAGTCAATGGTCAATAAGTATCGAAAGGATTTCTCTTGAGCCCTATTCAAAACTTATATTTATATGTTTTATTTTTCTTTTTTGTTCCTTCTTTGTATTTTATACTTTTGAATTTTATTTTTTTATTATAATAATTCAATAAAAAATCCACAGTCTTATGATATGTTTGTAAAATGTTACGTTGATCATAGTTCAAACTTTGATAAAAATGAAAGATATTCTTTGATTAATAAAAATTTAAATATATTTTGTGCTTTAAAATTATATTAAAATTCTTTCTATGATTATCACTTTAAACAACACTTATAACTGCTTGTTAATATTACTTAGGAAACATATATAGTTTATCATTTACGAATTTACAGCATATTGATTTTTTTTTTATAGAATGGAAAAGATGTTATCATTTAGCCCCCAAGTTTTCTTACAAACATTTCTTTATTACTCTTGATAAGTATCTTCACAATGAACCTGTCTGCAGGAAGGCAAGAAAGATGAAAGATAGATGCTTGCAGCCTTCTGATCATACCTGTTAATAACTTAACATCATATTGCCATATAAATAAAAAAAAAGTTAAAAGTGAAATCTAGGTAGTGGAAAGTGGGAAGTGGAAATTAGGCATTGTCCAATTTGGCTATCTTGTTTTAATGTAAATTTGGCTATAGTATGTTAATATGGACCCTTAACCGTTAATAGAGCAACGGGCAATCGGTATTTTTTTTTAATAAAAAAAGTCACAATCTGATAAAATTAAAAGTAATTGTAGATATTAAAATTTGAATTTTAAACTTATTGGATGTTTATTTTTAAAGATAACTATATGAACTAATTAAATTAAGATCCGAATTTTATCTATACTTTTAACCCAACAAGCAAATTAGATATCATTGGCCACAAAAATTATAAAAGAATGCAATTTGAACATTGAGATTGAGTTGGTATTTCTCTTGAATTAACCTCACTCTCTCCCTTTCATCCTTCAATTTCTCAGTCCTTCAACAATGGCTACAATAGATCATCAAAAAAAGCTTGCCCCATTCGATTACAGTCCAGCACCCCAAGAGCATGGCATTAATTTTGTTTGCAAATCATTTCAAAAATACTACCCTCCTGATTTTTCAAGAAAGGTAAAAACAGTTTTGCATGTATCTCAACTTCCGACCCTGTCAAAACATCTTAAAAGAAACAATAGCTTTTCCTTTTGTATAAACAACATTAATTGTCTAATAAAATTTTATATGTACATATGTAACAGGTGTTTGCAGAGACCATAGCAACCTACTTGCTAGTGTTTGTGACATGTGGATCAGCTGCCATTAGTTCCATTGATGAAAACAAAATCTCAAGGCTTGGAGCTTCAATTGCTGGTGGGCTTATTGTAACTGTAATGATCTATGCAGTTGGCCATATCTCTGGTGCACACATGAACCCAGCTGTTACTCTAGCATTTGCATCTGTCAGACATTTTCCATGGAAACAGGTACACTATTTTCCTTTTAGTTCTTGAAATCACTATGTTTTTGCTATACCTAGCGATTTGTCTATTTGTGTTGTGTGAAAAAATAAAATTCGTGTATTCGTATCATATTTTATATAAAATTTATCTGTCATAATTTGTGTTCACACGAAAATATAAAATATAATTTTTTATTTTTTTAAACCCATATATAATTATTATTACAATTTTAAATTCAATCATCTTTATATCTTATTTTTGTATTGTATTCATATCATATCATTGAGTTATATTTTAGATTACCATGTCTAGTTTTTACCTAGGAAACAATAAAAATAAATAATTAGACAACAAAAAAGCAGAATCTAATCCAATGATCTTGATTTTCAAATTTTTTCTGTTATTTTCTTTGTTGATGATTTCTTATTTTTTTGGCAAAGGTTCACTACCAAAAAATTGACTTTTATCAATGAAATTTTTTGTCAATAATAATTTGTTTTCCATTGCTAACAACATTACTAATAAAATTTACCGATGAAAGTTTTTATAAGTGATAGATAAGTCAATAAAATGTTGCTAGGTTTCATTCATAGCAAATTGGATTGACATGATGCCATTGCAAATTGAGAAGTTTGACTCATAGCAAATTGGATGGACACGATGCCATTGCTAATAGAGAAGTGGAAAGTTGATAAAATGTTGCTAGGTTTGACTTGGTTTGACATGATGCCATTGCAAATAGAGAAGTGGGGTTGAGCCTGGGTTTCAATTTTTGAATCATTGGAATCATTTTAGCTTTGATGTTGAAATAAATTTTTACGTTCAAAAATTTATTTTAATTTAAACACAATATTAAAAATAAAAAATAGTTTTTCAGTTTAAAGATTTAACTCAATAAAAAATCTCTTCAAAAAAAATGTTGTTATAGTAAAAAAAATACATTTAAGATAAAAACATTATTTTATTATCTTTAAAATTTTAAAAATTTAATATTATATATATTTTAAATATTTCAATGACTCATAACACTTTTTTATAATATTATCAAACATTTAAAATTTTTAATTACACTTTTTTTATCATATTTTCTAAATATATATTTTTTAATTCAAATCTTTTTCACTGCAGCAGCAACGCTTAACTATCCGATAATAGTTTTGAACTCAAATAAAAGCTTCACTTAACCACAATTAGTAAATATAAATGAATAATGGAATAATTCATGGGCAAATAAACTATATTCAACATTTATTTTTAACGCACTAAAAATTAAATACTCAACTAACTACATGATTGGAATATATATATCCATATTGAAAATATATAGAATTATTTGAATTTATTTTTATATGCTCATTTCAAAAATATTAAAAGACTTTGGTCGGCAGTGCATACTTATCTTTTGAGTAGCATAATTATAAGTTAAATTAAAAAATAATGCAAATCATAATGGTGCGTACTATGAGTATAATCGATCGAATTTAAGCTGATATAATATTAAGGTCGAGCTCAATTCAAAATTCGAAGTTCGTAACTCGGCACGAACTCAATCAAGTTTTATTTTTTTAGTTCGAACTCAACTCAAGATAAAAATTGAACTACCAGAGCTCACTCGATTAGGCTTGATTAATATGTAAAAATAAATTCGATTTTTATATTCGACAAAAGCTTAGTTATTTGTACTAAAACTCGAACTTGAGTTCGAGATATTTTATTAATTAAATTAATAAAAATATATTTAAATATAAAAGTTTGATTAGGCTCGCGAGCTACTGAAACTAGAAATAAAAATACTCGAACTCGATTAGATCGATGAATCAAGCTACTAGAGCTTGAGATTGACTTGATAATAATAAAGTCGAATTTGAATTTCATTTGAATCAAATACGAGTAGCTTGCGAGTATTAATATATCATTTATACTTCTAATGAATACTCTCTTTCTGAAAAAAATGCACTAAAAACAATGAAAAATAGAATAAAATGAAAGAAAAATGGATGAACAATAATTCGTTATGAATGGATGTTCTTTCATCACTTTCAACCTTTAATTTTCTTTATTAAACAGTATTGGAAAATGCAACATGCATGAAGGTCAAAATATTGTATGAGTTAAATAATTGTGAAGACAGTAACAATTATGGTTAATTATATTCAAATTGCAATAATTTTTAAGAACAAATAAATGAAACCTATGGGGTTTTAATTTCTTGCAGGTCCCATTCTATGTTGCAGCTCAACTAATAGGAGCAATCTCTGCATCATTCACACTTCGTGTAATACTGCATCCGATAAAACATGTTGGCACCACATCACCTTCGGGGTCAGATTTTCAAGCTTTAATCATGGAAATAGTTGTCACATTTTCAATGATGTTTATCGCGTCAGCTGTGACAATTGATACTAAAGCTGTAAGAATCATCTCAAAGGATTATCGATGCTCTAGTTCATGACTTCTTATCATCGTGACAAATGAATTAATCAATTATTGATACACACATATATTTAATGTCACAACATGCTTATATTGCACTTATATAGTAGAATGGTGCACGACATTTTCTTCTCAAAGTTTTGTACTTTTTGAGGTATAATTGGATCTTTCCAGTTTTTATATGTTTCCATTTTGACAGGTAGGAGAGCTAGCAGGCATAGCTGTTGGTTCTGCTGTTTGCATAACTTCAATCTTGGCTGGGTAAGCAACTTTAGAAATCATCATTTATGAGTCAACTCTTCCAATTCCTTTTTCTTAGCTGGAATTATATGCCCAATTAACCTTACATTAATGGACAGATTCATTTGTCCAAATTGTTTCTTGAAGATTCTCTTGAAATTGATTCTTCAAAAGATGACAAAAAAAGAAAAACCAGCATCTAGGCCACAACATATGTGCAAAAGCAAACATACAAAAAAAAAAAATGTAATGCTAATTACAAGTTGTCTAAGCATATATATATTTCAGACCAATATCAGGTGGATCGATGAACCCAGCAAGGACCATAGGACCAGCACTTGCAAGTGCTCAGTACAAGGGAATTTGGGTGTATGTGGTTGGACCAGTGATAGGAACCTTGACGGGGGCATGGTCTTACAATCTAATCCGAATGACAGACAACCCGGTGCATGCAATCTATCCGCGTTCATTTTCATTCAAACTTCGTCGAATGAGAAGCCAAGATGGAGAGGTTCCAAACGAAGAACCCGTCAATGATCTTTGAATTATCGATCCATGTTCAATATCAAGGGCAAGGCAATCCTCGCACCCTTTTTAACTCTACCCTGAAAACTAGATTATGGACATATCTTGAATAAATGTTCGTGTATTATAACTTTAATACATATAGTTGTATGCAATAGTATATAGAAGTAGGATTGGAAAATAAAATTATGCTGAAGAAAGAAGAATAGCCTGCTACAGCTACTGCAACATGAATCCAAATTCCCTGTATGCCAAAATGCACTTTGGCAAAAATAAAGAAAGTATTCCATCATTGGATATGCGAAAAGTTCAACATTAAAAAAGAAAGAAAGAAAGAAAGAAAGCATAAACAAAGAATCAGCAAATCAAAATCTGTTTTCAGAACGACAAACAAAAGAGAAACAAAGAAAGATTATAGCTCCCATTAATTAAAAAAGCAAGTGTGGAATGGAGAAACAAATGTGTTTGAGGAAAATTATAGCCGGTCGAATCATTCTTCTAACATTATAGTGGATAGTACTAGAGATTATTTGCATTTTAGGAACACTAGACGGCTTACTTCTATCAGGCAAGTTCGGCTTATTGCTTGGCAACCTCCTCCTGCGGAGTTTATGAAGGTGAATGCTGGTGACTCAACTTTGTCTAATCCTGGGGAACTTGCTATAGGAGGCATTCCTCGGGACTGTGATGGGTATTGGAACTACGGTTTGGGTTTGAAAATTGCTTGGGCACGAGGCATTCGGAGGTTGCTTTTAGAATTGAATTCTCTATCGGCAGTGAAGAAAGTTACAGGCCCTTACTTGATAAGGATCCATTATAGCATGTTATTTACCAATGTCACCAACTCATGCACAGGGACTGGATTGCAGGATTAAACACATTTACAGGTAGGGTTGGAATCGAACATGAACAAATAAACGTTTGCATGTGGCTTGTTTGTTTATTTTTAGAGGTGCTCATGTTCAGTTCATGTTCACCAAGAAAATTGCTTGTTCATTCATATTCGTTCATTTAAATAATAAGTTATTCACGTTCAATTCGTGTTCTTTCAATTAAATTAAATGAACTCATTTGTGAACATTATGTCATAATATATAAATCAGTGGACCTACTGTTAGACATCAATTAGAGGAGTTGCCACCAATTTTTTTGTTTAGATATGGATGGTCACCTGATAGAATCTGTCCTTTTTAAAGAGGAGTCTAAGATTGATTTAAGTATCTTTAAATAGCAAATTATAGTATATGAAATTAGATTTTAGATTCGAGAGTACGATTACACGTGAAGAAAGTTATAGCACCTTAACAGCGCTTATCCAAAGGATGGTACTAGTTTGATTTTAAATTATCCAAGTCTTAAAATATTCTTATAATTTTACCAAATTGTTTAATTATTGGAAACTAATCCTAAATTTACTTCAATAATTTCATAGCAATTTAAGATAATTTCTTCACCACAGGAGTATTAAGGGAGACTAGTATCCCACTCTGAAGAGACTTCGTTGTCGGGTTCATTAATATATTTTTATTCAAGAAAATATTTAGTAAAATCTTTTAATAGTTTGGTGAGATGTACTTTGATGCAGATCTCTCAATAGTTTGGTGAGAGTATTTTATAAATTTATTTTAAAAAAATATATTAAATCTTTTAATAGTTTAGTAAAACTTAATTTAAAATACAAATCCTCTAATAATTTGGTAGGATCACAACAAAATATTTTATTAGTAATATTTTTTATTTTTATAAAATTGATTTATGAGATTCTTTAATAGTTTAGTAGAATTTATAAAACATTTAAATTCATAAAAAATCCTCCAATAGTTTGGAAGATTCTAGAATTTATTTTAGAAACATTTTTTTGGTTATTGTTTTTAAATAAAAAAATAAAAAAATAAAATTCGTAAAGGTATTTTAAAAAAATAAATAATAAAAATTTCAATTTAAATTAATTAGTAAAATAATAATTAAAGATGAAAATAATGATAATAAGTAAAAGTAAAAAAATCTAAAAATAAAATGAAAATAAAATAGAAAAAGTAAAATAAAATAATAATTAAAGATGAAAATAATAACAATAAGTAAAAATAGAAAAATCTAAAAATAAAATGAAAATAAAATAGAAAAAGTAAAATAAAATCAAAACAGAAAATATGATGAAAGAAAAAAAGGAAAACCAATGATTGGGTTAGGCTTGAAGTGCGAATTTTTATACAAGTCTTTGGGTTGAAGCAAAAACTTCAAACTTCAACTAGAAAGTTCATCCTAAACCCAAAATAGTTTTCAGATTCTTAAAAATCCAATAGAAATTTCAAAATCAAAAGCCAACAAAAAAGCCTTAGCAAAAATCTCAAAAACTCAACAAAATGTGGAATCAAACTTAGAAATTAAAACCTAAATTCAGGAAATCCAAAAATCAAATCAAATTTAGAATGAAATAAAATCATAGAACCAAAAAAAAAAAATTTTTAGAATTTGCTTGAATGATTCCTCCCAAAAATAGAAAACTAAGATCCCTGGAATTTTTCTTTTTTTTTTCCCAAAAAAACTTTCAAAAGCATGAAAAAACTTTTTTAACAACTTTGATTCATTGGCCCTCTTTGTGTGTGTGTGTGCTTAAATACTGTTTTATAAGGATTTAATCCCTCTTTATTTTGGCAAGTAAATCGAATCTAGGATTGCGATTGTATGTGATTTGATTTGATTATGATTTTATTACGATTTTGTAATCTGTGATTTGATTTTAAGTTTTTCCTTTTATAGATTTGCATGAATCAAGCTAAAATCACTTGTTTTTTGATTTTTTTCTCTCTCTTTTGACTTTTTTTTTTGAAAACAAGTAAAATCAAATTATATCAAATTAAAATTGAAAAATTTCCTTTTAGGCTCAAAGCTTTGTTTTTTGTCCCAGAAAAATCTTCAACAAAATGGGATGTCTACAGTTGTCCCTCTCTGCACAGTTTCTGTGAAATAAGAATTGTGCAAAAACAAAAGACATCCATTTTGTTTGGGTCTTAAAGTTGAAGTCAAAATAAAAATGTGAAGATGACTGAACTAAGTCCAAGTCAAAACTCATCAAAGAATAACAAAATAGGAAAATGATTGAGACTGAATTATGAAACAAGAAATTAAAATGATCTAGATTGAGCTGAGATTAGAATAGGTAACCAGGGCTAAATCACAAGTCAAAAAAAATAAAATGATCTGGACCTAACCGAGATCATAACTGAGCAATTGGGATTGAACTGTACGTTTGAAAAATAAAATGATTTAGAGTAAGCTGAGATCGAAATGAGTGACTGGGATTGAATTGTAGTCAGAAAAATAAAATGATTTGAATTGAGTTGAGATCAAAATAGGTGACAGGGATTAAATAGCGAGTTCAAAAAATAAAATGGTATGGACTAAGTCAAGATCGAAACTATGTGATTGGGATTAAACTGCAACTTTAAAAGATAAAATGATCTAGACTGAGTAGAGATCAAAACGAGTGATCGAAATTGAATCGCAGGTCAGAAAAATAAAATGATTTGGATCGAGCTGAGATTGAAACGAGTTACCATGATTGAATCGCAAGTCTGAAAAATAAAATGATATGGGTTGTGCCAAGGTCGAGATGAGTGACTGAGATTAAATTATAGGTTTAAAAAATAAAATGATTTGGACTAAGCTAAGAGTGAAACGAGTGACTGGGATTGAATCGCAGGTTTAAAAAATAAAATGATTTTGAGCAAGTCGAGATCGAAACTAGGTGACTAGGATTAAATTGCGGCCTCAAAAAATAAAATGATCTAGACTGAGCCAAAATTAAAAATGAGTGACCTTGATTGAACCGCGAGTTAAAAAAATAAAATTCAAAATCTCAACTTGAAATTCAAAGATTTGTAAGGTTCCATAATAGAAGTTTAAAGATCCCAATGTTTCAAGTTTTACAAAAAAAATAGCAAAGATTCAAGATTCGCAAAGGTTTTTATATTTGTAAGTGTCATAATGTATAAATCTGTGGACCTACCACTAGATATCAAATAAAAGAGTTGCTACCAATCTTTTTTGTTTAGGTGTGATTGCCACATGATCGAATCTGTCTCATTTAAATAGTAGTCCTAATATTGACTTAAGTATCTTTAAATAGTATATTCTGATATATGAAATCATATTTTAAGTTTAAGAGTACGATTATGCATGGAAAAAATAATAGCATTCCTACGATGCTAATCCAAAGGATGGTACCGGTTTGATTTCAAATTATTTAAGTCTTAAAAAGTTTCATATTTTACCAAAATATTTAGTATTGAAATTAATCCTAAAATTATCCCTAATAGTTTGGTAGCAATTTAAGATAATTTTTTCACCTCAAGAGTATTCATGGAGACTAGTGTCTCACTCTGAAGAGGTTTTGTCATCAGTTTTATTAATATATTTTATTCAAAAAAATTAGTAAAGTCCTCCAGTAGTTTGGTAGGATTTACTTTGAAGTAGATCTCCTAATAGTTTAGTGATATTTTATTTAAAAATATTTATAAAAATTTTATTCTTTTAAAAAAGTTCATTAAATCTTCCAATAGTTCATTAAGACTTAATTTAGGAAGCAATCCTCTAATAATTTGGTAAGATAAAATTATTTTTTTATTTTTTAAAATTTTTTATTAAATTTTTTAATAGTTTGCTGGATTCCATAAAATTTAAATTCATAAAAAATTTTCAATAGTTTGGTAGGATTTATAAATTTTTTTGAAAAGATTTTTTTAATGTTTTTAGAAAAATAATTTTAATACAATATTCAGTAAATAATAAATTACTCAATAAAAATAAATAAATAATAAAAACTTGTAAAATAAAATAACAAAAAATTCAAAATATAAAAATTCAAAAATATAAAATAGATAAAAACTAAAATAAAAAATTAAAATTAAAATAAAAAAAAGGAAAACCTGCGATTGGGTTGGGTTGAACAACGGGTGGCGCACGGATCCTATTCATTTTACATGCGGATCTGGGCATTCAGAAACAACGTCATGTAGGGATGATATAAAAGCAAAGTCCTTTACTCTTTTTTCAAAAACCCTAGTCTCCTCTCTCTCTAGCTTCAGACGTTTTGCCTTTTTCTCTAAAAGACGCAAAAAATTCAATCAGAAACTAAAAACCCCAACGGTTTCTAAAAAATCTCCCTAGAATCCCATCAAAAAATTCAAAGTCTATTCGAAAAGTCATTGAAAAATTCAACATTCAACTTAAAAAACCCATTTTTTCCAAATATTTTCAAAAAATCCTAGATTTTTCCATAAATTTAAGCTTTAATCCAGAAATCCAAAATCTTAATCCCAACACTCCTTAGTAGAAATAAGAAATCCAAACCCCTCACAATTACCAGAACCTCGAATCCTAAACTTCCAACACCAACATCTCAAAAACAGACCACCAAAAGATTTTTTAAAATTTTAACACAGCTTTTTCTCTCAAAAATTAACCGTGTCCTATTGAAATGAACATTGTCTAATTTATAGGCACTCCCCAATAGGAATTTTAGGGATGCGATAGAACCAATTCAGGCTTGAATCCTGAAAATTGGATTTTATCCACCGTGATATTTGGGATAAGTCTGATCGTCTGTCTGATTAATTTGATTCCATATTAAAAGTCCCCTTATTATGCAAATCGATTGACCCCTTGGTTTTAGTCAACCCCAAATTTAGTTTCCTTGTTCAAACCCCAACCAAAAGAAAAGGAAAGAAAATGAAATAATAATAATAATAATAATAATAATAATAATAATAATAATATATTTATAAGTTTTCTTTTTCTTTTTTTTCTTCTTTGTATTTTATACTTTTGAATTTTATTTTTTATTATAATAATACAACAAAAAATCAATAGTCTTATGATCTATTTGTAAAATGTTACACTTTTAATTTAAGTGATCATAGTTCAAACTTATATAAAAATCAAAGAGATTCATTTGATTAATAAAAAATTAAATATATTTTGTGCTTTAAAATTATATTAAAATTCGTTCTATGATTATCACTTTAAACAACACTTATAACTGCTTGTTAATATTACTTCGGAAACAGATATAGCTTATCATTTACGAATTTATAGCAGATTGATTTTTTTTTATAGAACGGAAAAAATGTTATAATTTAGCCCCCAACTTTTCCTGCAAACATTTCTTTATTACTCTTGATAAATATCTTCACAATGAACCTGTCTGCAGGAAGTCAAGAAAGATGAAAGATAGATCCCTGCAGCCTTCTGATCATACCTGTTAATAACTTAACATCTTATTGCCATATAAATAAAAAAAAGTTAAAAGTGAAATCTATGTAGTGGAAAGTAGGCATTGTCCAATTTGGCTATCTTGTTTTAATGTAAATCTGGCTATAGTATGTTAATATGGACCCTTAACCATTAATAGAACCACGGGCAATAGGTAAATTTTTTTTTTTTTTATATAAAAGTCACAATCTAATAAGATTGAAGTTAATTGTAGATATTGAAATTTGAATTCTAAACTTATTGGATGTTCATTCTTAAAGATAACTGTATGAACCAATTAAATTAAAATTCAAATTTTATCTAATGCTTTTAACCCAACAGGCAAATTAGATATCTTTGGCCACAAAAATTATAAAAGAATGCAATTTGAACATTGAGATTGAGTTGGTATTTCTCTTGAATTAACCTCACTCTTTCCCTTCCATCCTTCAATTTCTCAGTCCTTCAACAATGGCTACAATAGATCATCAAAAAAAGCTTGCCCCATTCGATTACAATCCAACACCCCAAGAGCCTGGCATTAGTTTGGTTTGCAAATCATTTCAAAAATACTACCCTCCTGATTTTCCAAGAAAGGTAAAAACAGTTTTGCATGTATCTCAACTTCCGACCCTGTCAAAACAACATCTTAAATAAAACTATAGCTTTTCCTTTTGTATAAACAACATTAATTGTCTGATAAAATTTTATATGTACATATGTTACATGTGTTTGGAGAGATCATAGCAACCTACTTGCTAGTGTTTGTGACATGTGGATCAGCTGCCATTAGTTCCACTGATGAAAACAAAATCTCAAGGCTTGGAGCTTCAATTGCTGGTGGGCTTATTGTCACTGTAATGATCTATGCAGTTGGCCATATCTCTGGTGCACACATGAACCCAGCTGTTACTCTAGCATTTGCATCTGTCAGACATTTTCCATGGAAACAGGTACATTATTTTCCTTTTAGTTCTTGAAATCACTACTTTGTTATACCGGGCGATTTATGTATTTCTATTATGTGAAATATTAAAATTCATGTATTCATACTATGTTTTATATGAAAATTGTGTGTCATAATTTGTATCGATATAAAAATATAAAATATAATTTTTTATTTTTTTAAACCTATATATAGTTATTGCTGCAATTTTAAACCCAGTCATCCTTGTATTTTCGTATTATATTCGTATCATGTCATTGTGTCGTATTTTAGATTATCAGATCTAGTTTTTGCTTAGGAAACAATAAAAATAAATAATTAGACAAAAAAAATAGCAGAATCTGATCCAATGATCTTGATTTTCAAATTTTTTCTATTATTTTCTTTGTTGATGATTTCTTATTTTTTTGGCAAAGGTTCACTACTAGAAAATTGACTTTTATCAATGAAATTTTTTGTCAATAATAGAATGTTTTTCGTTGATAACAACATTACTAATAAAATTTACCAACGAAAATTTTTATAAGTGATAGATAAGTCAATAAAATGTTGCTAGGTTTCACTCATAGCAAATTGGATTAACATGATGCCATTGCAAATAGAGAAGTGGGGTTGAGCCTAGGTTTCAATTTTTGAATCATTGGAACCATTTTAGCTTTGATGTTGAAATAAATTTTTACGTTCAAAAATTTATTTCAACATCAAAGCTAAAATGATTCCAATGATTCAAAAATTGAAACCTAGGCCCCACTTCTCTATGTTCAAAAATTTATTTTAATTTAAACACAATATTAAAAATAAAAAATAGTTTTTCAGTTTAAAAGTTTAATTTTTCAACTCAAATAAAAAAACTCTTCAAAAAAAATGTTTTTATAGTAAAAAAAATACATTTAAGATAAAAACATTATTTAATTATCTTTTAAATTTCAAAAATTTAATATTTTATATATTTTAAATATTTCAATTACTAATAACACTTTTTTATAATATTATCAAGCATTTAAAATTTCTAATCACACTTGTTTTATCTTATTTTTTAAATGTATTTTTTTTAATTCAAATCTTTTTCATTGCAGCGACGCTTAAGCATTCATCAATAATTTTGAACTCAAATAAAAGCCTCACTTAACCACAATTAGTAAATATACATGAATAATGGAATAATTCATGGGCAAATAAACTATATTCAACATTTATTTTTAACGACAAAAAACTAAATACTTAACTAACCACATGATTGGAATATATATATCCATATTGAAAATATATAGAATTATTTGAATTTATTTTTATATGCTTATTTCAAAAATATTAAAAGACTCTGGTGGGCGGTCCATACTTATCTCTTGAGTAGCATAATTATGTGTTAAATTAAAAAATAATGCAAATCGCAATGGGGAGTACTCCCTTTCTAAAAAAAAAAAAAAGCACTAAAAACAATGAAAAATACAATAAAATGAAAGAAAAAGGGATGAACAATAATCCGTTATGAATGGATGTTCTTTCATCACGTTCAACCTTTATTTTTCTTTATTAAACAGTATTGGAAAATGCAACATGCACGAAGGTCAAAATATTGCATGAGTTAAATAATTGTGAAGACGGTAACAATTATGGTTAATTATATTCAAATTGCAATAATTTTTAAGAACAAATAAATGAAACCCATGGGGTTTTAATTTCTTGCAGGTCCCATTCTATGGCTTGCAGCTCAACTAATAGGAGCAATCTCTGCATCATTCCACACTTCGTGTATTATCTGCATCAATAACACACATATTGGCACAACATCAACCTTCGAGGTCATATTTTGCAAAGCTTTATCATGGAAATAGTTGTCACATTTTCAATGATGTTTATTGCGTCAGCTGTGACAATTGATACTAAAGCTGTAAGAATCATCTCAAAGGATTATCGATGCTCTAGCTGATGACTTCTTACCATCAAGACAAATGAATTAATCAATTGAATCAATCAGTTATTGATACACACATATATTTAATGTCATAACATACTTATATTGTACTTATATAGTAGAATGGTGCATGACATTTTCTTCTCAAAGTTTTGTACTTTTAGAGGTATAATTGGATCTTTCCAGTTTTTATATGTTTCCATATGGACAGGTAGGAGAGCTAGCAGGCATAGCTGTTGGTTCTGCTGTTTGCATAACTTCAATCTTGGCTGGGTAAGCAACTTTAGAAATCTTCATTTATGAGTCAACTCTTCTGATTCCTTTTTCTTAGCTGGCTTTATATGCCCAATTAACCATATTATATGCTCAATTAACCTTAGATTAACGGACAGATTCATTTGTCCAAATTGTTTGTTGAAGATTCTCTTGAAATTGATTCTGCAAAAGATGACAAAAAAAGAAAAACCAGCATCTAGGCCACAACATATGTGCTTAAGCGCACATACAAAAAAAAAAAAAATGTAATGCTAATTACAAGTTGTCTAAGCATATATATATTTCAGACCAATATCAGGTGGATCAATGAACCCAGCAAGGACCATAGGACCAGCACTTGCTAGTGCTCAGTACAAGGGAATTTGGGTGTATGTGGTTGGACCTGTGATAGGAACCTTGACGGGGGCATGGTCTTACGATCTGATCCATATGACCGACAAGCCGGTGCATGCAATCTCTCCGCGTTCATTTTCATTCAAACTTCGTCAAATGAGAAGCCAAGATGGAGAGGTTCCAAACGAAGAACCCGTCAATGATCTTTGAATTATCGATCCATGTTCAATATTAAGGGCAAGGCAATCCTCACACCCTTTTTATCTCTACCCTGAAAACTAGATTGTGGACATATCTTAAATAAATGTTCTTGTATTATAACTTGAATACATATATAGTTGTATGTAATAGTGTATAGAAGTAGGATTGGAAAATAAAATTATGCTGAAGAAAGCAGAATAGCCTGCTACAGCTACTACAGCATGAAACCAAATTCCCTATATGCCAATGAACTACAACTTTTAGTTCCTGAAATCATTACGTTTTTGCTATAGTTGGCAATTAGAATATTTGTGCTGTGTAAAATATTAAAATTCATCTATTCGTACAATGTTTTACATGAAAATTGCATGTTATAATTTATGTCGACAAAAAAATATAAAATACAATTTTTTATTTTTTTAACTCATATATAGATATTGTTATGATTTCTTATTTTTTTGGCAAAGGTTCACTACCAGAAATTTGACTTTTATAAATGAAATTTTTTGTCAATAATAGTATGTTTTCCGTTGATAACAACATTACTAATAAAATTTACCAACGAAAATTTTTATAAGTGATCGATAAGTTGATAAAATGTTGCTAGGTTTCACTCATAGCAAATTGGATTGACATGATGCCATAGCAAATAGAGAAGTGGGGTTGAGCCTAGGTTTCAATTTTTGAATTATTGGAATCATTTCATTGATGGAGTTTTTGCTTAGGAAACAATAAAAAAAATAATTAGACAAAAAAAATAGCAAAATCTGATCTAATGATCTTGATTTTCAATTTTTTTCAATTATTTTCTTTGTTGATGATTTCTTATTTTTTTGGCAAAAGTTCACTACCAAAAATTGACTTTTATAAATGAAATTTTTTGTCAATAATAATATGTTTTTCGTTGATAACAACATTACTAATAAAATTTACCAACGAAAATTTTTATAAGTGATCGATAAGTTGATAAAATGTTGCTAGGTTTCACTCATAGCAAATTGGATTGACATGATGCCATAGCAAATAGAGAAGTGGGGTTGAGCCTAGGTTTCAATTTTTGAATTATTGGAATCATTTCATTGATGGAGTTTTTGCTTAGGAAACAATAAAAAAAAATAATTAGACAAAAAATAGCAGAATCTGATCCAATGATCTTGATTTTCAAAATTTTTCTATTATTTTCTTTGTTGATGATTTCTTTTTTTTTTTGGCAAAGGTTCACTACCAGAAATTTGACTTTTATAAATGAAATTTTTTGTCAATAATAATATTTTTTCCATTGATAACAACATTACTAATAAAATTTACCAACGAAAACTTTTTTAAGTGATAGATAAGTCGATAAAATGTTGCTAGGTTTCACAATTAGCAAATTGGATTGATAAGATGCCATTGCAAATATAGAAGTGGGTTTGAGCCTAGGTTTCAAATTTTGAATCATTGGAATAATTTCATTGAGAAAGTTTTTGCCTAGGAAACAATAAAATAATTGTTTAGACCAAAAAATTAGCAGAATCTAATCCAATTATCTTGATTTTCAATTTTTTTTTCTGTTATTTTCTTTGTTGATGATTTCTTATTTTTTTGGCAAAGGTTCACTACTAGAAAATTGACTTTTATCAATGAAATTTTTTGTCAATAATAGAATGTTTTTTGTTGATAACAACATTACTAATAAAATTACCAACGAAAATTTTTATAAGTGATAGATAAGTTGATAAAATGTTGCTAGGTTTCACTCATAGCAAATTGGATTGACATGATGCCATAGCAAATGGAGAAGTGGGGTTGAGCCTAGGTTTCAATTTTTGAATTATTGGAATCATTTCATTGATGGAGTTTTTGCTTAGGAAACAATAAAAAAAATAATTAGACAAAAAAAATAGCAGAATTTGATCTAATGATCTTGATTTTCAATTTTTTTCAATTATTTTCTTTGTTGATGATTTCTTATTTTTTTGGCAAAAGTTCACTACCAAAAATTGACTTTTATCAATGAAATTTTTTGTTAATAATAATATGTTTTTCATTGACAACAACATTACTAATAAAATTTTCCGATGAAAATTTTTGTAAGTGATAGATAAGTCGATAAAATGTTGCTAGGTTTCACAAATAGCAAATTGGATTGATAAGATGCCATTGCAAATATAGAAGTGGGTTTGAGCCTAGGTTTCAAATTTTGAATCATTGGAATAATTTCATTGAGAAAGTTTTTGCCTAGGAAACAATAAAATAAATGTTTAGACCAAAAAATTAGCAGAATCTAATCCAATTATCTTGATTTTCAATTTTTTTTCTGTTATTTTCTTTGTTGATGATTTCTTATTTTTTTGGCAAAGGTTCACTACTAGTAAATTGACTTTTATTAATGAAATTTTTTGTCAATAATAGAATGTTTTTTGTTGATAACAACATTACTAATAAAATTACTAACGAAAATTTTTATAAGTGATAGATAGGTCGATAAAATGTTGCTAGGTTTCACTCATAGCAAATTGGATTGACATGATGCCATAGCAAATGGAGAAGTGGGGTTGAGCCTAGGTTTCAATTTTTGAATTATTGGAATCATTTCATTGATGGAGTTTTTGCTTAGGAAACAATAAAAAAAATAATTAGACAAAAAAAATAGCAGAATCTGATCTAATGATCTTGATTTTCAATTTTTTTCAATTATTTTCTTTGTTGATGATTTCTTATTTTTTTGGCAAAAGTTCACTACCAAAAATTGACTTTTATCAATGAAATTTTTTGTCAATAATAATATGTTTTTCATTGACAACAACATTACTAATAAAATTTTCCGATGAAAATTTTTGTAAGTGATAGATAAGTCGATAAAATGTTGCTAGGTTTCACAATTAGCAAATTGGATTGATAAGATGCCATTGCAAATATAGAAGTGGGTTTGAGCCTAGGTTTCAAATTTTGAATCATTGGAATAATTTCATTGAGAAAGTTTTTGCCTAGGAAACAATAAAATAAATGTTTAGACCAAAAAATTAGCAGAATCTAATCCAATTATCTTGATTTTCAATTTTTTTTCTGTTATTTTCTTTGTTGATGATTTCTTATTTTTTTGGCAAAGGTTCACTACTAGAAAATTGACTTTTATCAATGAAATTTTTTGTCAATAATAGAATGTTTTTTGTTGATAACAACATTACTAATAAAATTACCAACGAAAATTTTTATAAGTGATAGATAAGTCGATAAAATGTTGCTAGGTTTCACTCATAGCAAATTGGATTGACATGATGCCATAGCAAATGGAGAAGTGGGGTTGAGCCTAGGTTTCAATTTTTGAATTATTGGAATCATTTCATTGATGGAGTTTTTGCTTAGGAAACAATAAAAAAAATAATTAGACAAAAAAATAGCAGAATCTGATCTAATGATCTTGATTTTCAATTTTTTTCTTTGTTGATGATTTCTTATTTTTTTGGCAAAAGTTCACTACCAAAAATTGACTTTTATCAATGAAATTTTTTGTTAATAATAATATGTTTTTCATTGACAACAACATTACTAATAAAATTTTCCGATGAAAATTTTTGTAAGTGATAGATAAGTCGATAAAATGTTGCTAGGTTTCACAATTAGCAAATTGGATTGATAAGATGCCATTGCAAATATAGAAGTGGGTTTGAGCCTAGGTTTCAAATTTTGAATCATTGGAATAATTTCATTGAGAAAGTTTTTGCCTAGGAAACAATAAAATAATTGTTTAGACCAAAAAATTAGCAGAATCTAATCCAATTATCTTGATTTTCAATTTTTTTTTCTGTTATTTTCTTTGTTGATGATTTCTTATTTTTTTGGCAAAGGTTCACTACTAGAAAATTGACTTTTATCAATGAAATTTTTTGTCAATAATAGAATGTTTTTTGTTGATAACAACATTACTAATAAAATTACCAACGAAAATTTTTATAAGTGATAGATAAGTCGATAAAATGTTGCTAGGTTTCACTCATAGCAAATTGGATTGACATGATGCCATAGCAAATGGAGAAGTGGGGTTGAGCCTAGGTTCAATTTTTGAATTATTGGAATCATTTCATTGATGGAGTTTTTGCTTAGGAAACAATAAAAAAAATAATTAGACAAAAAAAATAGCAGAATTTGATCTAATGATCTTGATTTTCAATTTTTTTCAATTATTTTCTTTGTTGATGATTTCTTATTTTTTTGGCAAAAGTTCACTACCAAAAATTGACTTTTATCAATGAAATTTTTTGTTAATAATAATATGTTTTTCATTGACAACAACATTACTAATAAAATTTTCCGATGAAAATTTTTGTAAGTGATAGATAAGTCGATAAAATGTTGCTAGGTTTCACAATTAGCAAATTGGATTGATAAGATGCCATTGCAAATATAGAAGTGGGTTTGAGCCTAGGTTTCAAATTTTGAATCATTGGAATAATTTCATTGAGAAAGTTTTTGCCTAGGAAACAATAAAATAAATGTTTAGACCAAAAAATTAGCAGAATCTAATCCAATTATCTTGATTTTCAATTTTTTTTCTGTTATTTTCTTTGTTGATGATTTCTTATTTTTTTGGCAAAGGTTCACTACTAGTAAATTGACTTTTATTAATGAAATTTTTTGTCAATAATAGAATGTTTTTTGTTGATAACAACATTACTAATAAAATTACCAACGAAAATTTTTATAAGTGATAGATAAGTCGATAAAATGTTGCTAGGTTTCACTCATAGCAAATTGGATTAACATGATGCCATTGCAAATAGAGAAGTGGAAAGTTGATAAAATGTTGCTAGGTTTGACTTGGTTTGACATGATGCCATTGCAAATAAAGAAGTGGGGTTGAGCCTAGGTTTCAATTTTTAAATCATTGGAATCATTTTAGCTTTGATGTTGAAACAAATTTTTACGTTCAAAAATTTATTTTAATTTAAACACAATATTAAAAATAAAAAATAGTTTTTCAGTTTAAAGGTTTAATTTTTCCACTCAAATAAAAAAACTCTTCAAAAAAAATGTTTTTATAGTAAAAAAAATACATTTAAGATAAAAACATTATTTAATTATCTTTTAAATTTCAAAAATTTAATATTATATATATTTTAAATATTTCAATTGCTAATAACACTTTTTTATAATATTATCAAGCATTTAAAATTTTTAATCACACTTTTTTTATCATATTTTTTAAATGTATTTTTTTTAATTCAAATCTTTTTCACTGCAGGAACGCTTAACCATTCATTAATAATTTTGAACTCAAATAAAAGCTTCACTTAACCACAATTAGTAAATATACATGAATAATGGAATAAACTATATTCAACAGTTATTTTTAACGCACAAAAAATTAAATACTCAACTAACCACATGATTGGAATATATATATCCATATTGAAAATATATAGAATTATTTGAATTTATTTTTATATGCTCATTTCAAAAATATTAAAAGACTCTGGTAGGCGGTCCATACTTATCTTTTGAGTAGCATAATTATGTGTTAAATTAAAAAATAATGCAAATCGCAATGGGGAGTACTCCCTTTCTAAAAAAACAAATGCACTAAAAACAATGAAAAATACAATAAAATGAAAGAAAAAGGGATGAACAATAATCCGTTATGAATGGATGTTCTTTCATCACGTTCAACCTTTATCTTTCTTTATTAAACAGTATTGGAAAATGCAACATGCACGAAGGTCAAAATATTGCATGAGTTAAATAATTGTGAAGACGGTAACAATTATGGTTAATTATATTCAAATTGCAATAATTTTTAAGAACAAATAAATGAAACCCATAGGGTTTTAATTTCTTGCAGGTCCCATTCTATGCTGCAGCTCAACTAATAGGAGCAATCTCTGCATCATTCACACTTCGTGTATTATTGCATCCAATAAAACATATTGGCACCACATCACCTTCGGGGTCAAATTTTCAAGCTTTAATCATGGAAATAGTTGTCACATTTTCAATGATGTTTATTGCGTCAGCTGTGACAATTGATACTAAAGCTGTAAGAATCATCTCAAAGGATTATCGATGCTCTAGTTCATGACTTCTTATCATCAAGACAAATGAATTAATGAATTGAATCAATCGGTTATTGATACACACATATATTTAATGTCATAACATACTTATATTGCACTTATATAGTAGAATGGTGCATGACATTTTCTTCTCAAAGTTTTGTCGTTTTTGAGGTATAATTGGACCTTTCCAGTTTTTATATGTTTCCTTATGGACAGGTAGGAGAGCTAGCAGGCATAGCTGTTGGTTCTGCTGTTTGCATAACTTCAATCTTGGCTGGGTAAGCAACTTTAGAAATCTTCATTTATGAGTCAACTCTTCCGATTCCTTTTTCTTAGCTGGCTTTATATTCCCAATTAACCATATTATATGCTCAATTAACCTTAGATTAATGGACAGATTCATTTGTCCAAATTGTTTCTTGAAGATTCTCTTGAAATTGATTCTCCAAAAGATGACAAAAAAAGAAAAACCAGCATCTAGGCCACAACATATGTGCTTAAGCGCACATACAAAAAAAAAATGTAATGCTAATTACAAGTTGTCTAAGCATATATATATTTCAGACCAATATCAGGTGGATCAATGAACCCAGCAAGGACCATAGGACCAACAGTTGCTAGTGCTCAGTACAAGGGAATTTGGGTGTATGTGGTTGGACCTGAGATAGGAAACTTAACGGGGGCATGGTCTTACGATCTGATCCGAATGACCGACAAGCCGGTGCATGCAATCTCTCCGCGTTCATTTTCATTCAAACTTCGTCGAATGAGAAGCCAAGATGGAGAGGTTCCAATCGAAGAACCTGTCAATGATCTTTGAATTATCGATCCATGTTCAATATCAAGGGCAAGGCAATCCTCACACCCTTTTTATCTCTACCCTGAAAACTAGATTATGGACATATCTTGAATAAATGTTCTTGTATTATAACTTTAATACATATATAGTTGTATGTAATAGTATATAGAAGTAGGATTGGAAAATAAAATTATGCTGAAGAAAGCAGAATAGCCTGCTACAGCTACTACAGCATGAAACCAAATTCCCTGTATGCCAATGAACTACAACTTTTAGTTTTTGAAATCATTACGTTTTTGCTATAGTTGGCAATTAGAATATTTATGCTGCGTAAAATATTAAAATTTATGTATTCGTACAATGTTTTACATGAAAATTGCATGTCATAATTTGTGTCGATAAAAGAATATAAAATACAATTTTTTATTTTTTTAACCCATATATAGATATTGTTACAATTTTAAGCCATGTCATCTTTATATCTTATTTTCGTATTGTATTCGTATCATATCACTGTGTCGTGTTTTAGATTAATAGGTCTAATTTTTGCTTAGGAAACAAAGAAAATAAATAATTAGACAAAAAAAAAATTAGCAAAATCTGATCCGATGATCTTAATTTTCAATTTTTTTCAATTATTTTCTTTGTTGATGATTTCTTATTTTTTTAGCAAAGGTTCACTACCAGAAAATTGACTTTTATCAATGAAATTTTTTGTCAATAATAATATGTTTTTCATTGATAACAACGTTACTAATTAAATTTACCGATGAAAACTTTTATAAGTGATTGATTAGTTGATAAAATGTTGCTAGGTTTCACTCATAGCAAATTGGATTGACATGATGCCATTGCAAATATAGAAATGGGGTTGAGCTTAGGTTTCAATTTTTGAATCATTGTAATCATTTCATTGATAAAGGTTTTGCTTAGGAAACAATAAAAATAAATAATTAGACCCAAAAAATTAGCAGAATCTGATCCAATGTTCTTGATTTTTAATTTTTTTATTATTTTCTTTGTTGATGATTTCTTATTATTTTGGCAAAGGTTCACTACTAGAAAAATGACTTTTATAAAAGAAATTTTTTGTCAATAATAATATGTTTTTCGGTGATAACAACATTACTAATAAAATTTACCGATGAAAATTTTTATAAGTGATAGATAAGTTGATAAAATGTTGCTAGGTTTCACTCATAGCAAATTGGATTGACATCGCAAGTAGAGAAGTGGGGTTGAGCCTAGGTTTCAATTTTTGAATCATTGGAATCATTTCATTGATAAAGTTTTTGCTTAGGAAACAATAAAAATAAATAATTAGACAAAAAACTTAGTAGAATCTGATCTAATGATCTTGATTTTCAACTTTTTTTGTTATTTTCTTTGTTGAGGATTTCTTATTTTTTTGGCAAGGGTTCACTGCCAGAAAATTGACTTTTATGAATGAAATTTTTTTGTCAATAATAACATGTTTTCCATTGATAACAACGTTACTAATAAAATTTACCAACAAAAATTTTTATAAATGATAGACACGTTGATAAAATGTTACTAGGTTTCACTCATTGCAAATTGGATTGACATGATGCCATTGCAAATAAAGAAGTTTCACTCATAGCAAATTAGATTGACATGATGCCATTTCAAATAGAGAAGTGGAAAGTTGATAAAATGTTGTTAGGTTTGACTTGGTTTGACATGATGCCATTGCAAATAGAGAAGTGGGGTTGAGCCTAGGTTTCAACATTTGAATCATTGGAATCATTTTAGCTTCGATGTTGAAATAAATTTTTATGTCCAAAAATTTATTTTAATTTAAACACAATATTAAAAATAAAAAATAGTTTTTCAGTTTAATGATTTAATTTTTCAACTCAATAAAAAAACTCTTTAAAAAAAATGTTTTTATACTAAAAAAATACATTTAAGATAAAAACATTATTTTATTACCTTTAAAATTTCAAAATTTTAATATTATATATATTTTAAATATTTCAATTACTAATAACACTTTTTTATAATATTATCAAACATTTAAAATTTCTAATCACACTTTTTTTATCATATTTTTTAAATGTATTTTTTTTAATTCAAATCTTTTTCTCTGCAGGAGCAGTGCTTAACTAAAATAATGCAGATCATAAGGGTGAGTACTCCCTTTCTAAAAAAAAACAAAATGCAATAAAAAAATGAAAAATACAATAAAATGAAAGAAAAATGGATGAACAATAATCCGTTGTGAATGGATGTTCTTTCATCACTTTCAACCTTTATTTTTCCTTATTAAACAGTATTGTAAAATGCAACATGCATGAAAGTCAAAATATTGTATGAGTTAAATAATTGTGAAGCCAGTAACAATTATGGTTAATTATATTCAAATTGCAATAATTTTTAAGAACAAATAGATGAAACCCATGGGGTTTTAATTTCTTGCAGGTCCCATTCTATGCTGCAGCTCAACTAATACGAGCAGTCTCTGCATCATTCACACTTCGTGTATTATTGCATCCAATAAAACATGTTGGCACCACATCGCCTTCGGGGTCAAATTTTCAAGCTTTAATCATGGAAATAGTTGTCACGTTTTCAATGATGTTTATCGCGTCGGCTGTGACAATTGATACTAAAGCTGTAAGAATTATCTCAAATGATTATCGATGGTCTAACTCATGACTTGTTATCATTGAGACAAATGAATAAATCAATTGAATCAATCAGTTATTGATACACAGATAGATTTAATGTCACAACACTTATATTGTACATTCGACACAAAGTTTTGTCGTTTTTGAGGTATAATTGGATCTTTCCAGTTTTTATTTGTTTCCATATTGACAGGTAGGAGAGCTAGCAGGCATAGCTGTTGGTTCTGCTGTTTGCATAACTTCAATCTTGGCTGGGTAAGCAACTTTAGAAATCTTCATTTATGAGTCAACTCTTCCAATTCCTTTTTCTTAGCTGGCCTTATATGCCCAATTAACCTTACATTAATGGACAGATTCATTCGTCCAAATTGTTTCTTGAAGATTCTCTTGAAATTGATTCTTCAAAAGATGACAAAAAAAGAAAAACCAGCATCTAGGCCATAACATATCTGCATAAGCACACATACAAAAAAAAAATTGTAATGCTAATTACAAGTTGTCTAAGCATATATATATATATATATATATTTCAGACCAATATCAGGTGGATCAATGAACCCAGCAAGGACCATAGGACCAGCACTTGCTAGTGCTCAGTACACTGGAATTTGGGTGTATGTGGTTGGACCTGTGATAGGAACCTTGACGGGGGCATGGTCTTACAATCTGATACGAATGACAGACAAGCCGGTGCATGCAATCTCTCCGTGTTCATTTTCATTCAAACTTCGTCGAATGAGAAGCCAAGTTGGAGAGGTTCCAAACGAAGAACCTGTCAATGATCTTTGAATTATCGATCCATGTTCAATATCAAGGGCAAGGCAATCCTCACAGATTTTTTTGATTTTTCTCTCTCTCTCTCTCTCTCTCTTTTGATTTTTTTTTTGAAAACAAGTAAAATCAAATTAAATCAAATTAAAATTGAAAATTTTCCTATTGGGCTCGAAGCTTCGTTTTTTGTCTTAGAAAAATTTCGAACAAAATGGGTGTCTACAGTTGCCCATCTTTACACAGTTTCTTTGAAATAGGAATTGCACAAAGATAAAAGACATCCATTTTGTTTGGGTCTTAAAGCTGAAGTCAAAATAAAAATATGAAAACGATTGAATTGAGTCCAAGTTGAGACTTATCGAAGAATAACAAAATAAGAAAATGATCGAGACTGAACCGCGAAACAAGAAATTAAAATGATTTGGATTGAGCTAAGATCAGAACGGGTGACTAAGATTGAAACACAAGTCAAAAAATAAAATGATCTAATCCGAGCTGAGATCAAAACTGAGTGACCGGGATTGAACCGTAGGTCTTAAAATTAAAATGATTTAGACTGAGCTGAGATCGAAATCAATGACTAGGACTGAATTGATTTGGACTGAGCCGAGATCAAAATGAGTCACTGGGATTTAACCGCATGTTCAAAAATTAAAATGATCTGGACTGAGCAGAGATCGAAACGAGTGACTGAGATTGAACAACAAGTCAAAAAAATAAAATGATCTGGATCGTGCTAAGATCGAAATGAGTGATCGGGATTGAACTGTGAGTTTAAAAAATAAAATGATCTGGACTAGACCAAGATCGAAACGAGTGATCAAAATTGAATCACAAGTAAAAAAAAAATGATTTGGACTGAGCTGAGATCGAAACTAAGTGACTGAGATTGAACCGTGAATTCAAAAAATAAAATGATCTGGACTGAGCCAAGATTGAAAACGAGTGACTTGGATTGAATCGTGAGTTAGAAAAATAAAATTAAAAATTTTAGCTTGAAATCCAAAGATTCAAAATTTGAAAATTTAAAGATTTGTAAGGTTTCATGATAGAAGTTCAAAGATCCCAATGTTCCAAGTTTCACAAAAACAAAAAAATTAAAAAGATTCAAGATTTGCAAAGGTTTTTATATTCGCAAGTGTGATAATATATAGATCCATGGACCTACTATTAGATATAAAATAAAGGAGTCGCTACTAATCTTTTT